>JBBPTH010000018.1:0-383226 GCA_038094055.1 Chalciporus sphaerocephalus | reverse complement strand
AGCATAGGTAGGACCAGCTGCTGTTCACATAGGGCAAGGCTTGCCGTATTCCTTATACTCCGAGAAATCGGACAAATCAAATGTAAAGTGCGACGAAGCATCCAAATTGAGAATGCAGATGTCATCTGGGTACTCAGTCTTGGAATTCAAACACGTCTCACAATTTTTGGATTTAATTTCGGACATTGAGAGCTTATCATTCCAATCGCTATCAAATGCACATGAAAGTATATACTCTACATACTCCTGTGAATAAGGAAGTTGTGAGTTAGTGGTAAGATGCGAGGAACAAAGAACGTACTCATTGTCCATGTCAACATCGTCATGATTGAAATTAAAGAAACGATTTTTGAGCTTATTAAGCTCTTCATCGTCACTAATGGTAGGGTCATAGAAACGAGAAATATACTCGTCTATGTCATGGTCACCCAGAGAGACAGTGTCTTCGTCTGTGGTAGAGGGAATATATTCGATTTCCACACCGAAGGTGTTGTTATGACGGTAATGTGGTAAGTTGACCACGGGGGCAGAGATGGCAGATGATGTGGAAGATGAGGGGACTGGAGATGGTGATGGCGGCACTGCAATGATCTCGTCTTCTTTATCTGGCAACTCCTTGATACTTGCGACCGGCGTTGAACAGTCAATGCACTCCATGAGGTGAGGGTGCTTGGTGGGACGTTCGTAAACCTCGGGCATTGGATTGAACAGCTCGACCCTATTAGCCACCTTGTCGAGGCGGCGAAGGGTCTGAGGTGTGGGGATACACCCAATATGTTGAGCGAGATTGATGGCCTTTTGCATGTGCTTAAAGGTGGGTGGACCGAAGTGTTGCACACCAGGGGTGTGCGCGAGTCGCCAAGGATCTTTGACGGGAGTAGTGAAGGAGCTGGAGGTGGGCGAGATGGTAACAGGTAGCGTCCAAGAGGTAAAGGCAAATGACTCTTCCTGCGTGATGTGCGTGTGAGCCTCTTTGTGCTGTTTGTTCCTCTTATTTTGCTTGGCCTTTCCTTCGGCCGACTGACCTCCTCTCTTCTTCTCCTTTATGCCGTTGTCGTCCTGTGAAGCAGGCGGTTGCTGACGCTGCTGTTGTTGTTGCTGCTGCTGCTGCAAGAAGTTGGGGTCCCGACCCTTGTTCTTCACAGCCGAGGTACGATTGTTGGACGCTGACTGTCCGTTCTCTTGCGATGTACCGGCCTTGCATGTCGTGACGTGGTGCTGCCATGAGAGTGTCACATTCTCCTCAATTTCTGCTATGCTGATGCCGAGTTCTCCTAGTTCTTCGTATGGTTGTGCTGTGACGGTAACCGTACCATCAGCGGTTGTGGTGGTGACTTGCTGAATGCGTTTCATGAGCTTGGTACATTTGCCTGATTTCGCATTGATGAATTGGGTGAAAGATGTCATGTAAGGTATCTTGTATACCTTGGATAGGAGCAGCAGGATCTGCATGCATTTGGCGATTGGAAATTGGTAGTCAGCAAGATGCGCGAACTTGTCGCGGATGGCGGAGAAGGTGGGTCCAGGATGGTTGTTAGTGGAGAAGGATATGTTGTGGAGTTCATTGTATATGGCGTGGACTGTAGTGAGGGAAACCTTCACATACTCAGCCTCTACGCTGTCCCAAAGGAGCTTCACGTTGTCGATATCTCTCCAATGATGCTGGAGAGTGTCAGTCATTTTCATCTTCATAATACCGATAGCCTTCTCAGTATTCTTTTCCCAATCATCGTCGTCGGGATCATCAGACTTCTTGGTGACATAGAAACACTGGTTGGCTTGGAGATAAGTCTTGATTTTGGCTGACCAGCATTGGTAGTTAGTCCTGTCGAGGGTGGGAACTGAGCCAAAGGCGGAAGTGACGTCTTTTGAAGTGGACATAGTAGCGATATAGATGTTGATTGGTTTGGTTCTGTAGGCAGACGCGTTAGCTTCGTAGTTCAAAAGAATGAAGAGAGTGCTAAATATTTCATAGTCAGAGCCTATTTAACCATACCGACATAGCGACCCTGTAAGGGTCTATTTTGATTGCAGTGAGGATTGCAAAAAGCAGATCCAAACGCGAGATGTATATTCCATGGAGTGAGAGCGATGAAGTCACATCATTGTCCAGGTATTTGCTTTCGATTCAGAGTGAGGCATTAGCCAGTCACGTCGTCATCTAAGCATATGGTAGGTTTACTGCCAGGGTTTTTACACCGTTGGCAGGGCTCATAACCTGTTGAATAGAGAACAGGCAGCAGGAGGTAGAGGGGCAGAAGCCCCTGCTACCTCAGCACTTAGCTATGCAGAGAAAGCTGTATACTTACTTAGCTTTGATGCTTAGCGTTCACAGATGTGGTAGCAGTAAAAGAGCTATTATAACTCAGATGAACTGAGTATGAACTATGTAGTGTACACAAATAAGGTAAACTACTATCTCACATATAATCTACTATGAGTATGTTCAAAAGTGGAGGTGGGAGCTATCGTGACAGGTGGCTGCCACGATGTGAATGCGAAGGACTCTTCCTGCACCATATGCATGTGAGTCTCTTTACGCTGCTTGTTTCATTTGTTTTGCTTTGCCTTTCCTTCAGTGGAGCGACTTCCTCTCTTCTTCTCCTTTGACCCATTGTTGTCCTGCAATGAGGATTGTTGTTGCCATTGGGTCTCTCCTCTTGTTCTTCACAGCCAAGGTTTGATTGTTGGATACCGACTGTATGTTCCCTCTATTGTTTCTGGCCTTGCGAGTCATGACGTAGTGTTGCCATGAGAGCATGACATTTTCCTCAATCTCTGCGATGCTGATTGTGAGCTCACCTGGTTCTTCATATGATTTGGCTCTAGTGGTGACTGTACCATCTGCAGCCATAGTCATGACCTGGCGGGTTCTCTTGACGAGTTTTATATATTCCCCTGATCTTGCATTGATGAACTGCATGAACGAGGTCATGTAAGGTATTTTGTATATCTTAGAGAGGAGAAGGAGAGTTTGGGTATGTTCCACGATAGGGAACTGGTAGTCCACGAGACGCGCAAACTTGTCATGGATGGCAGAAAAGGTAGGACTGGGGTGATTGTTTGAAGGGAACGAAATATCGTGAAGTTCATTGTAGATACTGTGGACTGTAGTGAGAGAAGCCTTCCTGTACTTGGCCTCGATGCTATCCCAGAGCAGTTTGGCATTGTCAATGTCTCTCCAGCGGTGCTGGAGCACATCAGTCATCTTCATCTTCATAATACCAATCACCTTTTCAGTGTTCTTTTCCCAGTCATTGTCGGCTGGGTCATCCGACTTTTCGTGACATAGAAATGCTGGTTGGCCTGCAAGTAAGTTTTGATCTTTGTAGACCAATGTTGATAGTTGGTCCTGTCAAGAGTTGGGATGGATCCAAAGGCAGAGGTGACATCCTTTGAGGTAGACATTTTAGATGTAGAGATATAAAGGTTTGGTTGGGTTTGAAGGTTTGGTTCTAGTGGGCAGATGCATTAGCTTTGAGTCTTAACAATGATTAGGAAAGCTAAGTGTTTCACAGTCAGAGCCTATTGAACCGTACCAACATAGTGACCCCATAAGGGTCTATTCAAATTGCTGTAAGGATTGCATAAAGCAAATCCAAATGCAAGAGTTTTTTATTACCATGGACTAAGAGTGAAATGGTCACATCATTGCCCAGGTATTTTGCTTTGATTCAGAGTAAGGCATTAGCCAGTTGCATTGTCATCTTAGCGGTAGGTAGTTTTACTGCCAGGGTTTTTACACCGCTGGCAGGGCTCATAACCTGTTGAATACTACAGAAGGTAGAGGTGATAAAACCCCTACTACCATAGTGCAATGCCACACAGAGGAAGCTGTTTACTTACTTTGTGTTTAGGCTTAGTGTTCACAGATGTGGTAGCAGTAAAGAGCTGTTATAACTCAGACGAACTGAGTATGAACTATGTAGTGTACACAAATATGGTAAACTACAATCTCACGATACAATATAGATATATGTACGTGTTACAAACGGTACATTTCTTACCTTTCTTATCCTACACTTTTACTTACTTCACTACGCTTTCACTTGACTTAGCTTTACTTTTGGACTTAGTCGAATATCTTGTACAATAGTCACGTGACTTGGTCACGTGACCTGATCACCTGACACTTGTCACGTGACACGGACTATCCTTCCGCTTACTCATATATGCTTACTCTTGCTTACTCATCCTTGATTACCTTTCTTACTAAGATTGCTGCGCCGCAGTCAATCCTTACTCATCATTTCTATTGTTCTTACTCAGCTTACTGCGCAAGGCTATGCTTGCTGCGCATTGCTGTACGATCTACTTTTGCTATTGGCTAGTAGTTAAGGTTCATACCAAATAGGTACAAACACACCAATAGTATATAAACCAGGAGTCTGAAGGGCGTCCCCCTCAGTCTTGTTCTCCTGGAGTTCTCCTCATCAGCTCTCCACTTGCCTGACTACCTCTACTGTTCTGACACAAGCACTTCAGCGCTCTAGGTGAGTTGTTGAGTGTTTCATTAGAACAAGACTGTACTAACCTTCCCCTTGCAGATTAGCTACCTGCAAGCCGAACCACTTGATCTAGAAACTTGAAATAGCAAAGAGTAAGAACCTCCCTTTAGATAAGGTCGAGGACGATAACTGACAAGGCTCACCCTAGTGTTCCGCAACACATACCCACCAGTCCGAACCAACATCACATACCCCGGCTACGACATCTTTGAAACCCACGACCCCGCTACAGGTCGCCTCAGAGATTGGGTCCAGGACCCCAACGATCAAGAGATTATCCCACAGCCCGATACTCCGCTCTCCCGCTCTCCTAGCCCTGCCCGTGGGAGCATCGGCCCATACTCCCGTTTTGACCCTGCCGATCTACTCGGTCGTCTCCAACTCCTCGTAAGAATCCCACTACCCACTAGAGACCCTAGGTCTAACCAACCCCGTCAGAACCCTCTCGACCCCGAAGTCGAGACTCACATTAGGGAATACAGGGACAGATTTGATCCCTTCTATCCATTCCAACAACCACCCCCAGAACTCGCCGAGCCTGTTGACTGGTCCCCCTTAGGTCCCAGATTCCAACCGGCTAACTTTGAACCGGTTCCCCAGTTCTCGACCCAAAGTAGGATCAGGTTCCTTATACACTATTTCCAACACGTCTCACCACAAACTCCACCAGATCAACGTTGGGCTCTATCTCGACGTTTTCTCAGGGCCACACCAGAGGAGATTATTGGCGAAGGATCTTCTCTTCCGAATCGCCGATCGGGAACTGACCTACCATCAGCACGGGGTCAGACTACAGAGAAGAGGAAGAAGCGTAAGGTACATAGAAAAGACAGTACCTACAAAAGTACTACTCCTCGCTCTCGCCTCTCTACTAGGGCAACTAGGATTAGGATATTGGTACCTCCCCTACGCCCTTACGGCCATCTACCTTATCTTAGGCCATCAAGTAGTCTCAGGAAACCTCAACGGTTCCTGTGAAATAGTCTACACAACTTTTGCAATATACCCTGTAGCCCCTGAACAAGCCCCTGAACAAGAAGTAGAACAAGAGTCAGAACCAGAAGAAGAAGAAGAGGAAGAACCTATTCCAGTCAGAGTCAGACCTCCCACTCCAGCCAATCAAAGAAATATTTCTCCTCCTCATTCTCAAAGAGAAGAATCAGAAGCGTCGGATCATTCATATTTCCCTGCTCCACGAAATTTACCTCGCGTAAACCAATTTTCCGTTTACGGCATTTCTGTTGCCGATCGCGCCGCACCTCCGCCTTACCAAAGAAGGAATCCTTCTGCCGAGTTACCCGCTCCTGAACCAGAGAACTAGCACACTGGACTGTGTAAACAGACATACCAAATTCACTAAAGAAAAACGTCAACGTTTTCAATCTTCTATTACCAAACTCGCTCAACGAAAGCTCCCTAACGCATATCCAAAGGACTCTCCTTATTCTCGTTTACTCAAACAAGCTAGAAAACTCTCACGAAAACATAAATAAACATGTCTCACGGAAATGACGTACAAGACCTCATTGACGCGCTCAACGCGCTAACTTTAGAACAAACAAATACCAATGCAGAAAGAAAGAGAGATGTTACCAAGAAGATTGCTGACCCAGGCTATTGGGACGGAAACCGCCCCGCCTTCCGATTATGGTGGCTCCGAACCAAGTTATGGGCTGCTCAACAAACTTGGGACACAAATCAACTCCGCACCGTGGCAATTCTCTCACGGATGAATGGAAAAGCATCCAGGTTCGCACTCCTAACATTAGAAGCATGTGAAAGGAATTCCGAAATTCCAGTAGGAACACCTCCGGCCCGTCCAGGAGACGCCGCCTGGCTAACTTTAGCCGAATTAGAAGCCAAAGTCCGAGGCTTCTTCCAGATAGAGGTTCTAGCGCACGAAAGTTTGAAGAAGCTAGAAGCTCTCAAACAAGGATCCATGGATATCCATTCGTTCTCACAACTCTTCATCATCCTTTTCCAAGAATCAGGAATCTCAGAAGAGCACGGTCTAACCATACTAAGAAAGGCAGTTGACTTCCGCATTTATCAACAACAAGCCCTAAATATGACCCGGGCCAATACCGTGCAAGAACTCCTAGATGACTACGTAACCATTGGAAAAGAATACGAAAGAATGAGATTAGAACGATCCACAGGAAATCCGTTCCGACCCTATTCTGGGAGTACGTCACACCAGAGTAACTCGCGCCCGCCACCTCAGCCAAGGTTCACCGAATATGGAATACAACCAGGTCGAGGCGCACCTATGGACATTGGTGCTGCAAATAGAACTTCCTTAAGAGGCAAATGCTATAATTGTCTCGGTCCACACCTCGCACGTGATTGTAAACAACCTTCCACACGCTGCCGAAACTGTGGATGGTCACGAGGTGAACACAAGAACAATTGTAGGAACTACAAAGGAAAGAGCACACGCCAAGCTCGAACCTTGAACTCAGACCCTGAAGAATCTCACGATTCACAATTGGAATTCGACGAGATGAAGGCTTCCTTCCTTGAAACAGAGGAAGAAGGCAAGGGAAAAGCCAAAGCGATCTAGACAAACTGGGTGTCCAGGTCGCCAAAGCTAACAAGAAACAATCTAACAATAGTCTAACGGGGTCTCATTCAAGTGAGCTCGGCCGGGACTTGAAACCGGTGCTTAATTCCGTTAAAACAATAGACAACGAAATCCCAGACCAAATCCGTATTCGTGGGAACAATTCCAGAGAAATTACCCTATCCATCAGCATAGCACCCATTAATAGCAAACAGTTCACACCCGCAGAAGCCCTGCTGGACTCAGGTGCTAACACTATCTTCATCGACAAATCTTGGGCCAAGAAGCTCAAATTACCCCTTTCGCCTCTCAGGCACCAACTAGCAGTGTACAATGTCGACGGAAGTAGAAACTCCGCAGGAGACATCACACACTATGCAGAAATAATCATTGACTACCAAGGACATCGTGAGAAGACAACAGCTGAAGTAACCAATCTTGGAAAGAATCAGGTTATTCTAGGATACACATGGCTAAAGAACCATAATCCGGAAATAGATTGGTCACGAGGCAAAGTATCCATGACACGCTGTCCATGGACTTGTCAAAATCTCCAACAGAAATCTTCGTTCTCACGGCAGATAGAAGAACAAGAACGTGTGGCATTAAATCACGTTCACGCGCTCAAGAAAGAAACTCCTGAAAAGGGTAAAACACCAGAGAAAACCCCGGAAGAACTTGTTCCCCAAGTTTATCACAAGTTTATTCACCTTTTCAAGAAGAAAGAATCCGAGCGAATGCCCACACGTAAACCATGGGATCATGCCATAGATCTCAAAGAATCTTTCGTGCCAAAGAAAGGCCGATTGATCCCTCTATCTCCACAGGAACAAGAAGAAGTCAGTGCGTTCATTGATGATCAACTCCAAAAGGGATACATCCGCCGCTCCACATCCCCACAGACATCTCCTGTGTTCTTTGTTCCAAAGAAAGATGGAAAGAAGCGCATGGTACAGGATTACCGATATCTCAATGAACACACAGTGAAAAACAATTACCCGCTACCTCTGATTTCCCAATTGGTCGATAAGCTAAAAGGAGCTAAACTATTTACCAAGATGGATCTCAGATGGGGTTACAACAATATCCGAATCAAAGAAGGCGATGAATGGAAAGCCGCTTTCGTTTGTCATAGAGGATCTTTCGAACCACTAGTCATGTATTTTGGTCTCTGCAACTCCCCAGCAACCTTCCAAACAATGATGAACGAATTATTTGCAGATATGGAAGATGCCGTAGTTGTTTACATCGATGACATCTTGATCTTTACCAAGACAGATGACATAAAGGAACATGCCAAAATAGTTCTCAAAGTCCTCTCACGCCTAGAAGAGAATGACCTATTCGTTAAACCGGAAAAGTGTCACTTTCACACCAAAGAAGTTGAATTCCTTGGCATGACAATAACTCCACAAGGTATCAAAATGGATGATGACAAAGTCAAGGCAATTACCGAATGGCCAACTCCGACTACAGTCCGAGGAGTTAGAAGCTTCCTAGGATTAGCAAACTTCTATCGCCGCTTCATTCAGGATTATGCGCAAGTCGCACGACCCCTGAATGATCTTACCAAGAAAGACACTCCTTTCTCATGGAAGGAACCACAACAGGAAGCGTTTGACACGCTAAAAGGAAAATTCACCACGGCTCCCATTCTTGCATTCCCAGACAATGACAAGAAATTCCGCCTAGAAACCGATGCATCTAATTTTGCAACTGGTGCCGTTCTATCTATAGAACAAGATGGCATATGGCATCCTGTCGCATTCTCATCACACTCCATGTCCCCAGAAGAACGTAACTACCCAATCGCAGACAAGGAAATGCTGAGCGTTATCCGAAGTCTAGAACAATGGAGACATTATCTAGAAGGTGCAAAACAGGAATTTGAAATTTGGAACGATCACGCAAACCTTCAATGGTTTATGCAACGGCAAGATCTAAACAGACGACAAGCCAGATGGTCACAGTACCTCTCTCGTTTCAATTTCAAATGGATCCATAAAGCCGGATCACAAATGGGAAAAGCCGATGCTCTCTCTCGAAGAGAAGATCACGCAAAAGGAATCGAAGATGACAATAAGCAAGTCTTAGTCATCCCTCCAGAACGAATAGCCGCTACATCAGTGCACATAGCCACAGATAACGACGACATTCTAGAAAAGATAAAGAAAGCAACATGGAAAGTTCGCGAATCAGAAGCCATCAAGCTTTGCAAGCAACATGGCATCTGCACAGAAAAGGACGAACTTCTCTATGACAAGAAAAATCGGATCTTCGTGCCGAATGATCAGGATCTTCGCATGGAAATTATACGTCTACATCATGACATTCCTGTAGCTGGACATCCAGGAATAGATCGAACCCTAGAACTGCTACAGCGTAGCTATACCTGGCCTGGAATGCCCACACTTGTCAAAGATTACGTATCTCGTTGCGATAGATGCGCACGTTTCAAAGGCATCAATACTGCACCTGCTGGAAAGTTACTACCATTGGAAATTCCGGATCTTCCATGGGAACACATCAGTGCAGATTTCATGACAGATTTCCCTGAATCAAATGGATTCGACTCAATCCTAGTGGTTGTTGATCGATTCTCCAAAGAAGTCGAATTCATCCCCTGCACTAAATCTGTCAATGCCCTACAAACAGCTAGACTGTATCTCACACACGTATGGAAGCATCACGGACTTCCCAAAACAATAGTTTCGGACCGAGGTCCACAATTCGCATCACAAGTCATGAAGGACTTATGCAAACGCCTTGGCATAACGCCTAAACTCTCTACCGCACGTCACCCGCAAACAGATGGACAGACGGAACGTATGAATAGAGATCTACAACAATATCTCCGACTATTCACCGCTGAAAAACAACACGAATGGTCGGAATGGTTACCCATTGCCCAATTCTCGTATAACTCGAAAAAGCAAACTTCTACACAGAAAACCCCATTTAGCATTACTCACACATACGAACCAAAAATAGGAATAGAAAATCACACGACTAAAGCACCCGCTGCTTCTTTACTCGCTGATGAAATCGAACAAACCCTAAAAGAAACAAAAGAAAACCTAGAAAAAGCACAAAAACATATGAAAATCCAAGCAGATAAACATAGATCAGAAGCTCCGCAATACAAAGTAGGAGACAAGGTTTGGCTAAGCACAGATGGCCTAAAACTCCCACGACCTTCAAAGAAGCTCTCGGAGAAATGGTTAGGACCATATGAAATTATTAGCTTCAAAGGAAGCAACGCAATTGAACTCCGACTCCCACGCACCATGAGAGTGCACAACGTGTTCAATATAGCCAAAGTCAAACCTTACAAGGAACGATTACCCGGACAGAAAGCTGACAAACCAGGGCCAGTGCTAGTCACTGAAGATCGAGATGATGAATACGAAGTTGACTACATAGTAGACTCCAGATTGAGAGGAAAACGACTCGAATTCCTAATTCACTGGAAAGGATACGACGAAACGGATAGAACGTGGGAACCCCGATCAAATCTCGCTAACGCGCCGGACGCAATAAAGGAATTCTATAAAAAGAATCCATCGGCTCCCCGTCTGCTCCGCATGACTCAGGTTGATTTTGAAAAGCTGTTCAAACCTTACGAAAACTTCACGGCAACTGCTGCGGAAGACAGCTTATATAATCATCATGAAGCTGTATAAAAGACTCGCTGTTTCAGCCTGAACAAACCAGAATTCGCCTCTCCTCCCAGTCATTAGTCGAGCCTCGCTCCTAATACCTCTCCAAGCAACTTCAATCACCACCTCTACAACCCCACCACCACCCTTCATGTCTGCCTTCCCCAACTCCTTCACCCAATTCCACGCAAACGCAATCATCGACGACTATCTAGCCAACCACGCCAACGTCGGAAACATCGACACACCAGCTCGTCCCACTCCCCTGGCACCCGTACCGTGGTCATGGATCGACTTCGGTCTCCTGATCACCTATATGGTGTCGATATTTACGCTCTGTGTCGTTCTCCTCGAGAACAGCACATTGTTCGTTTCAGGCATCTTTACCCTTGGGAGTATAATCGCATTCTTCTTCGGGCTCATGGTTTGGTCATACGTGCGTGGCTCCATCCGGGACGGCAAGGGGATAACATTAGAAATAATGCGCGACAACACTAACGGTCGCAATACGTTCAAAGGATTTAGCGTCACGATGCCAGACAAGTACTGGATCGAACAAGAAGGCTACAGCTATGAAGTCTATTCTCGTGACTTCAGAGCTAGGGAAAAAGAACAGCACGACGCCCTAATGGAAAGAACCTTACCAGTTCGCCAAAAGAACGAGGCAGAAGCAGCAGCTAATGACCTCAACGGCTGGTCCGGATTCCATCCAACATGGAGCGAAGCTGGAGATGCTGCAGATGAAGAAAATGGTAATGACAGCGCTACTGTTCATAGTGACACCAATCTCACTACTGCCAACAGCTTCATAGCGGTCTACAATTTCGAGGCATAACGAAAGAAAGGTCGTGATTGCCTGGAATGCAATCCATAGAGAGGGGGTAGTGTTACAAACGGTACATTTCTTACCTTTCTTATCCTACACTTTTACTTACTTCACTACGCTTTCACTTGACTTAGCTTTACTTTTGGACTTAGTCGAATATCTTGTACAATAGTCACGTGACTTGATCACGTGACCTGATCACCTGACACTTGTCACGTGACACGGACCATCTTTCCGCTTACTCATATATGCTTACTCTTGCTTACTCATTCTTGATTACTTTCTTACTAAGATTGCTGCGCCGCAGTCAATCCTTACTCATCATTTCTATTGTTCTTACTCAGCTTACTGCGCAAGGCTATGCTTGCTGCGCATTGCTGTACGATCTACTTTTGCTATTGGCTAGTAGTTAAGGTTCATACCAAATAGGTACAAACACACCAATAGTATATAAACCAGGAGTCTGAAGGGCGTCCCCCTCAGTCTTGTTCTCCTGGAGTTCTCCTCATCAGCTCTCCACTTGCCTGACTACCTCTACTGTTCTGACACAAGCACTTCAGCGCTCTAGGTGAGTTGTTGAGTGTTTCAGTACGTTCAACAATATTAACTCAGATGAGCTGAGTATGAAATAAGTAGTGTACACAATTATGGTAAACTACTATCTTATGACACAAGATAAATACTTGTACATTCAACAACTGTTACATCAGGTAACTATCACATAGGTCATGTGACATAGGGGTTCTCTCTATATGTCTTACATACCCCTATCTTATATAGTGTAGTGCATATATGCAGCTAATATTTCATTTCTTCAACAAACAGATCATTTAAGAGAGACAGGAGAGAATAGGCCAACTCATCCAGCATGAGTTCCCAGCTCTCATACCTCTCAACAACAACCTCTTGCCTCAATTAATATACCCTTCCAAATGTTATGTTTACCCTGTCCATATCCTTCATGGTAAGATCACTCTTAGCAGTCCTGTCAATAACCAGCATCTCTCAGGTCATTTAATAATGGCTAAGACATTCACCTATTATGATGAACCACTAGCTTTGATCTTTGAGTCAGTAGGCTGGCCTTTGCCAAGCCCCACATACTATTACAATCAATGCCCATTGTATTTCTTTTCTTTTCCTTATTTCTTATTCTTGTCTCACTCCATCTTCTTCTCCTCTCTTCCTCTTGATCCAATCTTCTTGATATATCTATAGTGACAGACAGCTTTTCCTTCCTGTACCAACACAGCTAACTAGTGTGTATAGCTAACCTATGTAGGATAGCCTAGATCACTGTGTATACCTATGAACCATAGATATCACTCTGCCCTATATGAAACACTCAATGGCTCACCTAGAGTGCTAGAGTGACAGATCAGAACAATAGTATAGTCAGGCAAGTGGAGAGCTGATGAGAAGAACTCCAGGAGAACAAGACTGAGGGGAATGCCCTTCAGACTCCTAATTTATATACTATTGGTGTGTTTGTACCTATTTGATATGAACCTTAACTACTAGCCAATAGCAAATGTAGAGCATATAGCAATGCACAGCAGTGCACAGTCATGCATAGCCTTGCACAGCAAGCTGAGTAAAAACAATACAAATGATGAGTAATGATTGACTGCAGTGCAGCAATCTTAGTAAGAAAGATAAGCAAGAATGAGTAAGCAAGAGTAAGCATATATGGGTGAGCAGAGAAGTAGTCTGAGTCATGTGACAAGTGTCATGTGATCAGGTCACATGACTATTGTACAAGATATTTGACTAAGTCCAAAGGTAAAGGTGAGTCAAGTAAAAGCATAGACAAGTCAGTAAAAGTATAGGATAAGAAAGGTAAGAAGTGTACCATTTGTAACACTATCCCCTCTCTATGGATTGCATTCTAGGCAATCACGACCTTTCTTCATCAGGCCTTGAAGTTGTAGACTGCTATGAAGCTGTTGGCAGTGGTGAGATTGGTATCACTGTGGACAGTAGCATTATTGTTACCGTTCTCATTGTCTGCAGCTTCTTGACCTTCTTCCCATGTTAGATGAAAACCAGACCAGTCATTGAGGTCATTGGCTGCTGCCTCATTCTTCTGGTGGACTGGTAGTGTTCTTTCTATCAGGGCGATGTGTTGCTCCTTCTCTCTTGCTCTGAAGTCATGGAAGTAGACTTCATAGCTGTATTCTTCTTGTTCGATCCAGTACTTGTCTGGCATTGTGACACTAAATCCTTTGAATGAATTGCGACCATTAGTGGTGTTGCACATTATTTCTAGGGTTAAACCCTTCCTATCCTAGATTGTGCCACATATGTAGCACCATACAATAAGCCCAGAGAATAAGGAGATAATACTCCCAAGGGTAAATATGTCTATTAAGAATAATGTGCTGTTGTCAAGGAGTACAACACAGAGCATTAATATCAACACCATATATATGATCAGGAGACCGGAGTCAATCCATGACCAGGAAATGGGTGCCCACTTCATAGATTATGTGGAAGTGTCAATGTGGGTGGCATTGGGGTTATGGGCAAGGTAGTCATTGATGATGGCATTGGCATGGTATTGGGTGAAGGAGTTGGTGAAGGAAGACATGAAGGGTGGTGATAGGGTTAAGAGGTAGTGATTGAAGTTGTTTAGAAGTTGCTAGGAGCAAGGCTCAACTAGTGACTGGGAGGAGAGGCAAATTCTGGTCTGTTCAGGGTGAAGTAGCAGTTCTTTTATGCCACTTCATGATGATTATATAAGCTATCCTCCACAGCAGTTGCTGTGAAGTTTTCATAGGGTTTGAACAGCTTTTGGAAATCAGCCTGAGTCATACGGAGTAAATGGGGAGCCAATGGGTTCTTTTTATAGAATTCCTTTATTGCGTCAGGTGCATTAGTGAGATTTGATTGGGGTTCCCATGTTCTGTCCATGTCATCATAGCCTTTCTAGTATATTAGGAATTCAAGTTATTTTCCTTTCAATCTAGAGTCAACTATGTAGTCAACTTCATATTCATCCTCTTAATCTTCAGTGACGAGCACTGGCCCTGGTTTGTCAGCTTTCTGTCCTGGCAGGCATTCTTTGTAAGGTTTGACCTTGGCTATATTGAATACATTGTGCACTCTCATGGTTTGTAGGAGGTGAAGTTCAATTGCATTGCTTCCTTTGAAGCTAATAATTTTGTATGGGCCTAACCATTTCTCCAAGAGCTTCTTTGAAGGTCATGGGAGTTTTAATCCATCTGTGCTAAGCCAAACCTTGTCTCCTATTTTGTATTATGGTGTTTCCAATCTATGTTTATCTGCTTGGGTTTTTATATGTTTTTGTGTCTTTTCTAGATTTTCTTTTGTTTCTTTTAGGGTTTGTTCAATTTCATCAGCAAATAATGATGCAGCAGGTACTTTAGACGTGTGATTTTCTATTCCTATTTCTGGTTTGTATGTGTAGGTAATACTAAATGGAGTTTTCTGTGTAGAAGTTTGCTTTTTTGAGTTATATGAGAATTGCACAATTGGTAACCATTCTGACCATTCATGTTGTTTTTCAGTGGTAAATAGTCAGAGATACTATTGTAGGTCTCTATTCATACATTCAGTTTGTCCATCTGTTTGTGGATGACGTGTGGTAGAGAGTTTAGCCATGATGCCAAGATGTTTGCATAAGTCTTTCATGACTTGTGATGTGAATTGTGGACCTTAGTCTGAAACTATTGTTTTAGAAAGTCCATGATGCTTCTATATGTGTGTGAGATACAGTCTAGCTGTTTGTAGAGCATTGACAGATTTAGTATAGGGGATGAATTCGACTTCTTTGGAGAATTGATCCACAATCACTAGGATTGAGTTGAATTCATTTGATTCTAGGAAATCTGTCATAAAATCTGCACTGATATGTTCCCATAGAAGATCTGGAATTTCCAATGGTAGTAACTTTCCAGCAGGTGCAGTGTTGATGTCTTTGAAACATGCACATCTATTGTAACAAGATACGTAATCTTTGACAAGTGTAGGCATTCCAGGCCAAGTATAGCTACATTATAGCAGTTCTAGAGTTCGATCTATTCCAGGATGTCCAGCTATAGGAGTGTCATGATGTAGGTGTATGATTTCCATGCAAAGATTCTGATTATTCAGCACAAAGATCCAATTATTCTTGTCATAAAGAAGTTCGTCCTTTTCTGTGCAGATGCCATGTTGCTTACAAAGCTTAATGGTTTCTGATTTGTGGACTTTCCACATTACTTTCTTTATCTTTTCCAGAATGTCGTTACTATCTGTGGCTAGATGCACTGATGTAGTAGCTATTTGTTCTGGAGAGATGACTAAGACTTGTTTATTGTCATCTTCCGTTCCTATTGAGTGATCTTCTCTTCGAGAGAGAGCATCTGCTTTTCCTATTTGTGATCTGGCTTTATGGATCTATTTGAAGTTGAAACAAAAGAGGTATTGTGACCATCTGACTTGTCATCTGTTTAGATCTTGCCATTGCATAAACCATTGAAGGTTTGCATGGTCATTCCAAATTTCAAATTCCTGTTTTGCACCTTCTAGGTAATATCTCCATTGTTCTAGACTTTGGATAATGCTTAGTATTTCCTTGTCTGCGATTGGGTAGTTACATTCTTCAGGTGACATTGAGTGTGATGAGAATGCAATAGGATGCCATTTGCCATCTTGCTCTATAGATTGAATGGCACCGGTTGTAAAGTTAGATGCATCGGTTTCTAAGTGAAACTTCTTGTCATTGTCTGGGAAAGCAAGAATGGGAGCAGTGGTGAATTTCACTTTTAGCATATCAAATGCTTCTTGTTGTGGTTCTTTCCATGAGAAAGGAGTATCTTTCTTGATAAGATCATTTAGGGGTTGTGTGATTTGCACGTAATCTTGGATAAAGCAGCAATAGAAATTGGCTAATCCTAAGAAGCTCCTAACTCCTCAGACTGTGGTTGGAGTTGGCTATTCAGTAATTGCCTTGACTTTATCATCATCCATTTTGATGCCTTTTGGGGTTATTGTCATACCAAGAAATTCAACTTTTTTGGTGTGAAAATGGCATTTTTCCAGTTTGATGAATAAGTCGTTCTCTTCCAGTCATATGAGAACTTTGAGAACTATCTTCTCATGTTCCTTTATGTCATCTGTCTTGGTAAAGATTATGATATCATCGATGTAAACAACTGTAGTATCTTTCATGTCTATGAATAGTTTGTTCATCATAGTTTAGAAAGTTGCTGGAGAGTTGCAAGGACCAAAATACATGACCAATGGTTCGAAAGATCCTTGGTGGCAAATGAAAGCAGCTTTCCATTCATCGCCTTCTTTGATGTGGATATTGTTGTAATCCCATCTGAGATCCATTTTGGTGAATAATTTAGCTCCTTTTAGCTTATCAACTAATTGGGATATTAGAGGCAGTGAATAGTTATTCTTCACCATGTGCTCGTTGAGATATCTATAGTCCTGTACCATGCATTTCTTTCCATCTTTCTTCGGAACAAAGAACACAGAGGAGGTTTGTGGAGATGTAGAATGGCAAATATATCCTTTTTGGAGTTGATCATCAATGAATGCACTAACTTCTTCTTGTTCTTGTGGAGAGAGAGGAATTAATTGGCCCTTCTTTGGCACAAAAGATTCTTTGAGGTCTATGGCATGATCCCATGGTTTACGTGTGGGCGTACACTTGGATTCTTTCTTCTTGAAAAGGTGGATGAATTTGTGATAGGCATGGGGGATGAGTTCTTCTGGAGTTTTCTCAGGTAGTTTGTCCCTTTTGGAAGCTTCCTTCTTGAGAGTGTGCACATGGTTAAGTGCCACACATTCCTGTTCTTCTATCTACTGTGAGAATGAAGATTTCAGTTGAAGATTTTGGCAGGTCTGCGGACAGCATGTCATAGGAACTTTGCCTTGTGACCAATTGATTTTTGGATTATGGTTCTTTAGCCATGTATATCCTAGAATAACCTAATTCTTTCCAAGATTGGTTACTTCGGCTGTTGTCTTTTCATGATGTCCTTGGTAATCAATAATCATTTCTGCATAGTGTGTGATGTCTCCTGTGGAATTCCTAGTTCCATCAACATTGTACACTGGTAGATGATGTCGAAGAGGTAAAAGTGGTAGTTTACACTATTCAGCCCAAGATTTGTCTACAAAGATTGTGTTGGCACCTGAGTCCAGCAAGGCTTTTGTGGATGTGAACTGTTTGCTATTAACAGGAGCTATGCTAATAGATAAGGTGATGTCTTTAGAATTGTTTCCACAAATGTGAAGTTGTTCTGGAATTTTGTTGTCTATTATTTTAACAGAATTAAGCACTGGCTTCAAGTCCCAGTCAAGCTTGCTTGAGTGAGATTCCATTAGACTATTATTAGATTGCTTCTTGTTGGCTTGGGCAATCTGGACACCTAGTTCATCTAGACTGCTTTGGCTTTTCTCTTGCCTTCTTCCTCTGTTTCAAGGAATGAAGCCTTTATCTCATTAAATTCCAGATGTCGATTGTGAGATTTTTCAGGGTCTGAATTCAAGGTTCGAGCTTAGCATGTGCTCTTTTCTTTGTTGTTTCTGCAATTGTTCTTGTGTTCACCTCGTGACCAGCCACAGCTTCGACAGCATGTGGAGGGTCATTTACAATCACAGGTGAGATGAGATCCAAGATAATTATAGCATTTGCCTTTCAAGGAAGGTCTATTTACAGTGCCAATGTCTATGGGTGCACCTCGTCCTGATTGTGTTCCATATTCAGTAAACTTTGGTTAAAGTAGTGGACAAGAGGTATTATGATAAGACATGCTTCCAGAATAGGGACGGAAAGGACTTCCTGTAGACCTTTTAATTTCATCTATCCGTATTCTTTTCCAATATTCACATAGTTATTTATGAGTTCTTGTATGATATTAGGATATCTCATGTTTAGGGCCTGTTGTCGATAGACTCGGAAAGCAACTGCCTTTCTTAGTATAGTTATACCATGTTCTTCTGAAATTCCTGATTCCTGGAAAAGGATAATGAAGAGTTGTGTGAATGAATTGATGTCCATAGTTCCTTGTTTGAGAGCATCTAGCTTCTTCAAACTTTCATATGCAAGAACCTCTATCTGGAAGAAGTTTTGGACTTTGTTTTCTAGTTCAGCTAAAGTTAGCCATGCTGCATCTCCTTTATTGGCAGGAGATATTCCTACTTGGGTTAGGGAATCTCTGTCACATGCTTCTAATGTTAGGAGTGTGAATCTGGATGCTTTTCCATTCATCCGTGAGAGAATTGCCATGATGTGGAGTTGATTTGTATCCCATGTTTGTTGAGTGGCCCATAGCTTGGTTTGGAGCCACCATAAATGGAAAGAGGGTCGACTTCCATTCCAATAGCCTGGGTCAGCAATTTTCTTTGTGACATCTTTCTTTCTTTCCATATTAGCAGCTTGTTGTTCTAAAGTTAGTGCATTGAGCGCATCAATGAGGTCGTTGACATCAGGATTGTGCAACATGTTTATTTATGTTTTCATGAGAGTTTTCTGCCTTGTTTAAGTAATTGAGAATAAATGGAGTTCTTTGGATACGAGTTTGAGAGTTTACATGAGCAAGCTTTGAAATATGGGATTGGAAACATTGTTTTTTTGTCTTTGGTGAGTTTACTATGTCTGTTTACACAGTCTAGTGTGCTAATCTTCTGTAGGTGATCCAAGAGCAGGTAAATCATCAAGCAAATTTCTTCTTTGGTAAGGAGATAGTGCGGCACGATCAGCAACAGAGATGCTGTAAACAGAAAATTGGTTTAAGTGGGGTAAATTTTGTGGGGCAGGGAAATACATGGGTTCTAACGCTTCTGATTCTTCTCTTTGAGAGTGAGATAGAGAAATTTCTGCTTGATTAAATGGAGTTGGAGGTCTAACTCTAACTAGAATAGGTTCTTCCTCTTCTTCTTCAAGTCCTTCTTCTCTTTCTGACTCCTGTTCTACTTCTTGCTCTGGAACTGTTTGGTGGATTTCAAAAATAGTATAGATTATTTCACAGGAACTGTTGAGGTCTCCTGAGACTGCTTTGGGACCTAAGATAAGGTATACCCCTATGAGGAGATATGAGAGGTACAAGTAGTCTAATCTGAGTTGTGTGAGAAGGGAGACGAGAGCGAGGAGTATGACTTTTATAGGTATAGTCTTTTCTATGTATTTTACGCTTCTTTCTCTTCTCTCTAGTCTGACCCTTTGCATGTATAGTACTAGATGCCTGTTGGCAATTGTCACTGAGAGGTCCTTGGCCAATAATCTTCTCTGGTGTTGCTCAGAGAAAATGTTGGATAGAGCCCAATGGAGATCTGGTGGAGTCGAGGATGAGACATTTTGGAAGTAGTGGATGAGGAAATAGATCCTACTTTGGATAGAGAAGACGGGGACCAGTTCAAATGTGGCTGGCTGAAATCTAGGACCTAGGGAAGCCCAATCAACTGGCTCAGGAAGCTCGGAGACCAGCTGGTCTAAGTTATATGGGTCGTAGATTTCCCTAGATTCCTTGATAACATTCTTGAGCTCAGGGTCAAGAGAGTTTTGGTGTGGTTGGTTAGATCTGGTTCTGGGATCTCTAGTGGGTAGCGGAATTCTTACAAGGAGCTGGAGATATTCATAGATGTCTACAGGATCAAGATGTCTGCAGGATCAAGATGGGTGTAGGGCTCTATGCCTAATCTAGGAGGAGTGGATGAGATGTCCAGAGTAGGGGAGCAATGAGAGATGGTCACAATGTCTGGTAGAGAAATTGTTACAAACGGTACATTTCTTACCTTTCTTATCCTACACTTTTACTTACATCACTATGCTTTCACTTGACTTAGCTTTACTTTTGGACTTAGTCGAATATCTTGTACAATAGTCACGTGACTTGATCACATGACCTGATCACATGACACTTGTCACGTGACATGGACTATCTTTTCGCTTACTTGTATATGCTTACTCTTGCTTACTCATTCTTGATTACTTTTCTTACTAAGATTGCTGCGCCGCAGTCAATCATAACTCATCATTTCTATTGTTCTTACTCAGCTTACTATGCAAGGCTATGCTTGCTGTGCATTGCTGTATGATCTACTTTTGCTATTGGCTAGTAGTTAAGGTTCATACCAAATAGGTACAAACACACCAATAGCATATAAACCAGAAGTCTGAAGGGCATCCCCCTCAGTCTTGTTCTCCTGGAGTTCTCCTCATCAGCTCTCCACTTGCCTGACTACCTTTATTGTTCTGACTCAAGCACTTTAGCGCTCTAGGTGAGTTGTTGAGTGTTTCATTAGAACAAGACTATACTAATCTTTCCCTTGCAGATTAGCTACCTGCAAGCCGAACCAACTTGATCTTGAAACTTGAACCAACCACTTGAAATACCAAAGAGTAAGAACCTTCCTTTAGATAAGGTCAAGGGCGATAACTGACAAAGGCTCACCACTAGTGTTCCACAACACCTACCCCATAGTCTGATCCAACATCACCTACCCCGGTTACGATATCTTTGAGACCCACGACCCTGCTACCAGTCGTCTTAGAGACTGGGTCCAAAACCCCAATAATCAAGAGATTATCCCTTAGCCCGACACCCTGCTTTCCCGCTCCTCTAGCCCTGCCCGCAGAAGCGTGGGCCCCTATTCTAGATTTGATCCCGCCGACCTTCTGGGTTGTCTCCAACTCCTTGTAATGATCTCTTTACCCCCCAGAAACCCCAGGTCTAACCAACCCCGTCAGAACCCTCTCGACTCCGAAGTCGAGAACCACATCATAGAATACAGGGACAGATTCGATCCCTTCTACCTGTTCCAACAACCGCCCCCCAAACTCCCCAAGCCTGTTGACTGGTCCCCCCTAGGATCCTGCTTCCAACCGGCTGCCTTTGAACCAGTCCCGCAGTTCCCCATCCAAAGTAGGATTCAATTCCTCATTCATTACTTCCAACACGTCTCACCACACACTCCACCAGATCAGCGTTGGGCTCTATCTCGACATTTTCTCTGAGCAACACCAGAGGAGATTATTGGCGAAGGATCTATTCTTCCGCATAGCAGACCGGGAACTAATATTTCACCAGAACGGAGTCAGGTTACAGAGAAGAAGAAGAAGAGAAGGGTACATAGAAAAGACAGTACCTATAAAAGTACTACTCCTCGCTCTCGCCTCCCTACTACTGCAACTAGGATTAGGATACTTGTACCTCCCCTACGTCCTCACAGGGACCTACCTTATCTTAGGCCACAAAGTAGTCTTAGGAAACCTCTGCAGTTCCTGTGAAATAACATACACTATCTTTAAAATCCATTGTATAGCCCCTGAACAACAAGTAGAACAGGAGTCAGAAGAAGAAAGAGAAGAAGGACTTGAACTTGAAGAAGAAGAGGAAGAACCTATTCCAGTTAGGATAAGACCTCCCACTCCATTTAATCAAACAAATATTTCTCCTCCTTATTCTCAAAGAGAAGAATCAGAAGCGTCAGAACATTTGCATTTCCCTGCTCCACGAAATTTACCCTGCATAAATCAATTTTCCATTTACGGCATTTCTGTTGCCAATCACACTGCACCACCTCCCTACCAAAGAAGGAATTCACTTGATGAATTACCCAGTCTTGACTTATCTGCAGAAGAATAACGCACTGGATTGCGTAAACAGACACAGTAAACTCACTAAAGAAGAAAAACAATGTTTCCAAAACCATAGTACAAAGCTTGCTCGTCACAAATCTTTCAATCCCTATCCAAAGAACTCTGTCTATTTTCAGCTACTCAAACAATCCAGAAAACTCTCATGAAAACGTAAATAAATATGTCTCATGGAACTGATATACAAGATCTCATTGATGTGCTTAATGCGCTGACCTTAGAACAAACAAATGCTAATGTGGAAAGAAAGAGAGATGTCACTAAAAAGATTGCCGACCCAGGCTATTGGGATGGAAGCCGCCCCGCCTTCCGCTTATGGTGGCTCCGAACCAAACTATGGGCTGCTCAACAAACTTGAGACACAAACCAACTCCGCACCATGGCAATTCTCTCATGAATGAATGGAAAAGCATCCAGGTTCGCACTCCTAACACTAGAAGCATGTAAAAGGAATGCCAGAACTCCAGTAGGAAGACCTCCAGTTATCCCAGGAGACGCTGCCTGGCTAACTTTAGACGAATTAGAAGCCAAAGTCCGAGGCTTCTTTCAGATAGATGTCCTAGCACATGAAAGTTTGAAGAAGCTAGAAACTCTCAAACAAGGGTCCATGGACATTCACTCATTTGGACAACTCTTCATTATCCTCTTCCAGGAATCAGGTGAAACACTCAACAACTCACCTAGAGCGCTAAAGTGCTTGTGTCAGAACAATAGAGGTAGTCAGGCAAGTGGAGAGCTGATGAGGAGAACTCCAGGAGAACAAGACTGAGGGGGACACCCTTCAGACTCCTGGTTTATATACTATTGGTGTGTTTGTACCTATTTGGTATGAACCTTAACTACTAGCCAATAGCATAAGTAGATCGTACAGCAATGCACAGCAAGCATAGCCTTGCGCAGTAAGCTGAGTAAGAACAATAGAAATGATGAGTAAGAATTGACTGTGGTGCAGCAATCTTAGTAAGAAAAGTAATCAAGAATGAGTAATCAAGAGTAAGCATATATGAGTAAGCAGAAAGATGGTCCGTGTCACGTGATCAAGTCACGTGACTATTGTACAAGATATTCGACTAAGTCCAAAAGTAAAGCTAAGTCAAGTAAAAGCATAGTGAAGTAAGTAAAAGTGTAGGATAAGAAAGGTAAGAAATGTACCGTTTGTAACACTACCCCCTCTCTATGGATTGCATTCCAGGCAATCACGACCTTTCTTCGTTATGCCTCGAAATTGTAAACTGCTATGAGGCTGTTGGCAGTAGTGAGATTGGTATCACTATGAACAGTGGCATTGTCATTACCATTTTCATCATCTGCAGCATCTCCAGCTTCGCTCCATGTTGGGAAGCCAGCCCAGGCATTGATATTTTCAGCCTCTGCCTCATTCTTCTGTCAAGTGGGGAGGGTACGTTCCATAAGAGCGTCGTGTTGCTCTTTTTCTCTGGCTCTGAAGTCGCGAGAGTAGACTTCATAGTTGTAGCCCTCTTGCTCGATCAGGTACTTGTCAGGCATTGTGATGCTGAATTCCTTGAAAGTATTGCGACCGTTAGTGTTGTCGCGAATTATTTCTAGGGTTATCCCCTTGCCGTCTCGGATGGAGCCACGTACGTACGACCAAACCATAAGCCCAAAGAAGAAGGCGATTATACTCCCAAGGATAAAGATGCCTAAAATGAATAATGTGCTATTCTCGAGGAGAACGACACAGAGCATAAAGATCGACACCATATAGGTGATCAGGAGACCGAAGTCTATCCATGACCATGGTATAGGTGCCAGGGGAGTGGGGCGAGCTGGTGTGTCGATATTGCCGACGTTTGCATGGTTGGCAAGGTAATTGTCAATGATGGCATTGGCGTGGAATTGGGTGAAGGAGTTGGGGAATGCAGACATGAAGGGTGGTGGTGGGGTTGTAGAGGTGGTGGTGGAAGTTGCTTGAAGGGTGACTAGGAGCGAGGCTCGACTAATGACTGGGAGGAGAGGCGAGTTCTGGTCTGTTCAGGCTGAAACAGCGAGTCTTTTATACTGCTTCATGATGATTATATAAGCTGTCTTCCGCAGCAGTTGCTGTGAAGTTTTCGTAAGGTTTGAACAGCTTTTTGAAATCGACCTGAGTTATGTGGAGCAGATGGGGAGCCGATGGATTCTTTTTATAGAATTCCTTTATTGCGTCCGGTGCGTTAGCAAGATTTGATCGGGGTTCCCATGTTCTATCCATCTCGTCGTATCCTTTCCAGTGAATTAGCAATTTGAGTCATTTTCCTCTCAATCTGGAGTCCACTATGTAGTCAACTTCATATTCATCATCTCGATCTTCAGTGACTAGCACTGGCCCTGGTTTGTCAGTTTTCTGTCTGGGTAGTCGTTCCTTGTAAGGTTTGACTTTGGCTATATTGAACACGTTGTGCACTCTCATGGTGCATGGGAGTCGGAGTTCAATTGCATTGCTTCCTTTGAAGCTAATAATTTCATATGGGCCTAGCCATTTCTCCGAGAGCTTCTTTGAAGGTTGTGGGAGTTTTAGGCCATCTGTGCTAAGCCAAACCTTGTCTCCTACTTTGTATTGCGGAGCTTCTGATCTATTTTTATCCGCTTGGATTTTCATGTGTTTTTGTGCTTTTTCTAGATTTTCTTTTGTTTCTTTTAGGGTTTTTTCGATTTCATCAGCGAGTAAAGATACAGCAGGTGCTTTAGTCGTGTGATTTTCTATTCCTATTTTTGGTTCATATGTGTGGGTAATGCTAAATGGGGTTTTCTGTGTAGAAGTTTGCTTTTTCGAGTTATACGAGAATTGCGCAATGGGTAACCATTCTGACCATTCATGTTGTTTTTCAGCGGTGAATAGTCGGAGATATTGTTGTAGATCTCTATTCATACATTCCGTTTGTCCATCTGTTTGCGGATGACGTGCGGTAGAGAGTTTAGGCGTAATGCCGAGGCGTTTGCATAAGTCCTTCATGACTTGTGATGCAAATTGTGGACCTCGGTCCGAAACTATTGTTTTGGGAAGTCCATGATGCTTCCATACGTGTGTGAGATACAGTCTAGCTGTTTGTAGGGCATTGACAGATTTAGTACAGGGGATGAATTCGACTTCTTTGGAGAATCGATCAACAACCACTAGGATTGAGTCAAATCCATTTGATTCAGGGAAGTCTGTCATGAAATCTGCACTGATGTGTTCCCATGGAAGATCCAGAATTTCCAATGGTAGTAGCTTTCCAGCGGGTGCAGTATTGATGCCTTTGAAACGTGCGCATCTATCGCAACGAGATACGTAATCTTTGACAAGTGTGGGCATTCCAGGCCAGGTATAGCTACGCTGTAGCAGTTCTAGGGTTCGATCTATTCCTGGATGTCGAGCTACAGGAATGTCATAATGTAGGCGTATAATTTCCATGTGAAGATTCTGATTATTTGGCACGAAGATCCGATTTTTCTTGTCATAGAGAAGTTTGTCCTTTTCTGTGCAGATGCCATGTTGCTTGCAAAGCTTAATGGCTTCTGATTCGCGAACTTTCCATGTTGCTTTCTTTATCTTTTCTAGAATGTCGTCATTATCTGTGGCTATGTGCACTGATGTAGCAGCTATTTGTTCTGGAGGGATGACTAAGACTTGCTTGTTGTCATCTTCGATTCCTTTTGCGTGATCTTCTCTTCAAGAGAGAGCATCGGCTTTTCCCATTTGTGATCTGGCTTTATAGATCCATTTGAAGTTGAAACAAAAGAGGTACTGTGACCATCTGGCTTGTTGTCTGTTTAGATCTTGCTGTTACATAAACCATTGAAGGTTCGCATGATCGTTCCAAATTTCAAATTCCTGTTTTGCACCTTCTAGATAATGTCTCCATTGTTCTAGACTTCGGATAACACTCAGCATTTCCTTGTCTGCAATTGGGTAGTTACGTTCTTCTGGAGACATGGAGTGTGATGAGAATGCGACAGGATGCCATATGCCATCTTGTTCTATAGATAGAACAGCACCAGTTGCAAAATTAGATGCATCGGTTTCTAAGCAGAATTTCTTGTCATTGTCTGGGAATGCAAGAATGGGAGCCATGGTGAATTTCCTTTTGAGCGTGTCAAACGCTTCTTGTTGTGGTTCCTTCCATGAGAAAGGAGTGTCTTTCTTGGTGAGATCATTCAGGGGTCGTGCGACTTGCGCGTAATCCTGAATGAAGCGGCGATAGAAGTTTGCTAATCCTAAGAAGCTTCTAACTCCTCGGACGGTAGTCGGAGTTGGCCATTCGGTAATTGCCTTGACTTTGTCATCATCCATTTTGATACCTTGTGGAGTTATTGTCATGCCAAGGAATTCAACTTCTTTGGTGCGAAAATGGCACTTTTCCAGTTTGACAAATAGGTCATTTTCTTCTAGACGTGAGAGGACTTTGAGAACTATTTTGGCGTGTTCCTTTATGTCATCTGTCTTTGTAAAGATCAAGATGTCATCAATATAGACAACTACAGTGTCTTCCATATCTGCAAATAATTCATTCATCATTGTTTGGAAGGTTGCTGGGGAGTTGCAGAGACCAAAATACATGACTAGTGGTTCAAAAGACCCTCTGTGGCAAATGAAAGCGGCTTTCCATTCATCGCCTTCTTTGATTCGGATATTGTTGTAACCCCATCTGAGATCCATCTTGGTAAATAGTTTAGCTCCTTTTAGCTTATCGACCAATTGGGAAATCAGAGGTAGCGGGTGATTGTTTTTCACCATGTGTTCATTGAGATATCTGTAATCCTGTACCATATGCTTCTTTCCATCTTTCTTTGGAACAAAGAACACAGGGGATGTCTGTGAGGATGTAGAGCGGCGGATGTATCCCTTCTGGAGTTGATCGTCAATGAACGCACTGACTTCTTCTTGTTCCTGTGGAGATAGAGGGATCAATCGGCCTTTCTTTGGCACGAAAGATTCTTTGAGATCTATGGCATGATCCCATGGTTTACGTGTGGGCATACGCTCGGATTCTTTCTTCTTGAAAAGGTGAATGAACTTGTGATAGGATTGGGGAACAAGTTCTTCCGGGGTTTTCTCTGGTGATTTACCCTTTTCAGGAGTTTCTTTCTTGAGCACGTAGACGTGATTTAATGCCACACGTTCTTGTTCTTCTATCTGCCATGAGAACGAAGATTTCTGTTGGAGATTTCGACAAGTCCATGGATAGCGTGTCATGGATACTTTGCCTTGTGACCAATCTATTTCCGGATTATGGTTCTTTAGCCATGTGTATCCTAGAATAACCTGATTCTTTCCAAGATTGGTTACTTCAGCTGTTGTCTTCTCATGATGTCCTTGGTAGTCGATGATTATTTCTGCATAGTGTGTGATGTCTCCTGTGGAGTTTCTACTTCCGTCGACATTATACACTGCTAATTGGTGCCTGAGAGGCGAAAGGGGTAATTTGAGCTTTTTGGCCCAAGATTTGTCGATGAAAATTGTGTTAGCACCTGAGTCCAGCAGGGCTTCCGTGGATGTGAACTGTTTGCCATTAATAGGTGCTATGCTGATGGATAGGGTAATCTCTCTGGAATTGTTCCCATGAATACGGATTTGGTCTGGGATTTCGTTGTCTATTGTGTTAACAGAATTAAGCACCGGTTTCAAGTCCCGGCCGAGCTCACTTAAATGAGACTCCATTAGACTATTGTTAGATTGTTTCTTGTTAGCTTTGGCGATCTGGACACCCAGTTTGTCTAGATCGCTTTGGCTTTTCCCTTGCCTTCTTCCTCTGTTTCAAGAAAGAAGGCCTTCATCTCATTGAATTCCAATTGTGAATTGTGAGATTCTTCAGGGTCTGAGTTCAAGGTTCGAGCTTGGCGTGTGCTCTTTCCTTTGTAGTTCCTACAATTGTTCTTGTGTTCACCTCGTGACCATCCACAGTTTCGGCAGTGCATAGTTTACAATCTCGTGCGAGGTGTGGGCCAAGACAATTATAGCATTTGCCTTTCAAGGAAGTTCTGTTTGCAGCACCAATGTCCATGGGTGCGCCTCGACCTGGTTGTATTCCATATTCGGTGAACCTTGGCTGAGGTGGCAGACGTGAGTTATTCTGGTATGACATGCTCCCAGAATAGGATCGGAACGGATTTCCTGTGGATCATTCTAATCTCATTCTTTCGTATTCTTTTCCAATGGTTACGTAGTCATTTAGGAGCTCTTGCACAGTATTGGCCCGGGTCATATTTAGGGCTTGTTGTTGATAAATGCGGAAGTCAGCTGCCTTTCTTAGTATGGTTAGACCGTGCTCTTCTGAGATTCCTGATTCTTGGAATAGAATGATGAAGAGTTGTGCGAACGAGTGAATATCCATGGATTCTTGTTTGAGAACTTCTAGCTTCTTCAAACTTTCATGTGCTAGGACATCTATCTGGAAGAAGCCTCAGACTTTGGCTTCTAATTCGACTAAAGTCAGCCAGGCAGTGTCTCCTGGGGCAACTGGAGGTGTTCCTACTGGAATTCCGGCATTCCTTTCACATGCTTCTAATGTTAGGAGCACGAACCTGGATGCTTTTCCATTCATCCATGAGAGAATTGCCATGGTGTGGAGTTGATTTGTGTCCCAAGTTTGTTGAGCAACCCATAGCTTGGTTTGGAGCCACCATAAGCGGAAGGCGGGGTGGCCTCCATCCCAGTAGCCTGCGTCAGCAATCTTCTTGGTGATGTCTTTCTTTCTTTCCTCATTGGTATTTGTTTGTTCTAAAGTTAGTGCATTGAGCGCGTCAATGAGATCTTGTACGTCAGCTCTGTGAGACATGTTTATTTATGTTTTCGTGAGAGTTTTCTGGCTTGTTTAAGTAATCGAGAATAAGGAGAGTCCTTTGGATATGCGTTAGGGAGTTTTCATTGAGCGAGTTTGGTAATAGAAGATTGGAAACGTTGGCGTTTTTCTTTAGTGAGTTTGGTATGTCTGTTTACACAGTCCAGTGTGCTAGTTCTCTGGTTCAAGCGGGTAACTCGCCAGAAGGGTTCCTTCTTTGGTAAGGAGGAGGTGCGGCGCGATCGGCAACAGAAATGCCGTAAACGGAAAATTGGTTTACGCGGGGTAAATTTCGTGGAGCAGGGAAATACAAATGTTTCGACGCTTCTGATTCTTCTCTTTGAGAATGAGGAGGAGAGATATTTGTTTGATTGGCTGGAGTGGGAGGTCTGACTCTGACTGGAATTGGTTGTTCTTCTTCTTCTTCTTCTTCTTCTGACTCTTGTTCTACTTCTTGTTCAGGGGCAATAGGATGGATTTTAAAAATAGTGTAGGTGTATTCAATGGAACCGCAGAGGTCTCCTAAGACTACTTTGTGGCCTAAGATAAGGTAGACCCCTATGAGGATGTAGGGGAGGTACAAGTATCCTAATCCTAGTTGCACAAGTAGCGAGGCGAGAGCGAGGAGTAGTACTCTTATAGGTACGGTCTTTTCTATGTACCCTTCTCTTCTTCTTATCCTTTCTAGCCTGACTCCATTCTGGTGGTACACTAGCTCCTGGTCCACGATTTGGAAGGACAGGTCCTTCGCCAATAATCTCCTCTGTTGTAGCTCGGAGAAAACGTCGAGATAGGTCCCGACGCAAATCTGGTGGAGTTTGTGGTGAGACGTGTTGGAAGTAATGGATTAGGAAACGGATCCTACTAGAGATGGGGAACCGGGGAACTGGTTCAAAGTTCGCTGGTTGGAAACGGGGACCTAGGGGGGCCCAGTCAACTGGCTCGGCAAGTTCAGGAGGCGGTTGCTGGAACGGGTAGAAGGGATCGAATCTGTCCCTGTATTCCCTAATATGAGTCTCGACTTCGGGGGCGAGAGGGTTCTGACGGGGTTGGTTAGACCTTGGGTCTCTAGGGGGTAATGGGATCCTTACAAGGAGTTGAAGGCGACCAAGTAGGTCGGCAGGGTCAAATCAAGAGTAGGGACCGACGCTCCCATGGGCAGGGCTAGGAGAACGGGAGAGAGGAGTGTCGGGCTGTGGGATGATCTCTTGATTGTTGGGGTCCTGGATCCCTTCTCTAAGATGACCGGTAGTGGGGTCGTAGACCTCGAAGATGTCGTATGCGGGGTAGGTGATTGATGACACTAGAGGTGAGCCTTGTCAGATGTTGCCCTTGACCTTATCTAAAGGAAGGTTCTTACTCTTTATCGATTCAAGTACTTGGTTTACTAGTTTCAAGATCAAGTGGTTCGGCTTGCAGGTAGCTAATCTGCAAGGGGAAGGTTAGTATAGTCTTGTTCTAATGAAACACTCAACAACTCACCTAGAGCGCTGAAGTGCTTGTGTCAGAACAGTAGAGGTAGTCAGGCAAGTGGAGAGCTGATGAGGAGAACTCCAGGAGAACAAGACTGAGGGGGATGCCCTTCAGACTCCTGGTTTATATACTATTGGTGTGTTTGTACCTATTTGATATGAACCTTAACTACTAGCCAATAGTGTAAGTAGAGCGTACAGCAATGTGCAGCAGTGCGCAGTCAGGCATAGCCTTGCACAGCAAGCTAAGTAAGAACAATAGAAATGATGAGTAAGAATGTACTGCGGCGCAGCAGTCTTAGTAAGAAAGATAATCAAGGATGAGTAATCAAGAGTAAGCATATATGAGTAAGCGGAATGATGGTCCATGTTACGTGACTATTGTACAAGATATTTGACTAAGTCCAAAAGTAATGCTGAGTCAAGTGAAAGCGTAGATAGGTAAGTAAAAGTGTAGGATAAAAAAGGTAAGAAATGTACCGTTTGTAACAAGAAACAACTAAGTCCATTGAATGCTCTTGTGGAGGTAATGAACTGTAACACTATCTACCTGCCAATGATTTGATGCAAAAGCACTTAATTATTTGAAGCCACCAGTCTGATACAGAGATGCTCAACTAGATAAAAAAGTAGTCCCAACTTGATGTGGAAATGCTCAGATAGATAGTAAATAGTTAAAGGAGTAGGGTTAACCCTATGTCAGAGTAAGGCTCTAGGTCCCTTGGTAATGGTCTGAAGGACTCAACCCTGGATTAAAGTCTTATAATAATGCCAATACTCTTTCAAATGGTAAGGGAAAATGCTCTTCTCACTTAAACTCCCTATCTATCAAAACCTAGGAAATATCTTTCATAGTATCTGACTCTTGTTTAATTAGAGCCTCCTGTGTGAGCCAAACTAAATCTATCTTCCTACTAGCTATATAAAGATAATCACTCCTGATGACCATCAAAGGTGCTATACTAGGGAAAGGCACAATAGTATAGTAGAAGCAGGAAAAGTACACTATTGAAGCTTCTTCAACAACTATACTACTTGCAGAGGACTTGGCATGCACTTCAGGTTAATTTACAGGTGGTGCAGAAGAGTAGCAGATAATGATAAGGGAGTTTAGTTCAAGTAAAACACTTGAACATTGTAAGACAATTACGTGCTACTCAAACTTAGAAATAGAGAAGACTGACTAAGATATTTTACAAGACCAACTTTAGAGGAGAAGATCAATTGAACTAAACTAGAGGACATCCAGTCTAGCACCTGGATTTATATACTATTACAATGTTTGTACATATTTGGTTCTTATCTACTACTAAAGGAAATACCCATAACTCTGGAGATAAGAGAGAATAAGGCTATAGGCTGATTGGAAATAAATGGCATAGCTGTGAAATGGAAGTGATGCTGTGATGTACAGCCATGTACAGCAATAGAAATGAAGAAAAGAAAAGAAAAGAAGTAATCATGAGAGAACATGTATTATATTGTGAGAGATAAATATCACTAAAAGGAGAAAATATGGAGATCTAGATCTAAGTCTAGACTTGATGTTAGAAGATAAGATAAAAGTACAAGATAAGATGAAATAAAATTGAGATGAGAAAAACAACCAAGTCCATAAAGTGTAGAGAGATGAATTGAACCATAACATCCTTCAGTAAGGCACCTAAGGATATGAGTTTAATGTCACATTCAGGCGTGAAAACCACTGCTTTCATATCATTGTCAGTGTATGAAAAGTAATTACTAATGCAAGTTGATCAAATTTCTATAGTGAGGCAAAATATAGTGATTACGGTGATGAGCACACAAACAACCCCAATCATAGCTATCCGCTCGACTATAAGTCGGACAAAATCCATTTCATTCAAATCCCTATGTCCGGACCCGGCTCAAGGTATGCACGAGCCTCCTGGCCATGTCCGGATGAGGGCATCTGGGTTACTCTCACTTCTGACCTCAATTTGTCCGGACTTAGACCTGGATGAACACCCTCCAGAGGCCAAATTTTGTCCAGATCCGGACCTAGGTTACCTAGGGATTATCCGGGGGCCTGGTAGACAGCGGTAGTAATCCACACATGTGTGGGAACAAGTGACTACAGGCTGATGACGTGTCTCAGAGGTGTTATGAGCAGGTCTGAGAAGATAGTATACAGAAACTCTTACCTCTTCCTCGTAACAATCCATTCCATTGGGACGTACTGTGATGCTTCTTCCCTAAAGATGTGATAGTTGACGTGATTCTGTCAGCGCAGTTGCCCAAGGTCCTCTGTCGGAGAGTCAATTTTTGAGCTTTTACAGGTGCCAGTGTACTACGGTCCCGGTCAGATCCGAATCTTGATGGATAGTTACGACAGAGTAAATGATCTCTGTCATTTTATTTTGTTTTCTCTCGCATCTTACTCTCGCGCGGTGCGTGCGCGTGAGTGACTCTCGATGGATGTATAGTACGAAGGGAATGGTAATTTGGATTGAGACTCGGATTCGGACTGGGAATCTATGACTCAAATACTCATCCCCCTTGAATGCTATTGACACGCTTCGTTTCTTCACCGAACGTCCATCGTTCATCGACTTTGTTATCATGTCCACAGGGAGGAGTGTAAGTACCGGTACAGATACGAACCCAAAGAGTACGAACGGGGTGCAAATCCTTTTAATGCTCACAAATCACGGTGATAGTTGTAAACCTTCTGAACTGAGTTAACACCGGAGATGTATAACAGAACCAAATTTACTACACACGGAAACGAAAACTACATGGTATGAATGCTTCTTCGGAAAATCCTACAAGCCATTGCTATCCACGCAAGAATCTTGCGACATTCAACGACGCCCACTGAAGCCCCACAAACAATACCAACGGCTGAGAACGAACTGTTCAGAAGAAAAAGAACGTATCCAGCGAAGTAAGGGTGGTATGTTTGTCCATCAATCAGAAATAAATGATAAGAGAGACAAAGGAGAAAAGAATATTTCCGAAGGATGTTGATTGATGCATTCACAAGGCGGTGGGGAAAGCTATAAGGACGTCTGGGTCTCCGGAAACGCGACCTTGGCGTTTTTCAATCGCAGCAGGGGTAGGGAAGGCCAGAAGGATGTCAGGGTCTCCGGAGACACGACCTTGACGCTTTTCAATGGCTGCAGGGGTAGGGAATGCGAGAAGGACGTCGGGGTCTCCGGAGACACGACCTTGACGCTTTTCAATGACTGCAGGGGTAGGGAATGCGAGAAGGACGTCAGGGTCTCCAGACACACGACCTTGACGCTTTTCGATCGCTGCAGGGGTGGGGAAGGTGAGAAGGACGTCAGGGTCTCCAGACACACGACCTTGGCGCTTTTCATTCGCCTCATACTTGCATTGAGAGTGTAGTATTAGTACATTTTGAATAAAATGACGGGATGAGGATGAGAGCTTACAGCAGGAAGGGCAACCACCGCAACTGCGGTAGCCACGACTAAGAGAAGACGAGAAAATTGCATGGTATTTGATCTTGTGTGGGAGGAGTGTTACAAAGGAATTCCTTGGATGTTATGGCGAGAAGGGCACATTTTTATGCAGGAGGTCCTTGAGATAACACTGGCACCGCATTCTCATGTTGTGGCGTGGAACGGTGTGACCACAGGTATCAAAGACGATAACATGGCGTGTGCATGTGCTCTGAATGTCACTGAATGGCAAGCGTGGAGGTGGATTGCGGAGACGTTGTGTGCAGATCCTACTAAGTAGCCGAGACTTCTTGGCAGCAGGCTGTGTCATTGTCCACGGTGATCATCCGAGACTGTCGATCATGCTACATAGTACTCAGGTAGCTTCGCGGAGGCTCTGAATTTCCGGTCTTACTCACTGGGGGATCAATCACTTTCCACAACTATTTGTCTTCTCTTGTCCAACAACAAAACTCACTGGACCTCCGTTATCGTTGTGATGCGGAGAGTTTCTTGCATAAGTTTCGCCTAACAAAACTAAATTGAGTGTAAACTATTTTTGTAGTTCCATGATGTCAATCAGATTCATTGAAATTTCCGGGTGTCATAGATTATTCCTGAACAATCCATAATGTCACCGTCGCCGTCGCGTACTACCAGCAGACCAGGTGGAATGGGATATCATACGACCAGTTTGTTTGTTGGATAATAATGCTATCATTTTGCTTAGTCGTTGTTAGGTTGTGACAGCGAGAAGCTGAATAACGCGTTTGGCCATGGGGTGATAAGACGCGGGACGATAGCAAGATGCCATCTCCCACAGACTTTCAATCGTTTATCCTAGACGTTGTCCTTCTCAGCTCATACCTCTGATTTATGACAACACGGTCTACCATGAAGCATACCTTCTCCCAGAGGGTGTGACAACGCGATAATCGATGAGATTCTATCCGCTCAGTCCCTCCGCGTTCAGAACGCTGTCAGGGAGTCGTCGGCAAGCTTTCAGGCGTGCGAGTCTTCCAAAAATTAGAATTCGGATGGATAAAGAATAGACGTACTCATTTGAAGCGATTAACGTCAGGGCGAAGTTGGATCTGCACTGCGAACCATGTGATACTTTTGTCAAGACGGGTCTTGAGAAACGGGTCAACGTAATAACCACTACTCTCTGTTTTTGAGGCTATTTTGCTCATCATTTGGTTCCCCTTTCATCTCTTGGTCCTCCCACGATGGTCAGTAGTTCATGTCGAAAAAGGGGGACAGGAGAGGCTGTACAAGATAGGCAATGATTCGAACTGGATTTCTATCTCACGGAGAGACATCCTGGGGCGGCATCTGTCAGACAGAAAGCAGCCAAGCAGTGGTTGGTCCTTTCTTTTATGGATAGAGTATCAGGTAATTTCCTTTATATATAAAAAAGAAAACCAACCAGAACGTACGAGTAATGCCAAAAGCCTCGTCAAAACCGTACGCAACTATGCTTGTTCCACTGCTGTGACTATCTGGGCAGTTCTGCCAAGAGAGATCACGATGGCGACAAAAGGTACACAAGTTGGAAGCGCCAGTGGTTGAAGAGATGAGCCGAAATGGGTTCAAACTCAGTGGATTCGGATGTTAAACGTGAAAACTCTGTAATCGATGTGAAGTCTCGGATAAAGCATGCAGCGAATGAAACGTACGACATTGATTATCATCCAGGGACGGGAATATTCCATCATTGTGTCGAGCTCAGCTTTCGTCATAGGATGCAACGACATGACGACATTCATCATACACGCCGTGGCTTAATTTCCACCTTCACATCAGTGACAAAGGGTACCTAGCAGACTGGAAGAAGAGCGTGCATATAGCGGCTAGCACAAGCATTCGAATCCTGAGCGATGGCCTATAACTTCCTTTAGTTGGCTCATCTCCAGAGTATACTATCTATTATTATTAGTTAGACAGAGCTAGCCCACCGTTGGATTCCTGAACGAAGCAAACTTGGAGTTTTTCCGTATCAGAAGTGATCCCAATTTCCGTGGGAGGATCAATTCGCCTTACTTGGACAATGGCCACAACCGTTGCAAGTATGCCCTATAATATTGACGTTCAATGAAGCTTCACAGGAGCATGCAGTGGAGATGAAGTTGAGGTACTCACCTCAAGTCAGAAATGCTAACCACGAAGGTGTGACCGTGTGACGAAACCCGTAATTTGGCACTCTCAGATGAGCTCTCAAACTGACGTGACATGTCAGTTTTTTCTTCTAGTTCGCTGGACTGGAAGAGTACTTACCGGTAGAATTCAGTGCTTAGATTTTTTTTTTTCGTTGCAGTGTGCAACTTACCCTGACCGACTAGTACTACTAAGTATAGTAAGTAAGAAGCATTGGTGGGGGTGGATCCTTGCATAACCAAACAAAAATAATAATAAGCAGTTCGACAATCAGGCACAGTGACCACTGGCACTGGTGGCAGCAGTTGACCAAAGTACTCATTTGCAAAACCACCACCAGCTCTGGGAGACCGATCTTGAAGCTTTAAAGCTTGAAAGCCTGACTGGTTATCAGTCGATCCTCTACCATGCGCTGTAGGGGAACGTCACTTTTTGACTCGAAATATTCTATGCACAGGTGCCGGAACCCAGCAAGTCATGTACCTCAAGTTCTGAACCCCGTTTTTTGTCGCTGATTCTTTTGATTGTTCGTACAGTATGTATGCATCAATCCATTTCTAGTTCTCCGGATCGGACCATGTCGAAACCGATCTGGGCTATCCAACGGCTTCGACGCCACGCTCGCAGGTTCTTCTGTACTACTTCCCTCACCCAAATCCTACATTCATTCTCATCGTTCAGCTTTTATTCGCATATCCTGGACCTGAAGATAATACAATGAGAGTTCAGAACCTCGAACACAGAGGGTGACCAGATTCCTTTCTTTTTTTAGAGCAATACTGCGTTCCTAGCAACGGCCTAAAAGTCAGCTAGTCGCAAGATTGTCTGCACAGGAGGTGCGCCCTGTACGTTGGCAAGCATCCGTCCAAGTTTCTCATCAAGGAAATGGGGCTCTGTATTCTGATTGATACCCAGTCCGCGTTCGAGTCTCTCACTTATTTTGCGAAAACAAGTGACCCCACAGGGGACCAGTGCGCAGCGAAACGACGCACCAGAGATTTTAAAACATGGAGGAAGATTCTTCGAGCTCAGAGCTGGAAGTCCCAAATTCGTCTGTAAAGGAGTGCATCTCAACATAATCAAACATAATTACAGGACGGACACACAACTCGCAATCATCTGAAGAGTGAAGTTAGAACTTACAGAAGGACATGACTCGGAATACATGTTCCCCAGCTTAATGACTGATTTTTTGTCCTGACTCAATTCCGGTATGTTAACCGCCCCACTGGCACCAAAGGAATTGGGGTTGCAGCCGGTCTGCCTCCAGGTTCGATCCATAAGCCGTCACCACGAGACACCCTAGCATTTCATCTCGGTCGCGGAAATGAAGAACGAAAACTTCAATATTAGCAGCACGTTGCCCATGCCATGCGCTGGCGACACAGGTATATACCATTCAGAATATTTCATCGATCTGAAGTGTAAGATTAGTGTCCCGTTGGTGCGCACATCCACTGCATTTTCCGTCCTGTTGGCATACCTCCCCGTTGATCGAATCGCGGCGATAGTGCTGACACTGCTCACGTGTCGCCATGGACAATGCCAATGTCCGTACTTCTTTCCCGGTGCACGTTTAGGTGGAGACATTGTTGTCTCTTCGCCCAAGGTATATAAACGCTGTCCTCTCGCTGCTGGTCGGTCAACCAAAGCACACTGAAGATCAAAAATCGTTCTAACTCACCACAATGAAAACCTTTACCACACTCCTCACTACTGCTCTTACCTTCCTCGCTCTCCGCCCCGTCGCAGGCAATCTACTGAATGCTCGTCAAGGCAGTTCTGCATGCGAACCCAATCATCCTGAAGGTCAGCAATGCCCATCGACGAGCTACGGTGCCTACTTTTGCTCGGCGAACTGCTACGACATCGTGCGTCTTTTCCTGCGAAGTTTCATAGGAGCCTCGACTAACCCGGGATGGTGCACGATGATTTAGACTCAATGTTCGCCTGGAACTGGTACTATCGTAGCTGTCGCGCATTGCGAGGAGCCTACGTGCAGATATGACTCGAACGGAATTCCTTACTGCTCTTAGAAAGGCAGCGTAGATGTTAATGGTCCTGATGAAAGTCTATGTTAATTCTCAAATTGTATGCACTTTGTTTGTCTAGTGAGCAGCTCTCCAGATTACCATGATATGTAGCTGTTTGTCGTTGAATGTATTTGTTGGTCGTCGATAACGCAGTGAAAGATGGGTAAGGCTCCTGTCACAGCACAAATAGATTAGAGATAAGCGTGATATTCCCATACTTAAGGCTGCAAATCGGTCGCGTGCCCAACAAGTGCAAGGCGCTTATCATGGTTTGGACTTAAGGTACCATACCCTGTCTCGCCAGCATTGCAGCCAAAGTTTGACGTCTGCGTCACCCAGCGCATCTATCCCACGGCGTAAAGTTGGTGACCCTGACCATGCTTCATCTGAAGACATCTTGACGCCCCTGAACATCAGATACGATCCGCCCATTGTGCGGTCTTCCTTTGCCCGTCGGACGTGCCGCAAGATGGTTAAAGCTGGGTCTTCGAGCTTGACTCCCATTGGTGGATAAGGAACGGCGTAAAACATTTCCTCGAGTTTAGCAGTCCATTGTGAGAGGGGAATTAGCGGTAGGTTGAGCTCTTCGCTGATGGAACGAAGAAGGGACAGCGAAGAGATTGGAGTCGGATGTGCGATGTGAGCATGAGTCGAAGAGGAATCCCGCATCTCTGCTACTGCTTCCGCAGCGGTATCCACTGGAATCCAATGGATTTCCTATGATATGTTAACGTCAGAGGGTTGAGTGATACGAGGTAAACAAACAAACGTGTGACTGACCTCATCGATATGCGGAAGCACCTCCAAGTCAACGCTGAGTTTGACGATCATTGGAAAATGTTCACCGTCTCTCCAGCGCCCATTCGACGCACCACACAGCTGACCGACCCGGACGATTATGGGACGCAACGGGGTATTTGATGCTGCAGCTGAGAGGATCTGCTCTCCAATCCACTTCGCTTCTCCGTAGACTGAGTCTTGGGAACTCATGGAACCCTTGAGGGCGACTGGAATTTCTTCTTGCTTTGTACTTTGTGTCGGTGTGTCGGGTTTGCGCGAAGGATTTCCTAAAGCAGCCAGGTATTTACTGTGCAAGGCGTCGGTTGTGCTGATGAACAAGAAGCGTGGTGGATCAGGAAGGGGGCTGGACAGTGCGAAGTCAATAAGACTACGTAGGATGCGAAAACTGCCATCGAAGATAGTGATAGGTGAGTTATCCTCGTAGGAGCATAACCATGCATTATGGACGATGTGCGTAACGGAAGCACGAAGCTGCTCATACAGCTCCTGGGATAACCCGAGGTTATCCTGGGTCATGTCCGCTTCCAGGTATGTCACCTTTCGATGACGGGCGAGACGGGAATCCAATCCAGACGCTCGGAACAACGCTGCATGTCTGTCCACCATTGAGGCAGGTCTGCTTTTCTTCCGATCAAGACAGTATATCTGGAAAATACGGGGGTCCTGCACAAAACGTGCCAATAGATTTACGCCAAAGAGACCAGTCGTACCTGTGACCAGGACGACATGATCCTCAGTGGACGGTACAGAGGGCTGATATTGTGGGAAAGACGAGGTGTAGGACTTGAGCGTTTTCGTGATCTGGAGATAACGGGCCAGATTCGATTCAGTCCGGCGACTCATAGACTCTCGCACAACGCGAGATGCGAAACCTGCGAGAGCAGATATCGTACTGTATTGGTAGACGAGGTTTCCAGACAACTTGCGAGTATCAATTTTGGCACTCATTTGGAGGGCATGGAAAAGTATCATGCGAATACGTGTCGCGATGAGGCTGTCCACGCCATAGCTGAACAGGTCAGCATTAGCGTCGATCCTCTTGCCCATTACAGCGGCAATGATTCCTCGAACAAATGTAAGCGAGTTTTCAGGACTCCATATCTTAGGAGGTTTTAGGACCGTTATTGTATGTTCCCGTTCGATGGTCGAGTAGAGTGCGTTTATCTCGTCCTTGTAATCGAGTAGGATAGCTGCTCTGTCAATATTGCCTCCAGATGAACGAAGGAATAATTTCGTCGGCGGTGCGATGATAATCATCTGGATGACATTAGTACACATCATCAATGATCTTTCGAGCTTATGTATCTAACCTCTTTAAAGATCCGCGACTGCTGAGGCGCAAACGTGTTCACGCGGTCGATAGTACGTCTGATCGGGGTATTTAAGTCAGAATCTTCATGAAAACGTGTAATACACTCACACGAGTTTGTTTCTCGTTTCTTCGAGTTGCTTCATATCATTTGGGTCAATTTCATGGCCGTCCCGCAGCTTGATGAGTGCACCGGCGTTATATCTTCCATATCCAAACACGATTGCATGGTGCACGATCGGGTCTTCCATAAAAATACGTTCTAGCAGATCACTCACACCTAAGATCGTCGGATCAAAAAGCGAGACACCAGGATCGTACCAAGAGGTACCGCATGAGTCTGTAGATGTTTATGAGACCTTGGTCTCCGCTCAATTTCTTACAACGTACCACTTCGCCAGTAATATGTGAGAATTGTTCCGCTGCGTTTGGAACTAGACTTGGGACAGAACGTGGGGTAGGAGACGGTACCGGCGTCTTGGGGTCTTGAGGGAGCGGAGGAAGGGGACGTAGAACCATGACGGTAAGTCGAAAGTCTTACCAGAAGACGACACACGAGGGGAGAACAACGGATTTCTCAGTTGCAACAAGGGATCAACAGCACTTTTGACCATGCCAGATCCGCCGCAATTCGCACCAGAACACAGCAAAGCTGTCCAGAGTCCGCGACGCCATGGAACCTTGGCAAGTTGATGGGATCAACAAACCCCGCTTTTCTCGAAAAGGCTGTGCCGAACACAACATCCCAGCATTTGCGAGTTCCTCGAGGTTCGACCCCCTCAATCTAAAAGTCGAGAACGGACTTTGCGGGTAAAGAGTGCACCGTTAAGGCAGGGTCCACTGTGCGTGGGCCGAAAGTGCTCAAGATTGCTATGCAGATGACCCGCCTGGTTGATCGTCAAAGCGCTGAAGATCAACGTGCTTGGGTTCATCGGGTACTAGTAAGTAGTACTGTCGGATTTGCAGCCTGGTATGGTAGCAGGTCCGCTCACAAGCGACAAAGTACGAGTCGCTCGGTGGAGCCAGAAGTCTTCTGATCGCTTCAACTAACCTCTCCACCAGTGCAGGCTCAAGTTTGGGCCACACGGGATACCGTCGACACGACCTCAAAGTATCTTGATCACGACTTGAGGCGAGTTCCCAGTACGCGGGCGGCGGACACCACGCTGACTTAGTAACGAGTGTGACAATTGTCACGGATGATTCACGTGACATCTGTCACATTGTATTATGTGACCGTGCCCGCCCGGAACAGCAAATTGCGGTTCCTCTCCTTGTACATCTAAAACATGCTGCAGTTGCAGAAAGCAACCCAAAGAGTAAGTTTAAACAAGGCGGAATCTGATACATCATCTGAAAAATGTGACAGCACGTCGCAAAGCGGTTGCGACACGCAACTATCCAGCTCGGTGCATGGCAGTCTTACCGCGGGCTTGCCACGCCCTCTGGTCCCTATGACGCCGTGGTCATTGGTGGTGGTAAGTCTGTTTTTCTAGTCTTTTGAGTGTTCTAACGACTACTCCTGGCCCCGGTGGTTATGTCGCAGCTATCAAGGCTGCCCAGCTCGGATTGAAGGTATCCGGATCTTCCATACCTCTGGATAGTGTACTAACTTGATGTAAGACGGCTTGCATTGAAAAGCGCGGTTCGCTTGGTGGCACTTGCTTGAACGTTGGATGTATACCATCAAAAGCTATGCTCAACAATTCACATATTTACCATCAAACCCAACATGACCTCGCGAGGCGTGGTATCGACGTGTCTAGCGTTTCACTCAACCTTCCTCAGATGTTGAAAGCAAAGGAACAATCTGTCACTGGTCTCACCAAGGGTATTGAGATGCTTTTCAAGCAGAACAAGGTAGACTACATCAAGGGTTCCGGCTCTTTTATCTCTCCAACACGTATTTCCGTCCAACTTTTGGAGGGTGGTGAGACCGAGATTGAGGCTAAGAACGTCATCATTGCTACTGGCTCCGAAGTTGCGCCTTTCCCGGGAGGCGGCATCCAAATAGATGAGAAGCAGATTGTCAGCTCAACTGGTGCACTTGAACTCCAAGAGGTACCAGGAAAGATGGTCGTCATCGGCGGTGGTATCATTGGCCTGGAGATGGGCAGCGTTTGGAGTCGACTCGGTGCCGACGTGACCGTTGTTGAGTTCCTTAGCGGCATTGGTGGTGCTGGCATCGATGAAGAGGTCGCCAAACAATTCCAGAAGATTCTAGCGAAGCAGGGCCTCAAGTTCAAGCTCAATACCAAGGTTCTATCTGCTGACAAAGTTGACGGCAAGGTCATCGTCAAGACTCAATCTGCCAAGGGAGACAAGGAAGAATCTCTCGACGCCGATGTTGTCCTAGTTTCTGTTGGTCGTCGTCCATACACCGAGGGCCTCAACCTCGAGGCTATCGGTGTTGAGAAGGACAACAAGGGTCGTATCATCATCGACGACCAGTTCAGCACATCAGTGAAGAACATCAAGTGTATCGGTGACGTGACCTTCGGTCCCATGCTTGCCCACAAGGCCGAGGAGGAAGGTATTGCTGCTGTCGAATACCTCAAATCTGGCCACGGTCACGTCAACTATAACGGTATCCCCTCCGTCGTCTACACCCACCCTGAAGTTGCTTGGGTCGGCCAGACAGAGCAGGATCTCAAGGCTGCAGGTGTTCAGTACAATATTGGAAAGTTCCCCTTTGCCGCCAACTCTCGAGCAAAGACGAACCTCGACTCTGAGGGCTTTGTGAAATTCCTTTCGGAGAAGGAGACTGACAGGATCCTTGGTGTGCACATCATCGGCCCCAACGCTGGCGAAATGATTTCGGAAGCCGTCCTTGCTATGGAATACGGTGCAAGCTCAGAAGATATCGCACGCACGACTCACGCACACCCCACACTAAGCGAGGCATTCAAGGAGGCAGCTATGTCAGCTTATGGAAAGCCTATTCACTTTTAGATGACTACTCGCGCTTTTTCTTTTTCTTTTTTTTTCCTCTGCAGCAATGTACTGGGACGCATTTGTCGTTCCGCCTTGCTTAATGCATTGCTCGCTCTGATATGTCGCCTTTCACGAGCTTCGTGCGAGTCAGAACGCGCTTTCGATGTTTGGTCGGGCGGTCGGGTAAGTAGTCTGCTTGACCTGCGCGCGGTAGAATCGCGGAGAACACAAGACTCGCGAATCCAGTTGGCACGCTCGTCTGGTCGGGAAACCAGCATAGTCTAGTCGACACCAGCAAAAGAGGTACCGGTGGCTGCTCCTATGGGAGTGTCACTATAAGGAATCGGCGTATCGCCAAGTGGCGTCAACATTGAAAGGTGCGTCAATAATAGCTTTTCAGTACACAGAGACGCAAAGTTCTGTGCCTCAGTAAGGTGGCCTGGTCACCATATTATCACCAGCCGGAGTTGCAGTGAGACCAGAAATAAGAATGGGCATTCCTCCTAAAACGTTCTTACGGTAAGCTCACGGTAGGATGACCCTCGTCCGAACAGAGGACGTCTACCTTTCGCTCACTGTCGACCTTCAGGCTAAGAGTTTGGCCAAAGTCCCTGACGAGATCATCTGCAGTTTCTAGACCCAAATGAAGTGCTTGGCCTTCAAACGGTAAGCTCAGCCTTTATTCAGAATCATGCCGAGCTGTCTACTCTCGTCAAGACGACTCAACTGTCTATAGGTTTCGAAGAGGTTATACGCCGTCGTGAATGATGTTGGCCTATGGAGGACGATGTACCAAAATGTTCGATTACCTCGCCCTCCTGGACCATTCCCTTGGCAGTCTATTCGGTATTTCCAATGCACGCTTGTCCGCTCCGCGCAATTGACTAGGACCTGGACCTCAAAACCTATGAAAATAAGGGTATTATCTCGGCGTCGCATCACCTGCGATCTTGATTACGCCGACACTCACAGCTGGATCGATCAGAGGTGGCTCGTATGGGGCGGAGGGATGAAGGACATTTTGTCATACGACATCAGTACCGGTGTTCAACAAACTTTGTGGAGTGCTCGTGGCGAACAGATATCTTGTTGGCACACGTGCTCGAGCATGTCTGCCCAAGGATACCTGATCAATTTAGCGTTGCGTATAGTGAGTGGAGACCATCATGCGTCAGTGTATGCAGTACCTTCACACTCTTCTCCCATGTCATTCATATACTTCCCACAGGAAGCTTCTGGAGTTTCGAGTGCACAAGGATTCCGGAAATTTGACAGGACCCGTCGTTCCCGACCTTCCCACAACTCTCCTGGGACGGGGTCCCAATATCTGTACCGTGCGTGCAAATGCACTCTGGGTTTATATTTCAGTCGGCCCACGGGAAAGGCTAGACGACGCCTTCATATTCGACATACGTCGCCAGCGCTTCTACCCTTTCCCTCCATTTAAATCTAATTTGGCTGAAGTACGATAACCTTCATCATTCCGTTTGTCCTTTGATCGCTCGATAGGAGTTGTATTGACAACGACCCATATCTTTGCCATGTTCCACTTCCACCCGGATAACATAAACACAACTACTGCGCGACTCATTCAGGCGTTCATTGTTCCTGATGTTTCGGCTCCAGAGTGCAGTGGCATCGAGGAGCTTCATCTCTCCCACGAGACGATCCACCATGGGCCTCCTCCGTGCCTCACCCTCATCAGAAATTCTTCCGTTGTGAACTTTGTCGATGGGTCGACAAACGTTAGGTTTATACACTCCGAGTCGAGCTCACGTCTGACATTCTTTTGCACCGAGTTTTCTTTACCTCGCTCTTGCGCCAATACCATCCTTCCAACGTCTATCAACACTCACGAAATCTTCAGTGTCGACAGTTGGAATAGGGGCGAATACATTCAAGCCTCTGATGACGGTTTTGTCAGGGGATTCTGCTTGGATGCGTCCAACCCTGGGGATTACTACTCTATTTGCAGATTTACCATTGATGCTACTGGTGAAAGATGTGTGGCTGTCCTCGGTGATCGTTCATCGCCAGAGCCTGCCAGTGGCATTGAATTTGCCCACTCACTTTCGCTCGTAAACTGGTTCGATGGGGGGAGGGTATGTTATTCTACGGAGGGGAAAGCTGATATCCAAGAGGACCAAACTGCGCTAGCTGTTTATGTTGTTAACTTGGCATAACAGGCTGTAACGAATCAGAATAGCGTGAGTCTAATAGGTTAGCTGGTGCTGGCAGCAACTGAACGCTCAAAACCTGTGCCTCTGATACGCTCCACCGGCGCTGGATATGCAGCTGAATGGATAATATTCCGCGTCCGAATCAGGGAAGGTGTAATCCGCTAGACTCACCATCACACACAGCCCATACTCATACGCCCACCTGCACCCATCGACGCCCACCTACCTCTCGATATGTATGATGTCTGGGAAGGTTCACATGAGCCCATATCAAGCCGACTTACTTCCGCCGGCGGATTATTCACTCTGCTTGTAACTTCACCGTCTCTCCGCGAGCGCGGCGCCACGGACATCCTTCTTTTCCCCTTGCCTAATTCATCGTTGGCCGGACATCACCTCGGGGCTGTGAACACATCAGAATGAGTATAATCCAATCGCCAATGCACGGGATTGCTGTTCACAACATAGAACACAGGGGTGTACGATAACAGCATCGGACGATTCGGTGTCGCTTTGCCCGGTGACACGAGTTAACGAGAACTCCGTGTCGTTTGATCGTCAGTGAAGGCTGGGGTGGGAATGGGACTGGGAACCATCCAAATTCACCAATTCATCGACATGTAAAGCTCGTCATCATATGACTGTCCGCGTTTGCATGAGAGGTACAATGAATCCAGGATAAATGGAAGGTTTAAAAGCTGTGTAGCGCGTACCGAACGCCCATCGAGGAACGTGGCCAGCCACTATCAGAACGGGAATGACGACTTGATATCGAGTTGAGGGCAACATCCTGAGCGCTGTTAGGAACACTAGCGTTATCTTAACATACAACCCTCAGATTCCCAGCAGCTTCTTTTCGATGAGAAATATGGAGATATCGCGTGCTGAATATCAGCCGTGTGTCATGTACGATACTTCTTTGCCGTATCATCGTCACCACTGAGTCGACCTTACTCGATCCAGCTGTGAAGCACCCATGAACCCCGCAGGGGTGGTATGTGCTTGTAGGGCAACAGCAAGGAACTAAACTTAGCTTGATTCTCTATATAGTCCTATAAGCTTGAAATTTTTCAAGAATTCCATGAAGTGGAGGTGAACACCACTTTCCTTACACAGATGGACCACAGTGTCCCGTTTAGCCAATAATCCGAAGGTCGTAGTCCGCACATTTATAGTCGTTGACGGGACTTCCTGGGAGTATCCGTTGACTTCTTCCACGTTACCGGGATGGGCTGAGTGTCAGGTGATGACGATAGAAGTGATTTGAGTCGGATTAAAATAGTATAGACAAGACAGCGGAGACGAAACCTGACCTGAGTTTCAGCGCCAGCTTTGTGTGGAAGGGCAGGATCGTTCAAGTGGCCATAATTGATCGGAGGACACGAGCTGAGCTGCACAAGGAATGAAGAGATTTGAATGGTAATTAGACCGGATGAATTAATACACGCATCCTGTTGACAAGAATACTTCGACACGGTACGGTGTATGCACATGTTCGCAGAGGATCACCCTTTTCACCGTACGGGAAAAGAATTTATTGACGTGCATCAGCCATTCAATTCTGAAGAGAAGAACGATGTAACTGATCATCAGAAGAATACTGATCATCCCGATTAATGATCGACATCATCATATTTATGAACCGCAGGGATTAGTTTGGTTCCTTGGTGTTGATAGACATCGAGCTTATGAGAAGCTGGGAGTATATGTTCTCAGTAGAGTTTGCCATTCACCTTGAAATCACTACCATAGAACGCACTCGCCTGCGTCCACGATCAGGAATAACAATACACACCATGACGTTCCATAGACTCGACTAGATATCACTCCCGATTCCGATGTAAGGTGACAGTCGCACGCCGACCTGGGACAAGTCAGAAATTATAATCTCGCACCACGACAGAGGATTCTGCTTTTATGACCAGTAAGGAACCAGCCAAGTGTAATACGTACCTATGTGAATCACTTTCAAGGAATTTCGGATGGGCAGCGTTGACGTGGTCGTCTGGAATAGATTCATCAGCAATATTTCGAATCGCCACCCAGTCTAAGAAATGTCAGTGGATTAACACCAGGAATGGTATCGCCAGATTGTCCGATAAGTTCTCTAGCCTTTTCTAGTCCGTGAAGCCTGATGAAAGTCAGTGGCGGTTGCCAACGCAAAGCTCGAGAGCCGTTGTGCTAGGCTGTAGTCGATTGTAGTAGTGGTACGCTATTAGCTAGGATTTACCCTTGACACAAACAACACTAAGCAGGACGTTTGGGTTCTACCAGTGGAAAACACACACAACAGCTTTTTATGCGACCAGAACCCACTGGTCAATTGATGAATGTCTTTGTCATGGACAGAACGCAAAGATCTTCTTGATTCACTGTTACGGACTCATGAGGATGATGACGAAGGTCTTGCCCTCGACCGTGTTCTTCATGGTCAGAAAACCATTGGAAAGACATCAAAAACTATCAAGGTCGATTCGCTGCGTTTCTCTGACAAAGATCTGGTTGCGCTTGGCATGTTAGATCGCGGACAGTTCGGTGTTATCGATGTGGTCAAGTGCGTCCTTGATGGTCGCGTTTACGTTCGCAAGTCGATCGAAAAATCCCTCGCCGTTAGATGTCGTGAAGTACTGTACACCATTTCTTTGTTGTACTGTTGTTTGACAGACAACGGAGCAGCAATGTTCTCCCCAATCGGAACGCGATATTTTGTTGCTCGCTAGAAGAAGGGACTCTATCTGGGCACCCCACCTTTTGTGTGCATTCCAGACCCCAACACATCTCAATCTAGTCATGGACTACGCTGAAGGTGGCACATTGTGGGACGTCATAGAATCTAGTCCGCATGATAGTAGAATATTGGAGAAGGACCTGCAATGGTGGGCACCACAGGCCATCTGCGCCATTCACTGGTGCCACTCTCAGGGATTTGCTCATCGAGATGTCAAACCCCATAATTTTGTTTTAACCTCGACATTTCATCTGCGTTTGATCGATTTTGGTTCAGCCGCACCGTTGTCTCCCCAACACCTGGATGGAAGTCAAGATATCCCACAACGCTACTCGTTGGTTCCCTGTGGCACATGTGACTATATCTCGCCCGAGATTCTACAGGCGCATGAGGATGCTCTAGTTGCCCTCGAACTCTCTGACCAGGAACCAAGTGCCTCCAGTTCAGAGCAACCTAGTTCATGTGGCTCGGAGACGGATTGGTGGAGCCTTGGAGTCATGCTCTATGAGCTGTTATATGGAATAACACCATTCTTTGCTAATGATATCAGGACCACGTACCTCAGAATTATGGACTACGAGACCAGTCTTCGATTCAGTAATGCTATTCCTTGCACAGATTCTCTTCGAGATCTGTTGAAGCGCTTTTTAACTTCCCGTGAACGGAGGCTTGGTCGTCATAGTGTGCTAGAAATCACGGAGCATCCTTTCTTCAAAAACATCTACTGGTCAGCTGTAGGAAAGGATGACGCACCACCAGGGCTTCATGTCCCAAATTTCACCTACGCAAGTCCCGCCGAAGAGGCGTCCCAGTTTCCACCACCACCGCCCCAAGACCAAAGCGTGTCTCAACCATTTCCCTTTTCAGTCCTATTCCAGTCATCCGTTAACACGTCTCTCGGCCAGTCGCACCTACGTTCGACCCCCCGCGCGTTTCCTGAATTGGCGTCCTCAAAGATTGAAATTTCCTTTATTGGATTTTCATGGGGACCCTCTAGAGATGCTTTTTTGCTGTCAAACGAGAGAGCAAATGAGAAAGCCCCGGAGGTCTTGAAAACTCCTCGGCGCCTGCTTCCTGTTCAATCGACACCGTGCCACTCGCAAGGATATATTGATGTACCACCTGTGCCCATGAATACGTTCGTGACACCGGTTCGCCCACATAACGTGACTCTCTATCATACTGTCCCACGAACCAGTGCTACTGGTCACACACCCATGCGTCGTGCAGTATCCGATCGTGAAGCCATGAAACAGCTTGTAGATTGCATCGGTATGAGTGCGCGTAAAAAAGTGCTCGCTAGTGGTCGTAAACCTCGCATACTCGATTCCATCAATCGTGATCGCTCAACGGCTATCAAAAAGGAGCTGAGGTTTGGACCAATTCACACTGTAACCAGCGTTGACAACATCTCCGGAGACTTTCCCCCTGTCGTCGTTCCAACGGAATCCGATGCGACGGAATCAGGATCTGAGGGACCTCCCAGTCCCAGTCCCAGTCCACGTCCCGGTTCTGCCATGTCAATGCTGAGCCGGAGAAGCACCACACCCACAAACTTCGGTTCACACTCTAACCGATTCCTCAGCCTCCCATCGTCTTCGACGTCCGGCGTATTTCTAGACCATGATTACCCGAATCGCGATGTTGATTGGGATGACGATGTCATCTCTCAGCTTGAGGGTAGGCACGCGGACTTGGTTGTGCGGTTGCGTGAACTCCAAGCACAGGTAGATCGCCTTCGCACGCTGGTCCGAGAGTAAGCATTACCGAAGCGGGGACTCGAGAATTTTGATGGGCACACCGATCTCAGCGCAACATTGCGTGGCTACACACTAGGATCGCACAAGGACTGCCTTGTAATGCTCGGGTCCTGCCTGTACCTGATAGCATATGGTGGACCTGGGAAAGCTTGTAGCTTCGGGGAACTTATCAATTCGGCGATCCGTGGCACTAGCCCACTTCGCACGGCGAGACTCTCCGCCGTCAGCCGAGACCATTGGTTCCTTGGGTGGTTGATCTATACTCATAACTATGTCAAGATGTCATGCCATCACGCGGCATTTAGCATACAATTTGAACAAATGAAGACATGCTTTCATTTCTTCTCGTCCAGCCCGCTTGATCTGGTTCCGAATTATTGGCCCATCAGCCTCGAGGCTTCGCGGAACTTGAAGGCGTTGTACGAAATCACGACATGTCATCAAGAATTTGATGTTTTCTAAAGCGACTTCCTCACACTTGTCATGATGTCTGCATTGCACTATTTGCGTCGGGGTGCTCATGATTGCGAGCCGAAGCTATTTAATCACTCCATCCCGAAGTGATTCTACGAGTAGCTATCCTTGCTCTACGACATCACGACCTCATGACTCTCACAATTTGGCAAAGCCTCCAACGCTGCGCTTTGGTGTCTTACCGGTTTGTGAAGGATGACATCCCCACGACCTTGATTCCCATCACTTTCTTCGCAGCTGCCGCGGCCCCATTATGTGACCTTGGCCGAATCCCAGGTGTAATGCTCTGGATCTTGCTCCATCTGCTGCAATTCGATGTCGCGAATCAGCTGATCGACCCCGAAGAAGATGCCATGAATAAGTCCTGGCGTCCTATTCCTGCTGGTCTGATCTCCATTCGCGACGCTACCATCCTGCGCTGGGTCCTGATCCCAACCTGTTTATGGCTTTCCTCTTCGTACAGCACAGCTTTGTTCACCGTCAGTGCGGTGCTCACTTCGCTGATGCTTTGGTATAATGAATTCTCTGCTCATGAGCACTGGCTTTCCAAGAACGTCGTAACTGCGTTAGGCTACTCGTTGTTCGAGCTTGGGGGCACGATCGTCGCTGGATGTGATCGTACTTACGTGGAGCCGACTGCACTCATTGCCACTGTCGTAAGCGTCTCCGTCTTCGCAACGACTCTTCATTGCCAGGATTTCAAGGATGAAGAAGGGGATCGACTCATTGGGCGAAAGACACTACCTATCGTTTTCCCTGCTTTGGCCCGTATTTCAGTAATGATCGGATTGCCACTCTGGTCTGTCTGCTTGACATGTCTGTGGAGGATCGATACGATATGCAGTGCTGTGTTCGTCGGGTTCGCAGCGATGTTGGGCTTGAGATTCGTGATTCTTCAGGGCGCTAATGCGGACCGGAAGTCTTGTAAGCTGTATAGTTTGTGGTTCTCGCTTGCCCATCTCCTGCCAGGATACTGGCGCTATTTCCATGCTTCTGGGACTTGTATTGCCCGTTACTAGTTTGTAGGGATAGTGTACCATCGACTTCCATCTGCAGGACAGGTGTCACCATTCCCTCACCCATGTATGCAAATCTTCTATGCTTTTAATTTCCATCTCTTTGTTTGTTTTAACTCTGTATTGGGGATCTATCTTCTCTCCAGAGGTACCCACATGTGTATCATCAACTACACGATGTTGATATCTCTCTGTAACTATAAATGTAACTTTCGTACTCGGGGTTTCTTGATCAGGTTCTTGCGCATTCCTGCCCTATTAAGCTCGCCTCTCTCGGAAGCCTGGAATAGCGATCTTCCACACGATCCCTACGGGGTCAATCAAAGAAGTGATATGGCGGATACGTTACCGAGCAAGCGATCGTTAACTTTCTAAGGTAGCCATGGCCAAAGGAAACTTGCTTGTGACGTGGCACAGATCGTAAAGGGCGTATGTTACATTGGCCGGCGGCACCGTACAGGAAGCAATCAGAGATGATCGTGTCCGTTCCGATTGGTTCCGGTCAGCGAGCGATTGAATCCAGGCCTGGGCTAATAGTTGATGCATTGGAGACACCATACATACTTGACCAGGGGGAGTGAACGCCTCGAGGCAATGGCGAGATATGATAGTACGCTTAGCTGCTTGATGTCAATATATGACAAGTTCTTTATTAACGGCGATTTTGCTTATGAATATGTTACAATCATGCCATCAGGTTCTCGGATAACCAGGAGGTCGGATTTTTCACGGGTCACCAGTTGAAGGCACTAAGTGACCGTGTGGCGCCTTCTTGCGCAGCAGTTGCTTCTGTGGGGTGCCTATCAACGGTTAACTGTATAAACAACAGTCCACGAGGCCGCCACGTGCAGGAACAAGTCTGTAACTTGAACGATCGTATGGATGCGCAAACAAAACTGGAATAAGGGATGGAACGTATCAGGGATAGCATGATCTTCATATGTATCAGCTGAGTTTTCTTTGAGGGAATGGTGAGATGATGATGAGATGAGATACGCACAGACTCGGACCCACTGCCTGGCGGTATCAGGATCCAGATGGTTGTAGAGTTTGGTTAATCCATATTTCAGAACTAGCCATTTAGTCAAATCCGACAGGTTCGGGTCAACATCTTGCTCGAGGGAGATCCGTCTTCTAGTGGCTTGTTTTGTACTTGCCACGAAAGACGAGGGCCTGTTGGTGGACTGACCTGTTCTCAAGGCACGTGTTGGCGGGTGAATTATCTTATCGTTGGCAAGTAGCCGATACGTCGGAGCGGTCATCGTAGGCATTGCGACGTACATTGACCCTGGTCGCAATCTTGAAACACTTCACATTTTCATCAAAACATAAGTTCAAAACATGAGAAATGGGCACGTTTCGGTCCTTTATCTGGTGTCGCAACTCGTGCCTATGTCAGCTTGAGCTTACCTTCCCGCGAACAGCAAGATGTGACAGTCGTTATTCCACCGGTCAATATGTGCTCAAGTTCCTTGGAGCCCGGCCAGATCAACCGTCACTAACATGCACACGTAATAGATTTTGATGGTCACTGGCAGCTTCAGCATGAAGCGTCAACCGAGGTTTTTCAAGTCGTTCAGCTTAAGGCCGCCAGAAGTGGCTCGCCGTGGTATCGCGACTGTCCGCATGCTGTTGTTGTCAATGATGACAATCGATGATCGCTATACCCCCTTCATCTTAGATGAGGCCCATTGTCAGTGATGCTGACAATGAAGTCGGAGCTCGAGCCGGAAAATTCGACGGTCATTGTCAGTGCTGTCAATGCACCGGTACAAGTTGTCAAGGTAAGCGCCTTGCAGTGATGTCAGAAATGCATCCGTGACATTTGGAGGGACGGCGAGGCCAGTCAGCATCTGTCTCCTCTGGCAGACTCGTTGGGCACGCTTGCTTATCTGATTCATGTAACGTTTTGCGAACTCCACGTTCGCTTCGAAGTTGATACATCGAGGTAGGCGGACAAGCGTAGATGCTGCAATCATGGTTGGCTAAATGCTTTCATCCAGAAAAGTTTCATGCTGAGTGCACCAATTGCAGACTTGGCGAAGTTGATCTTACGAAAAATCGCATCGCAGGCACGTTTGACAAAGGTGGCGTCGAGGTTTCCCATCGGAATTCCCAAAGGGAGTACAGTAAGGCTTTCCGTGATGTCGGGTGGGGGAAACAGTCCCCTGGTCAAGCACGTCGAACCTGAAGACAACACGTCATCGAACGTATGTAAAGAGATAATCAAGAAATTCATGTCAGGACGTTCACACACAGGGTGGAACCGCGCGGCTAGGAACCTCTGTGGCGTTTTCGCTTTTACGCGGGGGTAACATTTCAGGTTGAATTGAGCGATCATTGAAAGGAACATAACGATGATCTTTGTCGAGATCATGAAAAACCGTGATTCATCGGGAATACAAGAACTTCTAGCGTGCACGCCGCGACAGCGGCTAAAGATCTCAAAGATGAACCTGACATGTCAAATAAAGAACCAAGAACCACGCCGTGGGGTCCCCTTGCGCGTAAGTTTACCGAGAGCTGAGACTATCTAAGTCGCAGAAGCAAAGGAATATACCTGGACATGTTAATTCCCGGCAACACCGATATGAGCAGAAGGGCGACGCCATCGCTCCCGGTTGCATAATCGTTCGACACGCACTGGCAGACATTTGAAGCAGTGAACCACAGGAAGGCATCGTCGGAAGCGATCAGGATGACAAACATTTTGCCGCTCCCGCGGTAGTTTGACGCCGGTAGAGTAATAGTAGGAGCGGGTCAGACCCAAGGATTTTTTTCGCCCTCCATCAACTTACTCCCAGTGTTGGAGGTCACTTAATCTTCCCTATATCATTCAATTAGGCTTTGATTTTGCCTGGTTTGAGGGTCAAAAAGACTGCACGATCTGTGTGTGGTGTTGAAGTGGTGTGTCCCGGCAGTAGAGTTCAGTGAAATGGGAAACCTTCACCAATCTACATTCATGCACTCGAAGTCACCACTTTCGGCCTCGGCGTTTGCGCGACGGTAGATCACGGCAACGATCAGTTGAGGTCACCGGTGAGTGACTGCTCTCCTCGAGTCTGAATGCTGGGAAGACTACTCGTGGATCGGGTCTACAGAGTTCAGAACAGAAGTCTGCAACAGCATCCGTTGCTTCTGCGTGCGTCCGACCCACCTTTTCGCCTTCAAGTTAATAACCTTAGATCTCGAATCAGGAAGATGCTATCTGTGCTGGAGTCAATCAGCAGTTAGCGATGTCCTCATCCCGACTCTATCAACTTGATCTACGTACCAGCAGCGGCGGCCAAGTGCGGAGTCACTTGTAATAGGAGGGAGTGAGGGTCTCTGTCGCTTTCAACTTTATGGAAGAATGCGGAGATACCTGGAGAACTCGGTCACTTGGCAATTGTCAGCGGCCGTGTCCGCAGTCGCCACCGCAGCGGCGCAGCCTGCCAAAGGTTGGAATGACAAACTTGAAACTGAATGAAGTTCATACATACGGTCATGATCGATATTGTCGATGTCAGGCTAGCTAGAGTCCCAAAATATCGGAAACTTGGTGGTATAAAAACTTGACCGATGTGCACCATCTTGTCAGCTTTTGCTTTCAGTACGCCCAACTACATACTACTAGTCGATCGAGCTGTCCTCTGTACGAAACACAGGGCTATGAGTGCATATGACCAAGACTAACTACTAGGCAGTGCACGCCAGCGAAATTTGATCCGAACAAAGTAAGTATCAATTACAATCACCACACCGCCTATTGGCTAGCACAGTTGGCGCGGTGTGGTTGAGACCACCGGTATAACCGTTGGCTTCATGGCCGCAGTGCTGAAACAGAGAAAAACTGTTAGCTGCGCAACACGCCTTCCAGCTAATATTCTTACTACAGTGAACACATCGCTCGATGGCTCACTCAAACGACACGAACACGGTCAACCCTGCGACCAGCGGGGGCCTCCCAGGAATTGTCCTATATCCCATCGCACCCTACCTGATCCTTGCTGCTTTTGTGCTTCTTGTTGGGTGCTTTCAATGGGGCAACTACTTCCATACTAAATTTACTAGCCGCCGACGTTTTGTTCGGGATGAGGAAAATATGCAGTCCTTCCAGAGAGGAACATCTGTGTTCAGTCTACCGCTGGCGGTCATCAACTTTTATCGTGTAATCGCGTTCCGCACGATGATCCAATTCGGGTCGTTTGTGTTCAGCATGACGGACGTGTTCATCTCGGTGGCGTATGTGGCATTACTACTCGTATGGACATTCATTATTCGTAAGTACCTAATGCTTGTTTTTAGTCGAGTGGAAGCCTATGACATGGCTTTTTTTTGAGTCGAAGCCTGATGGCGAGCCGCTGAACTGGTGCAGTCGTGCAGGGATTCTTGCTGCGAGCCAGTTTCCTTTCGTCACGATCCTTGGTACCAAGAACAGCGTCGTATCGCGTAAGTGACTGGAGTTGCATGCAGGACAACATTGATTGGACGCATTTGCACTGGTCACTCGCCTTGGTCCCGACAAGGTGATCTTTGTAACCTTTCTTTCGAGAATTCAAACTCAGGTTGGGATAGCTCAACTTCTTCCACAGGATCTCTGCCAGAGCCTGCTTGTTGCTCGTTGGGATCCATGCTGTGGGGGGATCAAGTAATTTCTCATTGTAAGCGTCGGTCTGTGATTTCTTCGGCGGACATCACTTCATAGTCATCCTAGCTATGGCGATGCTAGTGGTACCTCAAAACTGTTCGGTATTGTTGCTGGGGGGGCCTTTGTTGGCGTAGCAGTCGTATCTCTTCGCATCATGCGAGATAGATTCTACGAGCTGTTTTTTTGCGTACATTTCGTTGGTATCATGTGAGTTGCACACAGAATGTGCCTTCTCGTATATTGACCTTGCTTAGAGCAATCATGATCGCCACGATCGTCCACATCGACGACTACGCGTGAGTTATATTTCCCAAGTGTGGCCGGTTTCCAACTGACTTGTATGCTGTAGCGGTGTGAAGTTCTCGTATTGGATTTGGCCTGCATTCGCCTTATGGACAATCGATCGGTTGATTCGTTTCAGTCGGCTCGTCTATTTCAACCTTGCATACTTTGGCGGTTCTAATCAGAAATCGACCATGCTAGACGCAACCACGGAGTTGGTCTCCGATAATCTGGTTCGGGTAAGGTTCCGTCGACCGAATAGTTTCCGCTGGTCTCCTGGGCAATTCGCCTACCTGATCATGCCATCGGTTTCTCTACTTCCATTCGAGGCACATCCTTTTAGTATCGCCAGCTTCGACTCCTCACTGTTCGCGTCAGAAGCAAAATTTGGGGAGAGCTCACATCCAAAGGAGTTGATGTTCCTTATTGGTGTTCGGAATGGGTTCACGAAACGCTTGAAGGATGCTGTCTCGCGGAGAGCGCGCGTCAAGGTCTATGTAGATGGACCGTATGGAGAATCTGCGGATCTTGGGTGCTACCATACATCGTTGTTAATTGCAGGTGAGCTCTGGATAGCATCGGAAATTTTCTCTCGTTGAATATGGTCTAAGGAGGGACCGGTATCACATATGCACTGCCGACCTTGTTAAATGTCATCGAGTAAGTGTTCTATTTGATGCATAATAATTCTGGAATGAACAGTGACCGTTTAGATCTGCGCGAAATGGATCATGCTGTTGCCGTCGAGTGGTGCTGATCTGGTCTATCCGCGATCCTGGTAATCCCTCTGCCGATGTGATGTGTAATTTGAAGCGTTGATATGTGACCACGCACCTAGATGTCTTGAGCTGGGCCACAGAGGCGCTCTCCAAAGCGGTGAAGCTCGCGCCTCCGGGATTGAAGGTGGACATTCAGATTTTCATGACGAGCACGAACGCGCCCATGCCCTATGCGAACCCAGCTGGTTATCAGAGCCGGAACGAGTTGGAAATGTCCCATTTGAATCCGTTCCAGGATCAAAATCCCTTTGCAAGTACGACTAGTCTGTCTACAGATATGACAGATTGGATGAGGACGATGAACGGTCGACCGAACTTGGAGCGTATCATTGAGGAAGAGATCAGTACGGCCAGGGGCAGGGTGTCCGTCAGCGGCAAGTGCTCGTTCTTCTCATCAGATCACTTGGTTCGCTGATGGTGATTTTTGGTCTTGTCACGACAGTATGTGGTCCCAACGCGATGGCGAAAGTGGTCCGCAATGCATTGAAACATCCCTGGTCTAGTTCTTCTAGTCCATTGAACGGCGGCCCTAGTGTCACGTTGCATGTGGAATCGTTTGGATATGCGTAAGCTGTGCTTTGCGTAGACCAGCTGAGGGGTAACACGTCGTCTGTGGACGTTTTCTTCGGTGTACTCATTTTGATTACTGACATTGGATGTGGACTGACGTACGGTAGCTGACATTGGTATTCCAAGACTCGTAGATCGCTCAGTAGAGTTACTTTCCTGTTGTAATTCATGCCTAGTTCTGTTGGTTCTACTGGCGGAGATTTGCTTGCGGCCTTGGGCAGATGAGGAGTTGTCACCACTCACCAGCCGCTAGTGTTTAGGGGTTAATGGTGTGTGGGAACGCGTGATACCGTTGAAACTTTGCTCGTCGTCGTTGGCGACAGCGACAAGCTCTTTTCTTCGATACCCATCCCGCCCGCATCTTTTTAAACCAGCCAACCTCGATACCCTCTATACCACGTCTTTATCCAAATTCCCTCCCGCCTCGTCGTGTCCATGCCTGCACCTTCTGAAGCCTCTTCGCGGACGCGGTCCTCAATCCCGCAATCAAAGTCGTTGACCGTTGCCAGTTCTCGTTCTTCCCTGAGCGTGGCCAAACCACGGGCAATGTCGAACGCGAGTGATCTTAGCAGCTGCACAACAATCAGACCCTCTACCTCACCGACCTCAACAACACTCACCACCCCAACCGTTTCCGCAATATCCAACGTCCGCTCCCCTAACGCGACGACTGTTCCATCCACTAAGCGGATGAGTGTCTCTATGTCTAGCTCAGCCTCTCAGTCAAGCCATCGCCTTTCGGTACCTCACACAAAGGCTCTCCCTACTTCTCCTTCTCCTGCACAAAAAGGCCGGCGTACCTCCCTGATCGGACCTCCAAGCGCGTTTCCTCGCACCCTGTCTACCGTCTCAACGACTAATCGATCTGTTGGCGTGCCAGCCACGCCCTCGCGTACTCGCGTCATGTCCGAAGCCCCAACTCCCTCTCGAAATGCACGCACACACGTGTCCTCCAATTCACATTCCCAATCGTATTCAAATTCACTTTCGACCGGTTCTGCGACTGTGCTTTCGCCTCCCATCAGTCTTACTTCGCCGAATCCTGGTAAAAGAATGCACAAGACATTGTCGATGGGTGGAGAGAAGACGGGGGCCACTCCTCGTACTCGTGCTATAAGCACAGGTGTCGCTGGTGGAGCTCCTTCTCCCGCCAAACAGGGTACGCCCACGCGGCCAACTGCTCCAGGGACGCCAGGCAAATCCCCAGGACAGATGGCCCCAGCGAAACCTCCTCAAGGGACCCCAGTAAAATCACCCGGGCAAGGTACTCCTGCCAAGTCACCGCAGATCGTCAGAACCCCAGAGCGGTCTTCTCAAGCGCCGGTGTCATTTCCCAGGTCGCCCCTACTTTCACTGGACAAGGGTCCACGCAAAGGGTCGGGCGGCTCAGTTGTTGGTGGAACTAGGCAAGAGACGGTGGCTCTTTTATCCGAATCGTTGATGGCGAAATCCATGAACTTGAATGGCGCAGCGAGTGTTGTCAATGGATTTGGTCCGCTTAACCACATGAACGGAGCTTCGGGGGTGGTAAACTTGAACGAAGATGGATACAGTTGGGACGAACGAGATGATATGACGCTTGAAATGATCACCGACGTTGGCGAAGATACTGGCGATGAGGAGGTGCGTTCACAGTCTGATTCAGACGTTATTAGCTTTCTTCCGTTTTGAAAGGTTATTCATTCAGTCTTATTCTCCCTCTTCTTTTCATGCATCTTTTCTCGCATATATGCACAATCTCCTAACGACTGTCCGCCCTAGTTTGAAACAACTTTGGATACTCTCCGCAAGCTCCATTTGAACCGCCTCACATCGTATAGACGCCTCCTGGAACGCGCACAAGCGAGCAGCGCAGCCCAGGCGTACGCGCTTCAAGCTGAACTATCCATCGTTAAAGGACAACTTCAACACGGCACTCAATCACAAGCTCCAGTTGGTGGGGGCGAGATATGTGTCTGTGGAGGACGAAAAGTGAAAGGGTATTGGGGTGGTTTTGCGGACCATGACGAGGATGAATACGGTATTGGGTTGGCTGGTGCGTTGAAGGGTGATGGGAAGGGTGGGTTTGATGAGAAGGAGGTGAAGAAGGCGGTGAGAGGGTTGAAGAGGGAGGCGAGGATGAGGCTGTAAGTTGTTCGATTTTGTGTGTACGAGGGGATACTTGTGCCCTCTTTTTCGCTGTCTTCGCGCTTGCTGACTACCACACGTTTCTGATCGCAGAATTGGTTTGATTCTAGATTGTGAGCCGTTTCCGCTGCCAATTTCTCGTGTTATTGTTACTGACCGAATGTTGTTTGAATTATTCATGTTACGACGGATGCCTATCCGTGTATTCCTCTTGCCTCCATTTATATTTTTGTTGCTTATTGTAGCTCTATTACCCGGCGATATCCCCCTGCAAATCCTTCTCCTGCAAAAATACCTCAAATCGACGTTTGACATCGTGGGTACGCTAGCGCCGGATCTCGCACTACGAATCCTCAAGGAATTGAGTGTAAAGGAGGTCGTCAAAGCTGGTTTGGTAAGTGTGTTGCTGCCTTTCCACGTGGAAGATCCTGTGTTCCGTTTGCATGTGGTATCCGTTATCGCTCGGAGACATTAACTCTTATCCCTCGCCTTTTTTTGGTATCCAAGAAATGGTTCACAGCAACTCGACATCCAGCCTTGTGGCGTTGGCATTGTCTGCGGTTGACGGCGAATGATCCAATTCCGGTTAGAGCGCCAGATACGCCAGAAGGATGGTTCCCTTTGTATCGTTCATTGCATCACCGTGAATCCAATTTTGCAAATGCCTTGCCGCAGAGCATCAGGTTCTTGAACGGACATACGAACTTTTGCACGACATTACTGTTAAGAGGCAAGCGACTCATCTCTGGTTCATATGATGAGACCATCCGCTTTTGGGATATAGAAACCGGTGAAATGAAGAAGTGTTTGCAGGTCAAGAAGCCGGTTAGCTGTGTGGATTTCTTGGCGGAAGAGGGTAAGGATTTTGTTGATCTCAGATTTCTATTCGTGTCTGTATTGATGATCACACGCAGAGGTGTTTGTGGTCGGGTTCCACGACGTTGGGTAGGTTATTTGCGTTGCTATGAGAACGTTGGTTGACGCTATCTCCCAAGACGCGTGCATTTGTTTTCCTCAGTCACTTTCACGCCTCTTCAACAGCTAGCCGGTCACTTGAATGGTATTCGTGCCGTTGCACTATCTTCACGTAATCTCGTCAGTGCTGGAGCAGACAAAGCTCTAGTATGTTGGGATTGGCGTGCCGGAACGAAGATCGTACGTTTTGGACAGCAAACGACGGTCAACATTGGTGTTCAGATCGTTGGTTCTGGGGGTGCATCAGAAGAAGGGGAGAGGGTCGTGAGTGTCACGATTGATGGTATCGTCAGAGTGTTCTCGATCAAACGGCGGGAGATGATTTCGCAATTCAAGTTATCTGAGTTGGGAGGGAGCGATCCTGTTTTGAATGCTCGGTTGCATAATGTGGGTGCGGCACCCAACAATATGCTGCAGTGGTTCGCCGCCAAAGGTACACAGATGACGTGCGCCACGAAATCGGTCATCTTGCATTTGCAATGGAATGAAGACGAGGTGAAGCCTTCCGCTACTGAAGGTGGCGTCACGTCCCCTCCAAGCAGTAGTGGGCGGTTATCTTCCCCAACGCCATCTAATAATCTTGCGCGTAGCACGACTGATCTTCGTATGCGAGCAACGGCACCAGCACTTTCCCGCTCAACTTCGGCCATCGGTACCCCTCAGCGTCGTCAGTCTTTACTTGGAGCTTCTGTCAACACGTCGAACATTTCAAGGGGACGTATGTCTCTTGCTACACCTATCACGCCTATCTCGTCGTTGCTCTCGCCCTCTCCGCGTTCGGGAACCCCGCTATCACCGTTGGGTAGTGGCGCGGTAGGAGCGGAAGGGTTTTCAATTCGATATGGACGTGCAGCTATTCTGACTGCGCCGCCAAAATTGGTTGCGTTGGTCGAGACGCCTGATGTCGCTGTTGGTGCGGTGGATGCGAGAAAGCGAAGAGTGGTGACTGCGACGAGGTTCAGTTCGAGGGCGGGAGCTGATCGTAGGGTGCTGATGTCGACGCATGAAGACAAGGAACCTGCGATTCACGAGTATGAGGTTGAGCCTGACATGGTCAATAGTGAGAACGAATCGAACGACGATGGAAAACTGACATTGGAGCAACTGACTCGTTCGATACGTGTTTCGAGCCCTGAGCCTGGTGTCGATATCGACACGAATATCATTCCGCTGTCTGGGGCATGGGCTGCACTTGCGCATGTCAATGGGGATGCCGTGCATGCGGGTTCGATCAAGGGGTTGTTAGGCGGATTGCCGAACAAGTTTATGGGGTTGGCGACGCCGGAGAAGAATCCGATGTCGATGCAGTTGAGTCATGAAGAGGTTGTGGTTGGGTGTGCGGATGGGACTATATAGTAAGTGGTTTTCTTTTCGTGGTGGGTGCTTGTGGTGAAGTGGGTGCTGATGATCTTGGGGGGTATAGCGTGATGAATTTCGTGGGGCATGAGTATCAGAAGGAGAGGTTGAGAGAGGCGGGTGGGGTGGGTGAAGAAGAGGACGAGGATGAGAGGATGGATTCTCCGGATGGGGGAAGTGCATAAGCTGGCGGTTAAACCCACACATTCAGCTTCTATCGACAAACGGATCGTACCACCCGAGCAACCGAGTGAGGATTTCGCAGGGTCACACTGCACGCATGGACGTTGGTTCTCTTTCTGGTTTCTACCTTTTGCTTTAGAAATAGATGAACTCATTTACATACGCTCGTTTTATTATCATACACTCATTCAGATTCTCTAGTTAGCCTACCTACATCTACCGTTTTCTGTCTCCGTCGTTATGTCAGACTCAGACTCACTTGTTCCTCGACGCGGTCATGTTTAACTTGATTATGTAACAGTGCGCTACGCGCTTACATGACCTTCGCGAAACATCAAGTTCAGGAGCTAACTCTTGTACAAACTTGACATCCACTGCCTGACATTCACTCAACGTCAGCGTATCTCTGGATACGATGCCTTCTGACGACGACTCTGACGACTCCATCTCCATCTCCGAACGTGAAACTCAGTTTGTTCCCCGGTCAGACGATGATGAAGTCCTCTGGGAAGTCCAAGAGATCACCGCAGAACGTGGTAAAAAGTACAAAGTAAAATGGGTTGGGGTTGATCCTGCCACTGGGAAAGCATGGCCTCAGTCGTGGGTTGCAAAACATGACTGCACAGATAAGTTGGTAGCGGAGTGGAAAATAAAGAAGAAGCTTGGCACGGGGAAGAAGAGCTCTGGTAAGTTGTTGTTACTGTTATTTTTCTCATTGGTATACGTCTGGTTCTGTTGGTTGGGGTCAGATTAGGACTGGAGCAGGAGTTGGAGTTGGAGTTGGAGGGTGCCGAGAGATGAGAATCAGAATCAGAATGGAAGTATGCTGACGGTGGTTGTTGAAACGCGTTTTTAGGACGTCCGAGTACGAAGTCACGATCATCTGTGTCATCCAAATCTGATCGGGCATCTGCCACGAAGAAAGAAACGCGTCGTTCAGCGGAGAAAGTTGCATCGTCATCGCGTTTATGCTCCGTCGAGGAAGATGTCTCGCCCCCACCCCCACCCTCACCTCCGAAGAAATTACCCTCTAAACGTAAAGGATTGTCGGAAACGTCTGCTGTTGAAGCTGCAGGTCCTTCCAAATTGGTGTCGTCTTCGAGAGTTCGCTCCGTCGAAAACTTGCTATCACCACCTCCAAAGAAGGCCACGTCAAAACGTAAACGGCAGTCCGTGTCGCCTGCGGAGACGTCGAAAAGTGGGAGTCATGTTGATGAACGTCATGACCCGGATTCGGCCCGACCACGCAAGAAGCAAAAGTCGATAGCGGAGGCGTTGTTGCCTCCGCTTGATTCTGACGAAGAAGACGCTCGTCCTGGACCCAAGCCAAAGACCACCGTGCTTGTGCAAAAGTCACTTCGAAAACGCAGTGATCTTTCGTCGGGCGACGAATATAGTTCTCCGCCTAAAGGTAAGCCGAGGGTATATCCTCGAAAGAATGTATTGCCAGAAGACGATGATCACCTCGACGAAGCTCCATCGAAGACAAAGGCTATTTCTCGAGACTATATAACTAACGATGTTCGCTTGGATAGAGAAACTGCCTCCTCTGAGTCCAAGGCAACGGCGGGGCTAAAGCGCAAGTCGCCCTCTGCGGGATCCAGTCACCCCTCTGAGAAAGAGGTGGAGTTAGTGGTTTCCCGTTCCTTCAAGATCGGACCTCCTCGAGGTGCAAAGCGCCAGGAGAAGCAGAGACCACCTGGTTCGATTAATAAACCTGCGTCATCGTATCTCGAGCCCCAACAGGACAGTCCGCCTGATGTCGCCGTTGTCAGGGAAGAAGTGGAAGGTCCCGATAACTGGACATTTCCAGATAGTCCTGTAATGGTGCAGGATCTAGTTGACTCCGTTGCTATTGCTTCTTCGCCACGGATTCAGATACCACCAGTCCAGGTTGCGCGACCACGTAGCCCTGATCTTTCACCTGGAGCCCGAGCGCGACTTGAGTTATTTGATCGAATGATGGTCGAACCAGATGATGCTGCTCACGACTACTTTGATCCACCTCGTCAACATAGTCCACCTCCTGTGTCTCCACCAAAGTCTACACACAAACCACCCAAACCAAATACGCCCAACGGGCTGGTCGTCCCCGAGACTGAATCATCCAGGAATTCTGAATCTCAATCACAGCCCATCTCCAAGCCCCTTTCGATCGAAATTCCCCCAGCACCTGAATCATCTTTCCGAAGGCCGATGGAACTCCCTGTCGTAGCCGTCGTTTCTGCTTCTACCCCGGCCTCGACCACTTCGGTCGACGAACTTTTCCCACCACCTCAGCGACTTCCACCAGTCACAGCCTTGAAAAAGCCTACATTCAAACCTGTACCACAAATTTCCCCCAGGACGTTTCGCTCACGTGTGCGTGTCATTGACGAACCGCCTCCAAGTTCGATCGAGAGCTTCGCGTCCCCGAAGCGCGTAGACAAAGGGAAACAAAAAGCCGTCGAGGTTGACACTGATCTCTCTGACGATGAGGACGAGGATCTCGTATCTAGTCGTCAATGGACGACGACGACGATTACGGATTCGGTGTTGAGGAAGAGAGGACAGGAACTTTCAAATCAACATCAGGAACGACGGGAGGCAGAGTGGAAGAAGAAGAAGTCGGTGAAACGCTTGAAGGATGTCGATTCGATCATCAACGGATCCGGATCCTCGCCAGCGAAACTGTCCCTCCCGTTTACTGATGGTGACAATGCGCCAGAGTTGTCTCTGACGGCTGGGGGTGAAGCTGGGAACAGCATGACATTGGATACCCGAGGACAAAGCATCGCAAAGCCGTTGACTGAAATGGATAAGGATCGTTTGCGGATCGAGCTCCGTCAGGAAGAAGAAGAGAGTACACAGGAAGCGCTAGGGTACCCAACATATCCCCCTGCTGAGCCTGATATTCAGGACGATGGTAACGTCGATATGTCTCCTCCACGATGGTCCAAGGACTCTCCCATTGCGAGACCCATGGATGACATTGACCCCATTGAACAGCCTTCCGGAGATTTCCAACAAGCAAGTGTTCTGGTCCAAGCAAGTCAAGAACAACGACATGAGGACATGGACACTGAACCTCCGCCGACGCACCCAACGACGAGCTCTCCAGCACGCCCCATCTCCCAGATTCTAACTGATTCCCCTAAGAGGAGGCTCGGTAAAGCGTTGTCTCTACTCAACGTCAAGTCGGAAGAAATCCAACGTCTTGAACTCGAATTGAGTGATGCACGCAGGACTATCCAGGGACTTACTGAGGAACTCGCACAAACCCGACGATCTCCGAAGCCATCGGAAGCTGACATCGCTGCCTGGGAGTTGGAACGCGCTGATTGGCTCAAAGCGCGGGAAATTCTGGAAGCACGCGTGGCTGTGCTCGTTGAAGAAGGTGAAAAGGATCGCGCAGAGCGGTTGGCGTTAGAAGCTGAACGTGCCGCTTGGATGAAGGTGCGTGAGGAGATGAAGGTGCAGCATTCGGAGGAGTTGGCGTCATTCGCGAAGGTGCGCAGCGATTATGATTGGGATCGGGCAAAGTGGGAAGCTGAGAAGATTTCGTGGGTGGAGGAAAAGACCAACTGGGAGCTCGAGCGTGCGACATTGAAAGAAAAGGAGGAGAATTTGTCGCGTACTGTCGATGAATTGACGACTACAATCGAGTCTTTGACAGCTGTCAAGACCTCCGCTGAGAAGGATCGAGAATTCTTCCGCGAACAATATGCGAAAGCATCAGGGTTCGTTGGTTCTGTGCGTGAAGAGAACCTTGAACTCGAGAAGAGGGTGAAGATCGCTGAGGGTCAGGCACGAGAAGGGGTTGAAGGGATCAAACTACTTTTCGAGGGTCATATCAAAGCTCTTCAAATGGATGTAGAACGTTGGAAAGCAATGGCGGAACTCCTCCAAGAGCGTGATCGTCGGACGAACGATGAGCTTCGGTCCCGAGCTGCCCAAGCACCTGAGCTTGAAGAGCTTTGCGAACGCCTCACGAAGGAAAATAGCTCCCTTGAGGCTGACCTTCGGAAGATTGGCCAAGCACAGCAGCGCACTCTCTCCCAGCGGAACAAATTATACTACGAGATTTTGATGCTCAAGAAAGAAAGAGCCTCTCTCAAATCGAAAATCTCACAAGTGATAAAGGCGGCTGGCAGTAGCCAGAGCACTACGACACTGATGCAACCCGCGCCACCACCCGCCACTGAAGAGATTGAAATTGATCCGAATGATATGGAAATTTTACCAGACCCCGTATCCCAGTCATCCCAGTGTAGCCAAGATGAACCCGTGCTGCTCCCATGTTTGTGGCGTCCCCAGCTGAGGGAGCAATGCCAACAATTATTTGATACCAAGGAGGTGAGTCGGGTTTAGCATTGGAGGTTCGCTCGCGGATGCTTACAGCAGCATGGAGGATCTAGAAAGACATCTTCGGGATCATTATCGTGATTTAGTGACCCAATAGCATTGATCTGTCTCGCCGAATTTTGGTAACTTCTCTGTTTATTTGTCATTTGTATTCGATCCGTGTGGCTTGGCTTGGTTCCTAATTTATACTGGTATACCCAAAAACAACGAGACACATTAAGGAGACGCGTCTCTTCGACAGGAAACCGCGGCTAAGAGTTACTGCTCTCATAAAACTTGTTCATCCGGTACTTTTTCCCTCCTTCGTAAGGAGCCAAGTCTTCCAATGCCTGTTTTCCTTCTTCTTCGATCGTGGCTCCAATATCCGGGTTACGTGGTGCACATCGGCAAAAGGTGTGGGCCGCATGTTTAGGCCGTTATTGCAAGGTGTGTGCACGCACACGGAGAAACGAGAGCAAACTTACATATAGTCAAAAATATCCACTGGAATCTCTTTGCCGTGCTCATCCAGCGCCTTCTCAATTCTGAATCCCCAGAGCAACCGCGCTGTGGCGATAAATGTCCCTTGTTCAGTTAATCCTTGGCCACTGCATACGCGTCGTCCCCGTCCGAAAATCATGTATCCTTGTTCATCTGGGAATGAACTACTGTCAGGGGTTCCCTTGATCAATCTCTCAGGATTAATTGGTCTTGGCCTGGGAGCTCGCGTTCGTTGTGGCGAATCGCCCAGACATTCCCTTGCACCCAGATAGTCTTAGGGATAAATCGAGTCTGAGATAGAGCTACAAGTTGCCGGGAACCACTCTTCCAGGTGGGTCAACAAAATGGAACTGTTGTAATAGTTATCCTGGATCAGAGCGCTTGACTAGCCTCCAAGCATCGCGACAGACCGCCATCAGAAAACCTTCATAAAGCTTTGACATAAGGTAGGCTGAGCTCATCCTCAAAGCTTGGACTGCATTGATGAGTGTAGAGTTAAAGGTATCGCTACCAACCCCGAATAGATTTCCCGCCGATGCTGGAATTTCACCCCCTGTAAGGTTATACTTAGGCGCTTCCTCAGAGAGCGCGTTAGCATATCACTGTGGTCGTCTAGGACTACTGATCGCTTCTTCGGCTAAGCTATAGTAAAACTGCCAACCGCGCTCCCAATCCGTGTTTCCAAGGGGCGGTCCAACTAGTGAACCTGGCGAGAACCGTGAGTCTCGATTTTAGAACGGCAGAACAGACGCTATCAATGCATTACTACTCACAGGGAAAGTTTCGATCAACATGGAGGACCACTTCCCAGGGGCATTCAACTCAGCTGCTCTTTGTATGGCTCGATTATGATATGATCGGTGGTGCCAGAAATGCGACGTCCAAAGCCAATGATAGAAGCAACACTTGCTGCATAGCGTTCAAAGTGGGGGACGTAGCCTTCCCGTGAAAATAACAAGCTGTAAGCTATGATTATGCTTTCACTGTTCTGAAAGCTACGGTAGCTGCGTATCTGCTGCAGACCGACGCCTATGTGCGTCAGCTTGCGGGGTACGAGCGAGATTCAACTGGCCTATTCCATGCCCGTGGAAGACAACCGTCCGGAACGCGATGCGAAATTTCCCGCCCGTTTGTGGAGCAGCGCCTGTGACTCGCTCAGTAGCCCTGCAATGCGCTCCGCTAGCATCTTGATTTTCCGAAGATAAGGTAGGTGAGAGCAGACCTATCAGATCTTTCTAACTTACATTACGCATGAGTCTGATCTGTAAGTACAGAGTTGGCCCGAGCATGATCATGGGGTCGTCGTATTCTAATACACGAGTTTGTGAAAGACCCTATCACAGGATAGTTCCAAACTATCCATAGTTCGAGTACTATCGTTTCAGCTTGTGCAAGAATCATTTGCCAGCTTCGGTGTGAGTACCGAGATAAACTTTCATTCGCTGTACTGTCGTAACTGTGATTTCAGCTACACTCTCCGTCTGCTTCATTGACAGTCCACGCAGTATCATTGTCAAGGAGATGATCAAGCCTAGTAACTATATACACAATGGTACTTCAGAATATACCCAAGGTAATCTTCACTGAGGGAATGTCCACCGGACCACCTTCCCTGACGCATCACCTACCCACAAAGTCTCCCTGAAAAAAAAGACATACCTTAGACACGAAATTGGATGAAAAACGGTACGACTCACCCAATGAACTTAACACATGTCACAGACGCAGATGTGTTCTGCTCAGCTTCGAGGTCACGAACTTTGAGGAAGCCCCACTTCGCACGCGAACCCTGGGGAGTGTCTTCAGCACTCCAAGTATATAGTGCAGCTGAACCATCCGCGTGTCCGGTTGCAAGAATGCCCAGATGCGAATACTCTCGTTCATGAAATGCAATCGATGTCACATAAGGCATCGGCGAAGAAGGTACGCTCGTCGTGAGATCCAGTCTCGCAATGGGGCGTGCATTGATAGTGTGAAGCCACAAAAAGCTCGATGAACAAGTTGCGACGTAACCCGTAGACTCGTTTATTGCAACCGAGTGTACTGCCGAACCCTCAGTGGAACCGCCAGTATGCCAGATTGATCGGACGTAGAGACCCCTGTTGAGGTCCCACAGAATAGCACTTCCGTCTCGGCTTCCGCTGACTGCCAGTGACCAGGCTCTAGAGACGTCGATACAGACGATAGGACCGCTATGTTTGCGCAGAAGATGGACGAGTGACAGGTATGGTTCGTGACCTTTTCGGGACCTGATCGTCGTCGAACCCACGAACGATGACGTGGTAACGGGAGGTGCGCGGTTTAGGCGCCAGACGCGGACCAGAGAATCAGTTGAGCCAGTCACTAGAGTGTCCTGGTCCGCAAATATGGCGCAAGTCGAAGAAGTAGCTTCCATCGTTTGTACAACGGTAGCATGATAAAGCAATCTGAGAGTGCCGTCTTTCCCCCACTGGATCTGTTCATCAGATCGCGAATGTGGGGAAAGCAGACCCTCTGGCATAGGAATTGCGTTTCCATTGTCATCCTTCAATATACAAATCACAGGACCCTCAAGTCTCAATTTTAGTGCTTTGGGATCCCGAGTCAGCGACAATGCATCCTCCGGGACTCCCCATAAAACATGCACAGGGAGACTGAGAATGCCTTGCAAGTTCCTTGGCGGATGTGGCGACGAGAAAAGTTTGCGAGGTGTCTGTCCAACTAATCATCTGGTCAGTGCACGTCGGAACCCACAAAAGCCACCATGATCACAATTATGAATAATCCCAATAGTCGCTTCTCTCTCTAGAGGGTCCTTAATCTTGTCCAAGTCTATCGCACCCTCATAGCTAAGAGGATGAAAGACGTTGAGAGAATCGACATCACGTTGCTTGTACCCCCAAATAAGATCTATCCATGCTGGCAAATTCTCGCTAACATAACGACTCTCCAAAGCTTGGCGATGCAAGTGTGTGAACAGGAGAGGGTCTCCTTTGGCCCATGGGGGCAACTTGACGTCGTTTATCTTCTCTCCTGCGGTTTGCGAGTAACCGAAGTCGAGGTGAGAGAGGTTCTCGAGGAATTCTGGACACGTAAAGAATTCAGGAATAAGCTCTCGAACATCCCCTCTCACGTCTTTCGAAGCTGAGAGATACGCCCTCGCAATGTCGCTGTAAGTGACGATCAGCAGCGAATGTCAAGAAAAAATAGTTAAACAGACATGAAAAGCCTATCAGGAAGGTCCCAATCTCCACCCTTTGAAGATGAGATGATTAGCGAGTCCGTTCTGCTCCAAAACATACCTGTAAAGTTTTGAACATGCTGGTGTATGGTGCGATGCGAATCAAGAAATGGCAAACAATCATGGATCTATGCATGATATCGAAGTTATTCAATAGCTCCAATGGTCTTATAGATCAGCGTACGAGCTAAAGTGGGTACCGTAGTGGAAAGGCTTCTCTCCAACACCTTCCAGATTGGTATACCGGCTCAGAGCGATTTCGCGGCGCTCTGGTGTCAAAGCCCCCATTGGTTTAGAAAGGTTATGATCGAAGACATGATGAGTACGGAGAGCAGAGAATACCAAAGGGCGCATACTCTCGGAACGAATCGGGTGAGGACAAGTCCAGGATATCCGAGGTATAGTCTTGCAAAACCCAAGGAAAAATAGGGTATTGCGTAGCATCGCTGGGGGTACGCCCGGAGAGTTGGTTTAGGATACCGAGATAGGCATACTGCGCACACACACTCAGCGCGGACACAACATGATGGTCTCGCAGCACTTACGTTACTGATCTCCCTATTTTGCCACTGCTGTTGAGCTAACGCCAAAGCCTTATCGTCAGAGGTAGATGCTGTTCTACCCTTTGACATCAAGCTCATCTCGCGCAGCACTAGTCCAAGGGCCGACACGTGTCCGGGTACGGAATATCGGGTCATAATCGCTTTGAGCCTCTGGGATATGTCATAGCGATGTGCATTATCCAAAAAGACAGCTAATAATGTTCGATTGTCCTTGAAGAAGACCTCCAATCTGTCAATCTTCATCAATTTCAATCTCGATCAAAGGAGTTCTCAACTAACGCGACATCTCTAAACAAGAATGACTTGTTCGAAAATCCGGCGATCTGTTCGAGTGTCCACCGTCGCGCTCGTTGGGGAGTTCGCAAATGTGGTGTACTCCCAGCAACGAAGAATAACCCTTGGGGTGCGTCGACAGCATCGATCAAATCACCAACATCGTTTTCAACCAACCCGTCTAACATATAAAGGTGAGTTTGGCCCAAAATAAGCAGTCCAGCTGAGAGAACGTCAATGATGCGAAACGATTTCGCCAGAAAGAGGTTTACGCACGATAGGAATCTACACCGGAAATGCGGCATATCGTGCTGACCGCCTCGATGACATCACATGGCTCGAGTTCGTGTCGGACTCTGCGATGTTTGTCCTCCGCAAGTTCTTCCATCAGCGCGCTCCCGTTTTCTTCAGTGATCTCATCTGTCTCATCTTTGACCGAGCCATCCCTTTGCAGGGTCGACGAAACCTCCGGGTCTCTTTCGGCGGTCACCGAATTGCTTGTCTCTGTTTGTTGAATGGAAGAAGCAGCTTCACAGACTGGCTCCAGTTTGTTACTGCATGGCAACGCGTGAACAGGGAGAAAGAAACTATGGCAAGTCAAGCCTCACCGTGTTCGATGAGGACCTTCGGTTTCATCCAATCTCCAGGTCCGCTCGGGTCCAAGGTGAGACCACACATCGCGTTCCGTGGTTCCTCCAAGGATGCTCTCGCTGATCGCAGCGATACGTCGACGGCGCTCACGCATGTCGATGAAACCCTTCCGATACCGATCCCTCTCGGAGGCAGTGATTGCGTTTTTCCACCCTTCCAAATGACTGATGCACTTTTGCAAACTCGCTTCCTGAACAGATGCAAGCCTGCTCGACGAAGTCGTTGAAACAGAGTTCGACGGTTGTGGCGAATCGAGTTTCGTGATGTCTAGTATCTGTTACCCACACAGTCAAGGTCAATCTGAACTAAACATTTCTGTCAACTACCTGCTGTTTCTGAGTCGAAGATACGTGATTTCCCATCCCCACCAATAATCCAAGGTGCGTCAGCTGTGCTGAGATCTTCGTATCTTTGTTCTCTGGAGAAGACAGGAGACATTCGATGAGAATTTCTGTCGCACTATGGGACTTGAACAGTTGGCGAAACGCGGAGTGAGCGGTATGAAGATCGATCAGGTCTTCCAGAATGTGCTCCACCACAGATCTCGATGGTCCAAGAACGTTTGTATCTGAACCCGCGGCCAGACCCTGTCGAAGAGCGACCAAAATAACGTTCAACATTTGCGGACATTTCACTGTCTTAGATATGGTTTTCGACTGGTTGTCCTCTTGAGGAAGATTCAAGAGCAGTTCAAGAGCAGCCTCATGTACCGCATCGTTCCAGATAGGCGGGAGCACTTTCCTTAACAAAAGCCAACCACTTGCCAGCTCAAATCTCTTTCCAAAGGAAGACGAGACCCCGAAACTAATGCCCATAATCGAAAGGATTCGACAGGCTACTTCAGGAGAGGGATCGGTTCCGAGCCATAGCAAAGTGACCCGCGCAATCGGGAGCACCTCCGCAAACTTCATATACATGCTTGGAATTCGCAAGAGTGAGATGACGGCGTCCAAGACATGTCGAGCTTTCTCGCTATTGATGTTATTGCTTCCGCTAATAAAGGAAGCACGCGGTGAAAGTAGTGGAATAGGTTCAGGGGCGATGTTGCCTGCAATGTATGACGCAACGGGTTTGATGGAATCATTCGCCGAAAACTGAGCTTGCATAGCGACGCCCAGGGCGCTGACAACATGAGGTACCGTTTCCGGAGAATACCAGGTCGATTGCAACGCAAACAATAGCTTGCGCACAATGTTGAACTTCCGTAACCGAGACTTCGCGTTGAATTTCCTATATCTGCTAGCACGCAAGAGGAACGCAAAGTGCTCGAGGTGAGCTCTCTGAATATCCGGAGGTGTCATTGACCAAAGTTCGAAATCAAGGGCGATGGTAGAGTAGGCAACCGTATTGGTGATGGTGGAAACGTCTGGTGATCGGAAGCTAAGACCAAGAAATTCAAATAAGACCTCAAAGGTTGTTGTGTTTATCAAAGGACCTTTTCGGTGAAGGATGTCAGCAAGGGCATCGTAGCCAGCCACACGCTCCATGTCATCCGAGTTTTGCCAACAGCTCCGAAGACTTTCGCAAAGGATGCCAACAGTCCTAGAGAGCTCATGGGATGTCTCTGCCAAAGATACCAGACGAAGCATCAATTGAGCGCCACCTATGCTCCACAACGACAGGTCTACAGTTCGACAGGGAATTGCCACAGGCGATCCAACGGTCGTAACCTTGGGCGTGTCACAGACTTGTGTATAGTTGTCCAAGGAAGGAAACTCAGGAAGACTTTTAGGGATTAACTTGCATAGGATTGAAGCCCCATTGTATAGGATTCCTTCTCTGATGGCCTTCTTGAGCGAGGCTTCCCCCGACGTGGATCCAGAGGCCGCCATGTCCAGCGAGGTCGAAGCTTCGTAAGTGAGAAATCGGACGAGTGTCTTGTCCTCGAAGTTTCCTTCGTACCTTGGCCCTAGGTGATGAACAAATTTCGGTAGTTCATCATCTAGCGGAGAAGACAGAAGATATGCCGAAGAGACACACCAACTAGAAGACATGGACTCATTAGGCGTATTGTCACCCAAAGTTAATTCTCCGACACAATGCGCCTGAATTTTAGGATATGCCCAATCAAGCGAGTCACTGAGGAAGCCGTCGATGAACACACGAACGGCAGGTCGAGATGCTCTATGCGGATAGTATACAAGAGTAATATGGGTCCACCGAGAAGTCACCATTCTCGACTGGGAAAGAATGGCAAGGTCTTCGCGGGCACCATTTCTAAGTGCAAGAGCACCGTTACTGCCCAGGCTCAGAGAGACAGCGAGCCGCGGACCGAAAGAGATACTGAAAATGTTCGAAGCTTCAGATGGCATTCTCTCAAACCATGCCCATAACTGCGTAACATAAGTGTAGCAAGCGAGGCACATATATTTTCAGACACATACCATAAAAGTGAAACCCACAGGGGGGAGTGTAGTTAAGTTCTCGAGAGGTACCGTCACAGAAGACCTATCTTGGAGGATCATATGGGATGGCCACTTCGATTTCAGCCCAGTGCGAATGAGATCAATCATCTCTACATCCAACGAGCCGTCCTCTTTCACCGCGCACTGCAACAGTTGTTGCGTATTCTGAGTAGAGGCGCCCATCTCCAGTAACCGTTTGATGATTTTACATTGCAGCCGATGTTCCACGCCATCGATACTTGGTTGGTCGAGTGGTGTGGTGATAAAATGGGAGAATACTGGGGTCAGTAGTCCCAACGTGCTCAGAATGGCCAGGTTGCGATGAGACGAGTGGGTCAGATGTTCCAAGATCTTATACATTATGAGTCGGAGAGAGGTATTTGTCGCAAGAGATCCGAGAACGAAGTTCCAGAGGATTTTGAAGACGGATGGGAGATGGATGGTACCTAGAGACGGTACATATTCAAGGAAGTGGGTGTCCAATTCTTCGAGGTCAGGGCAAGAAGTTTGCAGTGTCGAGAACATGTCCACCAGAGTGAACTCATTGAAAGATAGTGACAGAAGGCATCCGAGTACCTTTTCAAAGGTGATTGGATGCCTGAGAAATCCCTCGCAAGCGTCCGACAAGACCGTGTATCCAACATAATTCTAGAGACGCTGTGTGAGGAGGTGAATGAAATAGGCTGCGTCACTGACCTGGAAGAATGTCAAATTATTGGAGTGACCACACAGGGCTATGGATGTGACCGTGAACACGAGCTCCATGCAATCGAGCACTTCTTGAGTTGACTGAGGATTCGTTAATGTAGATGGCGCTGTTGATGATAACGTCGATAGAACATGCATCAAAACAAGAAAACCGTCCGCCTCGCGCAATGCATCTAACGCTGTAGGATTCTCAAGGATGGATTGAAGCGAACGCAAGGTCTGTGGAACAATGTATAGGGATTCGAACACATGTAAATCATCGAGTATTTACCGTGATACGAGACTGAGTGTCCTCCGCTAGCTTCAACACCTCTATAACAGACTGAACTTGGTTTTTGAGTAGGCGTCTCTCGAAAGACGCGTTGAGTTCTCCATTACTACTGTCTGGTGCAGTTTCCGGAGGCTGATCTTGGAGATTTCGGAGAGGTGCGAGCAACGACCTCAGCATTTTATCGAAATGGATCGTTTGGTCAGTTGAGATCCATTACTCTGCGATAGGAGTTGAGTTCAAGGTCAACGAGATGGTGTCCCTGTCAGACGGTCCCAAGGGTCAACGGACGCAGCTTCGGTCATCTTGGCCGGACGGACCGCATACCTTCCTTGTAAAGAAATATCTCTCCGTTCCGTATCCGACGGCCTGCCTCGGATGGATTGGTCACCAGTCAAAGTTTGAACCAACCGTCAGCTTTCCATCCTCTTCCCAACAGTCAAAACCTAATTATGAGTCGCTGGTAAGAATCAAGAAATTGTAGCCTTTTCCTGATCTACTAGAACATTCGAAAGCATTCAGCAGAGCGAAAAAAAGGAAGATGAAGCTACTGCAAGCCTATTCGAAACGCATAAAAAGGTGAGATAGTGGGTACTACATATCCGGAAGTGGGTACGAATTTATCAAAAGACGCCGAAATTTTGGGTCTCGAAGACCCTCCACAGTCTGCGAAAGAAATTCATGTAGGTTCCCTTCGACCGCCGCCTCGTGAAGCGCCAATGGGTCTCCTTCATGAGTCTCGAAAAAAGCTTTGTACACCCTCCTCAGCTGTCGTCTCTCGGAAGCATCCCTGCAGTTCATGAAACCGTAATCCGCAGCCACCGCAGGGATCACTCCGGTGCTTTCATCGACACGATCCTGTGTGAATTGCTTGAGGTACCACACCGATTTGTAGCAACCTGCTGTTCCACCGAGGATGTCCCCGAGGTGACGATTGGCGTCGAGTAGTAACCCCTTGGAGTGGAACAGGTTAAGCAGGCCACGATTGCGATAAGCGTCGTAGAACTCCTTGAACGAACACTTGTGGATCAGTATCTGATAGTTGGTACCTAGGAACATCTCTCCTTCCTGGTTCGTATATGCAGCAAAGCCGAACTTGACCCAGATCTCAAATTCTGGAGGCGGGTGCCATCTGGATAAAAGTAGCTGGTATAGTGTAAGGCACTCTTGCTCCCCAGGAGACTTGCGTGCGATGGCAGCTCTTATCTGCTCGACAGAATCGTTTTGGCCTCCACCTACGAATCTCCAAGCTCGTAACAGCATGAAGGCACCATGGTCTTCCATTGTTTCTTTAGGTAATTGCTTCCCCGTGTCTGCGAACACATTCTCGTGTTGCAGGAACCACGGGAAGTAGCCACCCCTTGATTCTTCCGGGAGCTGAGAGTATGCGGCCTTTATCTCTTCTATCAAGACCCCTTTGGTTTGCCACCGGTGGATAGTCTTTGGTGGAATCTTCAAGACCTCGATAAGACCAATATACAAGCCAAGCAATTTACTCTTGTCCTCGGGGGCGAGTACACGATCAAACCCAAAATCTTCACAGGTCTGAGGGTCTTCAGGAAGTAAGTTCCGCTTGACTGCTAGGGCAAGGTGGTCGGAAGTATTGATTGGTCGACGGGGATTACAGTCGAATATGTGACGAACCCAGTCGTACTTCTGGCACTCCATTGAACAATAAAAGACCTTTTGACAGCCAGAACAACGCTTAAGTCTCGTCTCGTCGTAATCTTTTGAGTGGCCTCCACACATGTGACACGTTCTCCCCATGGCAAAGGTAATGAGTAGGAGATGACTGCGCTAGAACTGACGCCCAAGTGGCGCAATTGCGGTGGGAGTGAACCTACATAAGAAGAGCACGAGCCCGGGACGTAAATCTAGTGTCTGGTTTTGGTGAACCAGATGGATCATCTACCTTTTATGATTGGGAAAACTAGCTCCAGTTCTGTGTAGGGGATAACTTGAAAACTTCAATAGGATGGACGAGAAAAATACAGCAGCTACTGCTAGACTGTGCATATTCGACACGTACGAGAACGCAAGACACTACATAGGAGACATGGCATTCAAATATGGATACCGAGTCAAAGTGGGTCCATGTTTTTGAGAAACACTGGCACTTTTGCATCTCATTCTGCAAATCATTACTACTGGCGAAATTGTTCCGGGAGTGAGTGCGGGTTCTACATCATGCGTCGATACTTTAGGTCTTCAAGGCCTCCTACGATCTTGAATAGAAAACCATGCAGGTTTCCTTGGATTGCCGATCTCTTACTCAGACTTCGGAGGTTGGCAGAAATAGGTCAAAATGGAGTAGAGTCGCTGAGTTGTGATGTCAACTTGCTTGTACTACTAGATGCAGGCCCTTGCCGCAAACAAGCGACGACTCTCAGATTGTCAGTGAGTGCTCCTGCTTTGGAAGAAATCACCGTGCTAGCGAGAGGTATCGACACTCTGGAACATATGAACGGACTGGGTGATGTTGATGATGTACCTGCTGTGTGTTGCTCACGGTGTATCACTCACAACTCCTGAGTGTAAATAGGCACCTCACGTCTGTATGATTTAGCTCAGTGGTATTATACCACAACAGGCGAGCGAGATGAACTATAAGTAAGTCGTTTGTCTCTTCACGGAAACTAATACAATGAATTAGTAAACCATCATGCTTATCATGTTCTGTTTTTATGATGCAACCTCCATTGGATCGTAGTTTGTTCGCGGGGACAGACATGTATCCATTCTACCAAGCACGGAAACTGGACGTATGGACATCTGGATTCCTCACGTCACGGTATCTTTTTCCTTGCTGCCGCTCTTCTTCTCGACTGGCTATAACTATCCATTTAACTTCGCGGCTCAATAGTTCTAACACATCCATCTCAGGTCGCTTCCGAGTATGTGGCCCAGTGTGTTCCGTGCTGCCTTCTTACTACGCTGGTTTCTGTACAGGAACATTTCGCGATCTAATGACAAGACTTGATGACATAGATGACTTGTAACGTGAAACGCGATGTATCATTTGGGCTCCATGATCGAGCGGACCAAAGTACGCACGAAAACGGACAGCCTTTGCGAAATAGTTCCATTGTGGTTTTCCCGCCTATCAGGCCTATGTATCAGGGGCGTGGAACGTGGGATGACACCTCTGATTAAACCATCGGGGGAATCTATTCTCGAGTCATGAAAAATCATTACGCGTACTTCCACCAGATCTACCATCACATTACATCCACGTGCAAAGATACTTTCACTTCTTGTTCACATTAATGATATCAACGAACTCGAGCTTCAGAGAAGCACCACCAACAAGGAACCCATCGACGTCAGGCTGCATAGCTTCGAGACGTCACAGTATCAGAACAAAGAAACATCTCGTAGTGTTATGAGATCGCAAGCAGACCAAACTCACCAAGTTCCTTGCAGTTCGATGCAGTAACACTTCCACCATAGATGATTCGCGTGTTTTCAGCAACAGCAGGAGAGACACAGTCGTTCAAAAAGTTACGGATATCGACATGAGCCTCTTGCGCCTGTGTAGAGGTAGCGACTTTGCCAGTACCAATGGCCCATACGGGTTCATACGCGATCACAATGTTCTTCCAGTAAGCCTCGTCTTTGAGAACGTCGACGACAGCTTGGAGCTGAGCGTTGACAACCTCGGCAGTCCGACCTGTCTCTCGCTCCTCAAGCGTTTCACCCACGCAAAGGATGACTTTGAGAGTTGCGTCCAAAGCCGCCTTTGTCTTCTGACCGATCACTTCAGAGGTTTCGTGGAAGTACGAACGACGTTCCGAGTGTCCTGATTTATTTATAGCAGAGAGAGAATCGCCGTGTCAGTATCAAATCCACCATCGCCGAGATCAACATAGAACATAGATCGACGAATGAGAAGGGATCGAGCTGGGGAACGGGAATAGGACAATAGACACGTACCCAAGATGACATATGGGATAGCGGCGTCCGCAATTTGAACTGGGCTGGTGGACGCGTGTTTAGAACACCTCGAATATACGAGATTCATGCAGCGTTGGCTCGTAGCTGATTTCTCCTGTGAACGCGCCGCTGGGCTTGAAGTAGCAGTTTTGAGCAGCGACCTGAACCTCCTTCCGGATGATGTCCTTGAAAGGGAAAAGGTATAGTGTTGGTGGTGCAATGACGACCTCGACAGCAATGACATCGAGGAGTCTCGGAGTTCAGGATTATGAGATCGCAAGGTTTAGCGCGTTACATATCGACTGAGGGGTCAAGATCAGCCGCGTTGAGGGCAGTCACGATGGCTCTTTTCTGCTCCACCGTAGCGGGGTTCATCTTGAAGTTACCGCCAACGAAGAATTGACGAGCCATTGTTGTTGCTGAGTGATGGCGGGGAAGGAAGCGAAAGCAGTGGTAGCGGCGAAAAGAATTGACTGTTGCGGTGTTGATTGCGATTAGATATGAAATCGGTAAGTTGGTCTTAGTACGGAGTCGGACTCAGCCTATGAAGAACTTGAAGCTGAGGCACAACTGTGAAAGTACAGACTAATCCTGAAACCATCCGAGATGTTCGATAGTTATTCCATCAACTTCCACATTGTCATCCGAAAAGCAGACAAATCAAAGTGCTTTACTGAGACCTTCCACGTCGACCACCCACCCAGTTCCAGGAAAACCAGGCGCCGACCCATTACTTCCATCCCAACCTGCAGTCATCATCATAGCGATGGCGTACAACAATCCACCCGCACCGGGGAAGTAAGGTGTGGGTACTCTAACTCCACCAATCGGCATACCGACATCGTCGAATTGAAAGAGGGGGTGAAGGAGCCATGACAGAGCCTCTTCGGGTTCGCCAGACCGCACTGCATTCATGGCTAGCATCGGAAAATTCCATCTGAGGACGAGGACGGTGTAAGTAAACGTCGATGATGCCCGAAAGGAGCTAGACGTACCCCCAGCAATTCGAGATGTTCCAATATTGCCAGACCATGTGAGCGGTGGCATTGACGACCCTGAGGTCAACGCCAGCAGTCCGAGGAAGCCATCCGTACAGACCCACAAGAGAGGGATGATCGTTCGTAAAGTTGGTGGTATACCAAAAGTCGCTCGGGATACCTTCATAAACAACGTACAACGTATTTTGAATTGGCAACGGTGCCAGATTCTCCTTCACGTCTCTCCATCCACTGCCCAGCAAGACTCAATCCGTACTTCCAATACGCCAGCTCGAACGCCGGATTGATAGTAATGTTGGGACTTGTATCCTCAGCGACCGTATACATAGGCGGTCCGAGATCATACACACACGTGCTCTCGTTGTACCACACAAAGTCTGCCATCCAACTGGCTGTCTGATTCACTACATCCCACCATTTCTCCAACGTCACCTGGGTCGGAAATGCGCGGTATTCGTATTCTGCGAACGTGAGTGGGTGAGGTTGTTGCCAGATTAGTAGCTCGTTGATTTCTCCTGGGGCGGATCGGCCTGATGGGTCTGTCATCTTCGACTATCGAGCACCGGTATCCCAGTGTTCTTGAACTTGCGCCCGCTCGATAGATGACTAGAGGAAACGCGAATAGACCGTATTAGAACGATCGAGGAGATCCCATAGTGCCCAATGCATGCAGTGCCAAAAGTACCTGCAGAATGTGTGAGCACGCGAGAAGCACCCAACCTGTTCAACATACATCTCCATGTGGAATTTCCCATACTACAAAATGTCAACCCATCTCCAGGTTTGTGATTAAACACGACTTACCCAGCCATTGTTTACGAGGCCGGACTAGAAGGCCGTCAGTACATATCAAGGTATAAGCTGAATCATACCTCTTGAGGCGGAAAATCGCCTGCTTCGTTTACCCTCATCAGATACCTGGATAGGATAATCCGTCTCTGCAATTCGTGAGCCCGATCATCTTCAGAGCGGCTGACATCTACGAAACCAGTGTCCTCCCAGAACGACTCCCAAGCTCGGACCGACGACTGCAGGACGTCTTCTGGTGATGGAACTAACGCACCAGACATCGGCGAATAGGTCATCGAAAACGAGAATGAAGACGTCTTTGCAGTGGGAAGTACCGTATACCGGTGAGACGACGGAGAATCCCGTGTGACGTTGAAAGGATCTCCAGCGATGGAAGTGAAGAATGTACTGTTGACCATGGTGTGAACAATCTCTGCACCGACACCAGGCCCGAGGTTCTGTGTTTCGAGGGAGGTGGTGTGGAGTGGTGTCATGTTGTACCATCCAACGAATGGTGCTTCGAATTTCAAGGACCCATCGTCCACGGAAAGTCTATGAACACGCCGAGTTGTCCTGTAGACAGCAACGAGGAATGAATAGATATACCAACGGTGGAACTGTCCTGGTGAGAGCTCGTCTGAACGGTGACCTTCTCTCCCTGCCACATAAACGAGCTTGTGATGACCCCGGTCCAAAGATCAAGGATTTGGTGCTGGGAAGGCATGCAAGGACTTGAAGAGAGAAGTGTTTGAGCCAGTGCAGATCGTGTCAGGTCGTAATGTGGAGTTCATAACAACAACTTTCAATGGTGTTTATACCTGTGGAGAATACCGGTAGCGTCGACCACCGCGATGGCGGTCCGGGTGATCACATGAACAGAGAAACCAGGGAGGAATGCAGTATTTGCACCAAGAATACAGGTCATGCCGCGGTTTGGTGAAAGGCAATGTCGAGTGTGTTTATTCGTGCGGTAGTATTCTGCTAGCAACCGTTGTGAATATTGCCATCGGGCAACGAGCCATCTTGGGGCTTGTCCTTAGTTTGCCAGATCATGATATCCTAACCGCAGACTCTCCGCGGTGGATGGAGGTGTCTCAAGTGTGGCCAGGTCTGCTCGAAGCGCTGATCGGATGTCAGTTAGTTCTCAACTTCCAGTTATTGCTGACAGAAGACCGAATACAAGAGGACTCGCGGTGGATCGTGGCAGAGAATGATCTCAGCCTCAGGCTGAGGGTGTAAGTCACCACGCCAGCGGTCTGTTCATACACATGCACTCATATGAGTTTGATATCTTCCGTAGGCTCGTGGTTCTCGTACTACATGCCAGTAAAGAATTAGGCTTCAGTTTTAACATTAGCCATAGAAGTAATTTTGGCGTATGCCTACAAGTCGATCTGAGGTCGTAACTTTGAACGTTGGGCTTGACAGCTGCTTGACAGTCATGCCAGGTTGGTGTTCGTGTCCCGACCATCTGTGGCCCATCCACTGGATCATGAATCGCCATGCATGGTATCAGCGTCTATCGGTACACCTTACCTGCTACTCTCCCCGGACCTCGACCAGCATCCACCTACTGCCATGGCCTATCCGTCTCAACAGTTTGAACACAATGGCATAGATGTCGTCAGCGGCGAACAATACCGCTACGCTCTCACCAACTTCGTGAGTCCAGATCCCTGTCCACAGTGTTCGCTTTCTCGTTATATATCGTGATCTCTGAACCCTCTCCAAAACACACCAGCGAATCGCACACGAGAAAGTCGAAGAACAGCGTCGACAACTCGAAGAACAAGAGAAACAAACCGCCCTCCTCCGAGCTCGCATCAGTCTTCTCGAAGGTACCGCCAACGATCCGTCCAAAAACCCTACTACCAACCAAGGCGGAACCTCTGTCGACGATTTCTCCATCAAGGTGCGCCTGCCTCTCTCCCCCGACTCGACCGTAACAGTGCCCCTTACTGACATGCCCATGCGTCGGATGGGACGCTGACAGAACTCAGCATCCCAACTGGAACGACTGATCAACCGATGGGCAGCATACGTCATTCGTGCACCTTCCATCTCCCTCTCCGACATCTACCTCGCCGCCTTCTTCGATCTCACAGGATCAGACGCCCCCATCGATCCACTCCCCCCATCCGGTCCAACACCCATCCAAGTCCAAAACATCCTCCGTCACGCGCTCGTCGAAGTCATCAGCTCCGAAATCATCAACGTCCTCATGGTCACCAACTCTGCAGAGGCGAACATCCAGCTCACGCGGATACACGAGCACTTGTTTTCTAGTCAGTCTGTTTTTGACACGGTCTAATGCAGAGAACTACCATTGACACTTTCCCCCCCCCCATTCCCACTTTTTCCTCTGACACAGGAAATCCAGTGGTGGCAGGTGTATGGCGCCGTCAAACGTTCTCTGCCGCCGTCGATTCGTGCTCCGCAGAACTCACATCAAGCATCCTCAACGAACTCATGCCCACCCTCCTCAAATCCCTCGGCGATCACGCACAAGGCATCCCACCCATCCTCACTTCCGCCCACGCTTTTTCTCGCATGCTACACAGTTCACCATCAACAGGTGGAAGCGGCGGTGCAGATGCGTTCTATCGGTCTTTCGTACCTGAGATCGGGAGTCAGTTGTTGCCTAGACAAATTGAGCTCGTGAAGAGGTGTTTGAAGAGTGAGCGAGGGGAGGGCGATAGGGTTGGGAGTACTGTCTTTCCTGGACTCGTCAAGGTATCAAAGGGGGCAGGGACGGAGCACGTTCAGACAGTAGTGAGACGCGCTCAAGTCATGTGTGAGTGTACGCTGATGGGTGGCTTCGAGACGCGCCATGCACAGTAAGCAGTCATGCGCTGCAGGAGATGTCGATGACTAGGACTACTGGTGGGTAACGTGTAGATTCCAATCTATGTGAAACTAGCAATCAGGGATCTAAAGGACCAACAAGGAAGCTAACGTGGCTTGTGTCTGTATCACCTGAGAGAACACCAATGCGTCAGTCACATCATCCGCTGGAATATTGACAAGGAATCTCACCTCCAAAGCTTGTTGCGCCTCCAGTCGCTTCCTGGCAGCCTCCAACCAATCATGCAACAACTCCTTCGCAGGGCCCGTCAGCTGATTCAACTCCCTCGCCGCGCTATCCAAATCCTTCTCATTCATATAATACTCTGCCCTTGCCAACACGCTCAACACGTCGGAACCCGGCACAAGTCCATGTCTTCTGAACCTAAACGATGACAATAGATGTGATGCCAAAAACGACAGCACCCCTGCATTCTGATCAGGTACCAAAGCCACACTCGACACACGCGGCGCAACCGACGTCGCAAACCACGTCGTCAGATCCGCGAGAGGCTCTACGCCCACATCTGGGATATCTGATCCCTCGAGACTCTCCAACGCCGCTGACACCACTTGGTCGTCCTTGGCGATCGCAATATGTCTCAGTATCCGGAGTTCCTCGCGGAACGGTTTCCGAACCGACGATTCGATGGCAGATTGCATGGCGCGGATGGCGGTCCACATACCATGTACGCGGATGTTTTCGTCAAGGTAGGAAGAGTTGTCGAGAGCGAGGCGTTCGAGACGTTTGAGACCTGTAGCGAGCTCATCAAGTCGGGCGAGGCGACCACCACGCTCTTCTTCCACTTTGACTTGAATTTCGCGGATCCAGCGACGTTGTAATTCGATACCCTGGGCTATGACAGCTTCTTTCAAGCTATTCAGAGGTGGATCCATTCGTCAGTTCCACACCGGAGTCGGATGAGCAGACAAGGAAGAGGGATTGGACTAACCGCTCGTTGATGAGCTCCGTCTGTGCTTTGAGTTCTTCATCAAGTTTCTGGCGATACGCTTGGAAGACCTTTGCCTTTTCGTCCAACACATATTGTTCGTAATCATCCCTCTGCAACGCAAGCTTGTCTTGAGACTCGATCTCAAGCTCGAGCAGCTTGGTGTTATATTCATGAGCCTGCTCGTCAAGTCTCGCCTCGAGCTCCTTCTTCTCTTCCTCTCTTATCTTGTCGAACCGAGAAGCGAGTTCAGTGAGGTCTGTTCGAGCGGTCTCGAGGATACCCTTGGCTTTCTCGGCTGCGCTGGGATTCGCTTTAAGGTATGAAGCGAGGTCGTCGATGGTATTTGCGAGATGGGAAACAACGGGCTCCGAGATGGCGACTTCAACAACGGCAGGAGCAACAAGAGGAAGTTCCACTGGTGCTGGTTTAACCACTTTAGGTGGGGTTGGTCTCGAAAACCCAGGTGGTGGTTCGAACCCAATTGGCAATGGAGCAACATAGACGTTCGCTTCCTCCGGGTTTTCCTGCAGAACGATGACCTCCACGGCAGGGGAAGTCTGCTCCGGTGAAGGCGTGATCTCCATGGGCTTGGCCAGCGCAGCTTCCGCTTTCCGAATAAGCTCATCAAGTTCCTCGGCAAACTGAGCAGCCTTGTATTTCGTCAAGGCGGTGGCGTCGGGCGTAACGTCCTCCGCCGTCTTCTGCACGGCAGTTTTGAGTTCCGCAGCGGTGGATTTGACTCTCTCCTTTGTGTCGGCAAGCGACGTCTTGGCTTTTTTCGTGATGTCACGTATGGGTGACTCTGATTCCTTTGCGTGGGTGTCTTTATCGGGTTTCTGAGTTGTGCTCTTGCCATCCGGGGGTCGAGGAAGGACGACCCCCAGCTGGCGCTGTACAAACTCGTACACCGACGTTGCACTGTCGACCGTAGCAACGACGACCTGTTGCAACGTGATCTCGTCCCACTGGTGTTCCTCTCCATACTCGACGAGTACTTTTCCAAGCGGAACGTGTTTAGCGAAGAGCTCCCTATACGACTGGTTTTCGTACGAGAGGAAGGTGCTTCCAAGGTAAAACGTGCCCGTCGCAGTGACGGAGAAGAAAAGAAGTTTACGGAGTGAACCTGAGGCTTTGACGGGTGTCGGGGATGTGGAAGCAGAGGCACCGGTCGTGGACGAAGTGGGGGTGTTGGTGCTGGACAGACGCGGTTCGGAACACGACGTGAGTAGGCTGGTCGGGGATGAGGACGAGGATGGGTGTGGTGAACTTACCGTCCTTGCCCTGACCAAGCCTCTGCCAGCGGCTCGTTTGGGGACTGAAATGGCGCGGTACATCGTCTGCAGCGTAGAGACTTTGAAGTCACGCAAAGTCTTTGGGTTTACCGAAAACTCTAGTCGGGAATTCCCGTGAGAGTACTGCATGGCTTCGCACCGCTGAACACACTTGAGCTTGATCAACTGATCTTATTGGTGAGGTTTATTAGAACTATCGATCCGTTATGACTGTAGCTGCAGCCAAAGTAATGTGTGATTATCTTGCAGGACTTTCTAATGGAACCGTTCAATACATTCCCGGCACACTTGCATTCTGACGGAGCCTGTTTGAATACAGCTGCTCGTGCTAAAATGAAAACACTCGATCTACTAACCGCCTGTTCGTACGAGCTAGTGGACTATCCTCCCAAGGCGGTTATACCACAGAGTGAGTATCACTGATAAGTCTCTCGTACGGAAGATGAAAGGAAGGAAAAGACGAGTTTAGTGTCGCAAGTTGAGGGGATGTAATATTCTCGTCTCATATAGTACAGTAGATATATCATGATCACAAGACCTACAAGGGTTATCGCAAATGTGGTACGGTGGGTGTGAAGAGCATAGGGAAAATGGATTATAATCATGGATCGAGCATGAAGATGATGAGTTATACTGAATATACAAGTCCACGAGGAATTACCGTGAAAATGCGAGGCTCGTCACGCAAAACAGTGCAACCCCGCCCCACAAAACTGAGCCACCAAAATATACAACAAAATCAACCCTACCAAGACAGACAGCGCCATAATCTTGCTATTCTTCCACCACATCTGCCTTCTTGCTGTTCTGGCGCCCCTTCTGAACGCTGTGGCCTGAGTGGCCATGTTATCGGTCTTGTCGACGAGGAGTTCGATGCGTTCGCCTCGACTGAGGATTTGTTCGACGTTTTTGACCATGATGTCTTTGACTTGGGCGAGCTCCGCTTGAGCGCGGGCGACTTCATCGACTGGCGGAGAAGTATTGTAGGTGTGCATAAGAGAGGCGATGGTGGGCGAAAATGAGCCTTGGAGACCGTATGCGGGTGTGGAGATCAGGACAGCGGAGGAGGAAGACGGAGATTCTGTGAACTGCGTCGGACGTCAGATTAGATAGGAGCTAGCCACCCGCGAACAGCGTACTCTTCGTTGCAAGTCCATCAAGAACGCAAATGGCATCTTTCTGTGAATGGTGTGAGACTATTGGACCGCTAAATGAAGGACCGCAGTGCATTACCGTCCTGCAGCGTCGTCAGCCATGACAAGGAAGATGAACCCGCCTTCGGAGATATAGTGGAAAAGGTATTGTTCCCAGACATAGGTGAGTTTACTGTTGTTGGGAGGTATCTTTAACAGGATTGTTTGCGTTGCTGTTCGTTGGGATTGCAATGATGAGAGAGAGAGAGAGAGAGAGAGCAAGAGAGGGCCGAGATACTGACCATGGGTGAAGTCCCGACCGCCTGGCACCTGGTATTCGGCAAGAATGACGTTGCCTCGTGCGACAAGGGCAGTCAGCAGGCGACATCAGTTCAGCTCAACACAAGTAACGAGATCAATGTCAATGAGCCTTGGACATACCAAAGACATGTCGAGGTGAACGTTGATAACGAGCTGAATGTCAGACCCGAGCCATCGTAAAACAGGAGTTCCAGGAAAGGTAATTCCGTCGGAAGACACCCTCGTGGGAGTTCACACGAGCTTTACGACGACGTGTCTCGAGTCTTGACTTGAACTTGAACTTGTCTTAAAACTATGGTACGTCTGTTCACCGCTACGCCTACTGACCCGCACTCACAACCAGCAGTCCGACTCAGACGCCTCCACCCGTGCTTCAAATGGAAAGGTCAGCCCTGTAGCTAGACCTCCTGGTGGTCAGATTCGCCGGCGCGCAGGTGGTTCTCAGGTGTCGAAACCCAACTCGTCCCGCGCCGCAGGTGCAGGCGGTTCGTCAGGAACGATGCTAAAACTCTACACGGACGACTCACCGGGTCTCCGAGTGTGCGTGTCTTCGTTGCCTATGTACGACCCACCGAGCTAACGACTATGCGACCTTTTATACTTGCAGTGACCCATATGTTGTCCTCATTCTCTCTATTGCCTTCATTGGCTCCATCTTCTTCCTACACATCTCCGCTAAAATTATACGGTCGTTCACCAAGTAATGGACTTATATACCAGCTGTCGTTTTCTCGTACACTATCTGGCGTCCGCTTTCTTGAGTATTGATGTTCAACTGGTGGATTGTAACAGAACCTGGATGGGTTGCATTGGTGTGCTCTATGAAAAATGGATGCTAGCTCTGCTCTGTCGATGGGCCCTGTGTTATTTATTCAGATACAAATTAATGGCACCTCCTACTCATGTTGAGATGCATTTGAAGTTTTGAGGTCGACCAACTGAATGAATTCAGTGCCGAGCCATGTTTCCGACATGGTCCCTCGGTTGTTTTTTTGGAGGGTCTCATGCCATCAGATCTATCAGACCGTCGACATTGTCTGTGTCAATCCTTGACCGTGCTCGACGACGGGCATTGCCCATGTCATCCCCGAGTTCCCCTTGTCAGACAGATGCTGTGCATAGGGGTTAACATAACGAGTCTGCTGCGGGCCTCGTGTGATCCTGCTGTCCTCGTCCATCCTCAATGAACTCGCCATGACCGATTATTCATTAACCAGATACACCTACTGTGCCAACGCACTCACCCTCGCATATGCCACACGCGTCCTCTCCGCCTCGTCCTACCTCATCATCGACTGCGAAGGAAAGAACCTCGGCGCAACAGATGGCGTCCTCTCCCTCATGTGTATAGGCACCGAACGCGCCGAGCATATCTTTGTCTTCGACATCCTCGAACTTAACAAACCCCGTCTTTCGCCCGGGTTACGTCCCCTCTTCACCATCCTCAAGGACCCCAACATCAAAAAGATCATGTGGGATTGTCGCAATGACTTTCTCGAGATTTCAGCCTTGTATGGTGTCGCTCTCCAGGGTGTACTTGATCTCCAGCTCGCAGAGATTGAGTCGAGGACGATGGTGAGAGGTGAGAGGGAGTGGAGACGCGTGTCGCGGTTAGCAGCGGGAGGAAGAAGGCTACCTCTGCCCCTCATCAAACAGAACCCAGACCTATTCCTCGGCGTACACAGTCTACAAGGAATGGATGCCTGCATCAAGGAAGCCAAACTCGTCACTGCTGGCAAGGACCGTAAGTCCCCCCTCCCTCTTTTCTCTCCCCGCCGTCCCCACTCTGCATCCCGTTCGCTCACACAGCTTCGCCACAATTCCAGCACAGGTGGTAGCCATGCACAAAACAAACGGGTCTACACTTTGGCTCACTCGTCCCCTCCAACCCCAACTCATCCAATACGCAGCTCACGACATCGAAATGATATCTGCCCTCTATGACCACTTCCTCTCCCAACGCTGGATCACCGCCGCCAACACTCCCTCCCTCATCGACCAAAGCATGCGCTACGCATATTCTCTCTACTATCAAGGTCGCGTCGCAGACAATCACGTCTTCGGCTCTTGTTCGGTGTTGCCATTGGATGTGTTGAGAGAACCGAGGGGGTTGACTGTCCCCTGTCAGGGATGTAAACGGCTGCAATCGTTGAATTGTTTCACCATTGATAAGAGAGGGAGAAAGATCGTGGCGAGGACGAATATTTGTCGGCTGTGTCAGATCAAACTGTTGATTAAACAGGTCAATTATCCGGTCGCTTGGGTCAATGTGACGTCCTATGTAGGTGTCTCCACACATTTATATATACGCGTACTAGTGCTTGTGCTGACGATTGTTCGCTTCTCTTCTTCTCTTTTGTTCGCAGGCTTGAATGCGTGTTTCGGAGCCTACTGCTCACTCGCCATCCATGCTTGAATTTCCCAACTCACGAAATATGCCAACTCATGAAAACGCTCCACGGGTCACGAGCCTCGGTGGATGACCATATTTATGTATGTCATGCTGCCATGTAAACCTCTTGTCGATCTCTTTTTCTCTTGTCGTCCTTGCTAATCCCGTCATGAACTTGATACATATGTCAAAACCCCTGAGCTCGAGCTCTGGTATACATAGTCATCGTATTATGATTTTTCTTGTACGTTTGCTGTACAATATATAGGATCGTTTATTTAATTTGAATTGACGCGTGGTTGGTGGTATCGTTTTCATTTTCAAAAGGAGACTGACCCGGTCAACGAATATTTTGACGTCGCGCGTGAAGACAGCGTTATCGAGAGACCTGGGGGTAAGATATGCCACGTCGTGCCGAGACGATGCCGCCCATGGTTAGCGTTTGGGCAGGGTATCGTGATGATTCAAAGATTCCGTGTATTGTACACCAAGACTGTACTGACCAAGAAATCAAAGAGCTGTGTTCAAGCCAAAACGCACCAGAGAGTATGACGAGGGGAGTCCTTCCTCACGGCGTGACGAGCTTCCCCTGCGGATTAAAAACCCTACAAAAACCGTCACCACAAACGCTCCCAAAGCACAGTCAAATCAATAAGGACTTACTCGATGCCCCATTTTGAATGTGGGTCCAAACAGAACCCACCAGGAGTCGCCTTTGGTGCTGGGCAGTCGCCAAAGCACTCGTTCGCAGTTGTCACGCCGTTGTAGCCCTACGCACCACACCACGCGTCACCCAAGCCCTCGAGAGACAGCGACAAGAGGGGTCGATGATCACCGACTTACAAAGTTGAGATAACAGACACCGTATGGGACCGTATCGAGGTTGCCAAATCCATAGGCACAGGTGGTGTAATTGAACGAGACCATCGTGTTTGGGTTCACGAGGAACTTGTTTGCTGCATCAAGTCAGCGTCGACATCAGTACGAGCAGGTTTAACTTGGAGGGTCGTGACTAGCTCAATGCTCGAACGTACGGTAGTTCTTCTCGAGTGCGAACGCGAGTGTATTACAATCGGACATGAAGGGCTGGTTACCCGTATCCTGACAATACGCAGTACCTACAGATAGGGAATGAACGCTTGAGCAGGCCGCAGCGACAAAGAACAATGAGATCGCACTGACATGCGCCGTTCGTGCACTGCACCAAGTCCCGTTTCTCGGGTAGAAATTTCTTGCGTTCGTCTACATCGGATAGGGAGGCGAATCCAGGGCATTCAGTCTTTGTGACGGTGATCTCTCCGTCTTCGAAAGGGAGAGTGGAGACACTAAGGACTCTGCCGTGACCACACGTTTCTCGCAAAGAGGCACCATTGACAAAGCTAGTCGCGATGGCAATGGGGAGCGTGGCTATCGCGAGGGTGAAGAGACGCATAGTGAGGGTGGGTCCATTGAGGTAGATGAGGTAAAGGTTTTAAATGCGCCCCAGATAGAAAGAAGGTGCAGAGTGGTTAGTTTCTTAGCTGATCTTAGGAGTCACGAGGGTCACTCCTCAAGACGTTTTCAAGACAGCCATTGTTCGCAAGGAGAGGGTGCTACCAGATTTTGAGGGGCCCAGGCTGCCAAGGCAAGGCAAATGAGCCCCGCCGAGTAGGTAAAAGAGTGGAGATGGACGTACGAGTTCAAGTGTGTACCGCTTATGTACATACACAGCTATCGTGGATATCAAGGCGATCTCCGCAGACGAAACGATCACAAGCTCAGTCCAAGTCACCAACTACTCAACTGTCTCTCATCCATCCTCTTAGATAACGATGTCGTGGCAAGGTAATCCGTCCATCCAACACATCTACTCGTCCGTCTCACTCATACATTCAAGACTATGTCGATAAGAACCTCGTCGGATCAGGAAAGATCAATAGGGCAGCCATCTTAGGCGCGAAGGGCGGTGTGTGGGCCAAATCTGCGGATTACGACATACGTGTCAGCCGCATCGTCGTCAACCTTGAGCTTGGACTCACAACTCTGCCCAGATCTCGTCTGAGGAGCAGAAGGTCATCCTGGGTGCTTTCGCCAACCCAAGCCAGATACTAGCCAGTGGAGTCTATCTGAACAAACAAAAGTTCCTCGCTATTCAATGTGACGAGAGCCACGTCCATGGCAAGAAAGGGGCTGATGGGTGTATCATCATGAAGACGGATAAATTGGTATTGGTCACCGAATACGCCCAACCTAACCAAGCTCCAGAAGCGACACCTATCATTGCAGGACTAGCAGATTATTTGAAGAATCAGGGCTTCTAGATGGCTTCGTCCACGTTCAGACGGATTTAGGATGAGTTGGAGAAGAAACCTTTCTGTCGCTATTCTCGTTTTCGTTTGTATTGATAAACCAAACCATCTCATCTTCCAATCGTTGAGTACCAGCTGGTCATCAACTTGATGAGATCGTTGTTGTCGTCTGAGGGTGGTAGTGATGAGTGTCAGCCGCAAGCGTTAGTTGATGCTCATTACGTTGTTCCGTCTCAAGCGAGTCCACGACCTACACACCGTGTGCACGAGCACATATACAGTCAGTGTACATCACGGTGTACTTATCCGACCATGGTAGAAGGACAGCAAGGGCTCGAGGTGTTGATCAAGTACAAGGACCAGAAGTACAGTCAAGTAAATTCGCCGACACTCTCTCACTCACAAGAGATCGCCATCCTCAAGAAAGATCTCGCTCATCTCAGGGTACACTCCCCAGCTCAGAGAAACGTACAACGCATCGATGGTGCATTTGTCCTCCGCTGGCCCACCGCTGGCACGAGTCCAAAGGTGGAAGGCAAAGCGGTACGTCTGCGTCGCTGACGTGTCTTGTCGCGCTGACCCGAGTCCGTATTACCCCTGGACCGAACAGGACTCGCTCCATATGCGTTGGTTCAAACTGTGTAGCAACGGCCCTGAAGCACTCAAACTTCGCGAATTCCTTTCCATGTAAGTCGGCCATTCCCCGTTGTGGATCTCATCAAGACCATGACCCATTCTAACAGCGAATCCATCACGTTGACCCAGGAGTGCGTATCCTCACCTCCTTTGCCTTCCATCATGTACCCATCGTTGACCAGAGGCGTACGTTGACAGTGGCGCGTTCCTTCGCTCGACGGATAGCTCCACACCAAACGAGGGGTTGCATTCCGCACACGGCGCACTTGCTGCGAGACTGGGTGACGCAGAACAACTTCAACAATCCGCATCCGCACCCGTACCTACATACACATCTCCCGCGAAACCTCAGCCATCACGCGCCAAGGCACCACCCACTGCCGTGCGTCTCATACCCATACCCTCGCTTCCATTGACACCTGCTTGCAGCCTCGATCAGATAGATTGCAAGCAACGCACCAGCTCAAGCGAAAAATGAGCAACGCTGGCGGCGGTCCTCCACCTACGAGACAAAAGCTGGATATACATGACACTCGCTCGTATCAGAGTTCGTCCTCCCCGAGCGTCGAACACCATCAAGAAATACCCACTACTACCTCTCCCAAAGTACCACCACATTTCATCGAACCCCTACTGGTCTCTCTACCCATGGGTGATCCAGCACCGTCCCCACACTCCCCGCACTCCCATACACCCATCATCATACAGAGACCACCTACGTCAGTCCTCGAAGCTGGTGAGATATTCCCACTCCCTGCATCGTCACCTACCTCTATCGTTCCAATAGCTTTGTCAGACCCACTACCCGAAACTATTTTCACGACCTTCAGCGCGCCGTTAGACTCCCCGGCAACGACGACGACACCACTCAGCGCTCCTGTGTCTGCATCATCGCCCACGACCCTTGCTGTACCACAACCTCAACCGCATCGTTCACCTGTCCCTTCTGGACCCCGCCTATCTCCCCACTCGGCGTACCCCCCTCAGCATACTCCCTCCTCCCACTCCCACTCCCACTCCCACACACGCGCACCTTCCCCTAATGATGAACCATCCGGGAGAAGAGACATCCAGCGTCTCACACGCGAACTCTGGGACACCCGACGACAATTAACAGCTACTCAAGCGAGAGAACAAGTGATTTTAGACGATTTGGAGAGACTTGGAGTGAGACCTGAAGAGTTGGTGTCCGGCTACGGTGGTACGAGTTCTGGTGGAGGCAATGGCTCCGGATCGGTCTCACGAGATGGTAAGCATCTCCCTCTTCCCTCTCTTTTTCCTCCCGCAAACTCATACCTGAACTGGACTTTATCGAACAGAGTTCATCCGAATTGAAACAGAGCTGCGAGCAGAACGCATGCACCGAATACGCGCAGAACGGTTATTGCACGACGTGGAAAATGAATGTCGAGCACCATTTGTCGTGCCGGCGTTGTTTCGCACGTTTATGGAGATATCTGATCTTACGAGTTAGGATGGTGTTGGATCACGCCATCGTACTGTGAGTCTTGATCCAAACATTGATTTGTCTTTTTTCTTTTGGATTGGAAGGATGGGTAGATTGGGAGTGTAGGCTAGGAGTGGGAGAAGTATCACAACTAGAGGGAACACATTTTGGAACACGATATGATACGCCGAGTCATAATCATAAGTAATGAGAGATAGGACTAGGATGAATACTGTAGTACCTGAAGCATAAAGAACGGGCTCGACACATTGAAATTCCCGGGAAAGTGAAACAAGCACAGTCACAGTCTCCGCTATCACATCAAAAGACGACCTCGCGAGGATGAAAGTCAAGGGTCTGGTGATCTGCAAAGGAGTCAAATTGATCTCCTCGCGCGTATGACATACAGCTGTTCGTGACACCCGTGTCTCGCAAACGTCACAATACGCGTATACCATACAGCTCAGGACTCCGAGATCTTCTGTCGCTTCGCAATTCTTCCAACGTCAACATCCGCAGCAGTTCGCTCGATATGATCAAACACAGACCCGAGGGCATGTGCAAGCTCAGGAGGAACTGGACCGCTCGCAGCTGCCATCATTTCATCAAATTTACGTTTTAGACCCTCGAGTTGTTCTGGTGAGAAAAATACCACGGAGTGCTGAGGACTATGTCTTGGTTGAGGTGGGAGTAGGTGGTGGTCGGGGGGAAGCACACCTTCTACATCTACACCCACACCCACACTCGGTAGGTCACCTTCTTCGGGGTGTGAGGGATGCGGAGGTATAGGGGGATGAACAGGTGGAGTTATCGGATGACCAGCCGGGCCGGGTTCGACCAATACATGGTGTGGTGGATGTTGTAACGTCACAAACATCGGCGGGGGCGGATGTGATGGTCCTGGAACAGGCATCGCCCCGACGCCAACACCAGGTCCCGGAGCTGGAGCTGAACCTGGGCCGGGTTTCTGCGTCGACTCGAGCTTGAACTCGGACGTATGGGGTGGTCTCCGGAAGGATGCAGGGAAAGAGGGATGTGCTTCCGCATGCGTCATACGTATCCGAAGTAGGTGTTCGTTATCATCCATGATCGTGATTCGGAGCCATCCGCCACAGTGATAACGGGTGATTCGGGAACGGGACTTTCGGTCAGAGTCTTGGGTGCGGGATTTGGATTGCTCGCCTTCGAGTTGAGCGCAAAAGTAGGTGACGACAGTCGATTTGCCTCCGCGTTTCGTCTTCTTTTGGTTCCAATGATAATCCGACGCCTCTGCCAAAAAGTCTCTTATTCGATTCGACCGATTGTAGAGATGTTCTCCAGCGAGAAAGAACCCCTGCGGCACGCTCACCATCGTATCGAAATTAAACGGTCTTGTCTTATTCATCGTGACTAGATTCAAGAAATCATCGAGAGACATGGCGGCGGTTGCGATCTGACCATGACCTGAGTTCTCGGCAGCGGTTTCCGAAGCAACTTTTCGAGCGTTTTGTTTTTCCATGCAAGTGGTGCAGACTTTTAGGTGACCACCGCCTGTACGACGAGGTGGGAAGGAAGCGATGGGGCCGGCGTAAGGACAGCGAGTACATTTCTGGACAAGAGCGTTGAGATCTGGTTGGCCCGGGTGACATTCGGTTGGGATGTTGAACGTATTGGGTGGTCCATTGCCTGGCCGGGGGGGGGGGGGGGTCGAGGAAGATGCGACAGGAGCCGACGACACTGAATCAAGTCACAGAAAAACAAGAGGAGAGCAAAAAAACATAAACATCGCACAGACGCAGAGCTCAAACTCAACTCACCTTGCATCTCTGCGACTCACTCCATAGAACCATTAAACAGCTCTCAATTTTTCATGTCTACCCTGGTCACGTGATCACTACATATCTTTGAGCGTAAGGTGTTTGAAGTGGGACGTTCTTGAAACTCCCCCGCGAGTTGACTCTATCACTAACTATCTCTCACAGCACATAGATTCGATAATGGGTAGCAAGCAGTTCGACTCTATCAGGTCTTCGTCTCCAATCGACTCTAGACTCGTCCAACATCCATCATGATGGTTAACGTCCGGTCGAACGTTTGCTTCAGATTCGAGTCCAAAACTTTTTCACGACTTGCATGTAACTCTAATTCCCCAGTGATGCCACGGGTAAGTACGACATAGCCAAGGACCATCAGCTCCTCCACCTGTTATTGATATCCCTACAGGTTGCTTCTAAGTAGAAAACGGTGGCGCACGTATTTCGAAAGGGATTGGTCCTAACTAAGTGGGCGAATTCCGGATGATGGTTTTCGTGTCGTTACCAGGAAGCGAGGTTGAATGCATCTCATCCCGAAGAAGAATGATATTGTTTTCCTTTGCGAACACAGGATGTGTAGGAACCAAGAAAGTCGTAAGTCTGTCCCGGAGTTCGATATCACGAGACATTTCACCGATGGCCCCCGCACAGTTCGTCAGAGATCATGCTGAACGACGCAGCCGATATAGACATCGAAATGTCTCCAGTTGGTATTTCGGTAGAATGGACACTACAGATCATAGTGTGGAGTTGCCCACACGAATCAAGATACTCATCACTCCTAACCATTGCTCATATACACACTCGTGCGTTATCCTCCAGCTCACACGACAACTCTGCTACATTCTGCAACTATACTTAATCTGTCTTTTACATGGCCAAGAAATCGCTGTCCCGCTAGCTTACAGTATTTGCACTGACATCAGGTGCCACTTAGTTGTCGTCGATGCGAACAAAGCTCCAGAGCTGGCTGATTGAACCATCCTGCCCTTCGACGTGGAGCTAAGACGCAATTAATATTAGTTATCACTAGAAGAACACATCCGTGAGTAATAACCTGCTCAGTTCCAGCACTTTGCAGACTGGCAACCTCATTCTGATTGGGAACGCGAATGCTGCAAGCCAAAAGTTAGTTGGGTTGGGTTTACGAATCACCCATTCGTACTGACGTGAATACACCTGCACCAGCGGGCTCAATGCTGAATTCGTCAGCTCGTTGTTCAGCCGCGACGATGGTGCTTCCCCTGAGGAACCATGCAGCCCTTGGGTGGCTGGTGGAGTAGACCGTGTACGTCCCGCTATCAGTTCGAGTCACCTTCCACGTTTCATTCAAATTCTTCCTGGCACTTCCAATGATGAAGTAGATCGGTGGGTAGATGGGAACAGTGTACGACGCGAAATCAAGGTGGCCTGACTCGGCATTGAGAGAAACGATCAAGTATTTGCCGCTCTTGAGAGACATGATGTGCAGAGTAGATGTTAAGGATGGGAGGAGTGGAAGGTGAAGTTCACGCTGAATAAGGTGAGCAGAGAGGTGACTTTTATACCCTGGTACTAGGATAGGACCCCCTTCGCGCAGGGGTCTCTGCCTTCTTCCAAATGTGTAGGTAAATAACACAGTCCCTTCATCATATCTAACAGAACGAGCTTCTACTCGGATTCCCGATGGCGCCATGAGAGAACGAATCACAGAATCAACTTCTTTGTTGACACACTCTAGGTACGTGTGCTTGACAAGGAATTCACTTAATGGTTCTTTTTTTATGCTGCAAATGCTCCAACCACTTATTGTCCGTCAAATTGGTGGTTCCACGCTACCCGATAATTTCGCTACCCGCTGCGACTGGGGTAGTGATGAGGTTTTGAAATTTTATAACCAGACTGAGCTCTGGAGGCCGTTGCGTAACGTGTCGAGAAAATGCTTCGAATGAAAGGTCCCCGCTTGCTGAGCGCTGATACATCAATTTGTTAGCATGGTGTCACTACCGAACTAGCCATCACATCTGTCAAATTTGTTCTCCGAACCATTAAATCCACTTAAGAGTATCCCGGATGGTTAGTGTCACTTGACATCAATCGTACGCCATCTTCGCGCAATCCAGGAGGTTTGAAGCCCATGATGCGTCTCGTGAAAGTGCCTGTAAGTATTGATCTGCCATTCTCAATGAATAACTGCGTTTGTTTGAACATAGTAGAAAACTACTAACAAGGCGATATGGTGCCTGAGACAGGGATATGCATGCAAGAGTTCAGTTGCAAATATGTCGAAATCCATTCCCCTTACTCCATCTGACCAATCGTCAAGGTGTCTAATCTCTCTCTGTGCGCCTTTACTTGGAACCGAATACAACGGCTGTGCTCCCCGCGCCGACACCTTCGCCCCGAATAACTTTTACCGAAATCACCTGGTTTCTTTGCCATTATACGTGGTTAATGAATCCGCGCGCCGTTGTCGGATTAGAAACGTTGAACGGGTCCATGCTCTGCGATGAGTACGTGAATACAGAGACTCGCCAACTCAACGGCTGATGTTTCACCCATAGCTGACAATTGTCAGCGAACACCGACTACCGTGTGCTTGATTTAAGGTGGTGAACGAAGTACTCTTATTACCGGCTTTCCGACGCACATCGACTGCCTAATGCAACTGAGACAGTTCCATTTCGTCCATCATCTCAGCTCATCACGCCTACGCTCAGGTGACCTCGAAACTCACCCTTTTGCATATATGGAAGTATCACGTTCGTCACATTCAGTGGTCCGAACACGCTCATTTCATGCCGCATGATCATTCTTCTGAGTATCACACTTGTACTGTCACCCGTTAGGAAACGACACAGCACACAAAGAATTTACTCGACCGCATTATCCACCAGCATATCGATCTTTCTCCACTTTGCGGCGGCTTCGTTGACCACGTTTTGGATCGTCTCTGCACTCGGTGTGATATCAACCGGAAGGACAGGGTGGGTTGGAAAAGGAGGTCTCGTATCCTCTTCATGAGCCGCTGTGATCATTTGGTCATAGCGGGATAACATGATCGTAACCAGCCGCTAACCAAACCCTGAAAAGTGTCTTTTAGTCGAGTATGATCAGAGACGCCAGTTTTGATATGGTTGATAATGAGTCATATGAGAAGTTCCTCGCTCTTTCCTCAACTCTAATATCATAATGTCCTGCTCTACAATGTCATTGTGAAAATTACCATACAGTACTTAAAAATAATTGGTTACAGAGTGATTTGTATGGTATGGAGATTACAGTAGTATCTAAGACATCAAGAAACAGAGGTCAATGAACAAGAGATTGTTTGTGTTGCCCCACCTCCAATGGCTGCTAGCAGTAAACCTGAATGGCAGACTGAAGTAGAGCTGCTGAGGATCCATCTTCAGCAAGAACAGAAGTCAACTCCATATCCCTTTGAATCCTATCAATATATTCCCCTGCCCCGGATAACCAGGCAACACGAGCGCAAGTAGCATGGATCTCCGATGCTTCTTTGGATGGAAGGGGATACACTTTTGGATTAGGGGAAGTGAATGTCACCTTACTCTTTAGCCCAATGAGAACCAACAGGTCTTTATACAGGTCTGTAGCACAGACTTGGTAAACATTTGACTGGTCCTAGATGTTGATTGTTCACATTCTCCCTGTAACAAGGAACAAAGCGATACTCACAGTAGGCTCAAGCCATAGTGTCAGTGTATCAAATGCATCATGAGCGTCGCCACTCAGAGTCATTTCATCCTGCAAACCATGAATGTTTCTGCCTTTGAGCTCTTCTTGGAGACGGCCATAGCCAAACATGGACAATATGGCCCAGAAAGTCACAGCGACTCCTTCTTCGTTCCATGAGAATCACTAATATTCTTATTGATTAAACTGGGAATGATATGTGCGCACTCAGTCCTTCCCCGAACACTACCTGGTTGTCTTTCTACTGTTGAATCGCAGATCGCAGTGAGAAGACAACGCCGCCCATCACGGTACAAGGCAGCTTGCTTTGCACTGTTATAGTTGGTTGGACAGGCCTCAAGCTTAGGTTTCATTTCCTCTTGGGTGCGAGTGAACTTTCGCGAAGGGGAAATCTCGACAGTCACGTTGCTTGGGTCATAGTTAAGCACGAATGAGAAGGTTGCAGTAGCGCTTCCCGGCTTCTGCGTACATGTCCTGGTCTCGGCACATTACAAGTTCTGTTGCAACAGCTTCACGAATAGAATCTTGCAGAGCAACCAGGAGAAGATATCCGAGGACACGAGAATATATCGTCCGAAGTTCATCACTAGCTCGATTGCACTGGCCTCGAACTCGAGGATCCTAGGGTAAACCTGGCTGACGCGTTTGAGACTGAGAATTCGAATTCGACGATCAACCGTGTCAATGGGAGGGAGCGGGCCTGGCTGCATGACATCCGTGATATCCATGATTGCTGAAAAACAATGGCAAGTGATTTGGTGTTAAAGTGCAGTGAGCGGAGAAGTGAATATAAAGTGATTGAAGGGGTCGGACAAAAGCAACGACCAATTAACTTACGCTTGGCCCGGGCATTTAACAGTCTGCATCCTATTGCTACACAATGGACCTGCTCATCGACATCTTGGTTGCACTTTAGGCATATTTCTACTACTCGAACTACCATGCGGAGCTAAGCACCATCACAAAATTCTGTCAACTTTCTAGTTCTACTGTTGTCGTCCACCTGCCGGGTCGATGGTATTCTTTCCAATGGTGCGTAAACGCGTTTTTCTTGTTGTGTCAACTCTCATCAAAACCAACATCTGTGACAATATCTCGCCACTCATCCAGATGTCTAACTATCCGCTTACACTTATTCCTCACGTCCCTGTCCGTATCCGTACCTAGCATGAGGTACGATGGCCATTCCCTATCCCGTGCGCGACCCTCCCCGCATACCACCTCAACAAGCGCTTTCATAGCCTTGTCCGGATTTCCTGGTTGCTTTCCGTTCGGTGACATAAACGTTGTGATGGCTTCATCTCGCGTCGAGTCATAATCGGCAATCTTGTTTGAGTCGTGGAAGTCGTAGCGGAAGATCCCTTCCGTACGGAACCCGCCGGGCTGGACGATGAGCACACGAATACCAAGTGGCTCGAGCTCGAGAGCCATTGTTTCTGATAGGGCTACAGAAGGTAGTAATGAGTGTGCAAACACAACCAGTTCATCAATATCCTCCTCACCGTGTAGCGCCGCTTTCGAGGAACCGTAGAAACCTGCCAATGCAATGACCGAGTACTATATCCAAAGTGCCCCTGGCCTGACGCCATTAATGTACGTACCAGCTCCCTATCAGTCCAAGAGACAAATCCATTTGTTAGCTCTTCCAGTGGAGGATGGTTGGATCTGACGACTCCCACCTTGAACTCTGTCCTCCATGCAGTCCTGCTTCCCATCATCACGACCGTTCCGCTTTTCCCTTTTTCAAAAATAATAATAATAATAATAACGTGTTCCGGTATCGGTCTATGGGAAAACTACTCACGTTGACGCATATATGGCAACACAGCGGTCGTCACGTCCATAGTCCCAAACACGTTCAAGTCAAATTGACGCCTCAGTAGTTCTGTCCTACATCGACAGTCGTGTCAGCTTTCGGTGCCCAGAACTGGTATGCGCATCCGAGGTGAATCTGGAACAACTCACCCTCCTTCTTCAACGAAGGCAGGCATTCCCGAACCCGCGTTATTCACGAGCACGTCTATCCTGTCCCACCGACCCGCTTTCACGATTGCATCAACGCGTTCTTTCACCTGCTTTGTTCCTGCAGTGACATCCAGCTCTGCACGGTGCAGATTGGATTTGGACGTGTTGGATTGGAATAAGTTGGAGATGCTAGAAAGCGTTCTGGAAGTTGCAATCACTTGATCGCCACGAGCGAGGGCAAGGTCTACGAGGCGACGCCCGAAACCGGACGAAGTACCTAATCATAGCTCAACGTTAAAAACTGGATGGCCAGTCGCACCTGAAACGACTTCGTGCTGGTGGTCACAGGACGCACCAGTGATCATCCAAACTCTGGGAATCGTCATCGAACCGGTAAGTATGGCACAACGTTGTAGTCTCGTTTCTGGGCACGATTTCCTTCGGTCGGCGTAGAGCCAAAATTTGGGTAGGGTTCTATCAGGAAATCCCTAGGTAGTGTTTCATGTACATGTTTTTTTTTGTTCGATACATTGTGACTCCGACTTCGCCGAGCACCGCCCTAAAATCTGGAATGGAGGGAGAGCATATGGTATGTTACAGATTCAAAACCGAGCTGACTTTTGACATACACCGCCAACAGAAATCGGAATACATATAGTGGGTCCAGCCTCGATCACCTGTGTGGAGTCCGAACTCCGAAGCCAGTGGTCGGGCCTTCTCGGGAACTTCACCGTGTATGTATGTAACGGCCTAGCGCAGACGTTCTGCTGTGCGGTGTAATCCCTTTCTTCAAGTTCAAGGCGGAGCTTTCGATTCTTCGTGCAGAATGCCCGAGTCAGAGTTGGCGAATTGAACTCGGTTGATGTCGTACTGAAAGTGTGGACATCCTTCACACCACGTTAATAAATAATCAAAGTACACCCAGATCTACTCCTCTCGTCACTATGTACTTATGTTTCCCTTATGGTGTTGACTCTAATCGAAATCCACATCCATGACAATGTCGTGCCACTCATCCAGATTTTGGATATGGTACGCACACCTACTCCTCACGTCCCGATCCGCATCTTTCCCCAACATGAGGTGCAATGGAAGTCCTTTACCCTCTGCGCGACCCTCTCCACAGATCACCTCGACGAGTGCTTTCATACCTTTGACCGGATTTCCTGGTTGCTTTCCGTTCGGTGCGAAAAGCATTGCGACAGCCTTGTCTCTCTGTGCGTCATAATCGGCAATCTTGTTTAAGTTGTGGAATTCATGACGAAACATCCCTTCCGTACGGAACGCCCCGGGCTCGGCGATTAGCACACGAATATTGAAAGGCTCGAGCTCGTAAGCCAGTGTTTCCGAAACGGCTGAGAAAGAGTGAGTGAGTGAGCAAACACAACTCAGTTCATCAATATCGTTCTCACTGTGTAGCGCGGCTTTCGAGGCAGAGTAGATACCTGTCAATAAGAGGGTGAATGATCCTGTCTCCCCTTCTTCGTCATATGTGTACGCACCGAGTCCCTATCGGTGTTGAGAGACAGGCACAGAGGTTAGATGCGCAGGATGATTAGATTGGATAGATCCCACCTTAATGTTCGACCTCCATGCGTTCCTGCTACCCATCATCACGATCAATCCGCTTTTCTCTACAAAATTTATTGTTCAAAAGCATGCTCCAATATCGATCGACACGGAGAAATTACTCACGTTGACGCATGTATGGCAACACAGCGGTCGTCACGTCCAGAGCCCCGAACAGGTTCAGGTCGCATTGCTGCCTCAGTAGTTCTGAGCTACATCGCCCGAGTTGTGTCAGCCTCCTGTATGGATAACGAAGGTATACTTAGAACAAATCACCCTCCTTCTTCAATAAACCCTGGTAATCCCGAGCCCGCATTGTTCACAAGCACGTCTATCCTGCCCCACCCACTCGCCTTTATCATTGCATCAACGCGTTCCTTGACCTGTTTTGTCCCCGAAGCAACATCCAGTTCTGCACAATAGAGATTGGATTTGACTGCGTTCAAGATATCATCTGAATCCGATTGCAACACGTCAGAGACGCTGGGAAGTCTTCGAGACGTCGCAAAGACTCGATCCCCGTGAGCGAGGACGGCGTTCACGAGGGCTCGCCCTAAGCCAGACGAAGAGCCTAATAATCACAGTTAATTGGTCAGTTAATGTTATTCGCTCGTGTAGCCACAGAACGCACCAGTAACAAGCCAAACCCTGGTGAATGCCATTTAGTCAGAGAGAAGAGAACAGTATTGCTGGGATCGAACACCAGAACATGCGGTATTTGAGTCGTTCTGACTATCTTGATTAGCAGTTGAAACATCTATTAGACAGTGAAACAGCACCACATCTGACAGGTGACGGACATCGTGGCATGTTTGAGCCTCTCTAACAATATAGACAAGCTCGTCCAGTCCAAGGTTCACATTGAAGACGAGAAGGCAGGGACGAGTGATCATTGCATCTGAAACTCACTAGGGCACAAGGACCAATGTACTTAGGATTTGGTCAACAATCGTACTACCGAGCACCCTTACCAGCCTTCCGCGCTCGCCTTTTCCGGCCAATAACGGATCCAATCAATTGGCCGGGTTTCGTTGACTGGGTGACATCCAAAGGCTGTGGTCTGTCAGACCGTGACAGACGACGTTTCTTGGTTGGCCGTTCTTCTGTCTTGTACACGGACAGCGGCTCCCTAACGCTAGCATGTGATCGGGGTTGTGGTTGCGACTAGAAAATAATGAACTTCGATGCTCAATTGTAGAACTCATTTGAAAAACTGAACGATTTCTCTCCTTGTGCCGCTCGGCGTCGCACAACCTGTACATTCTCAATCGAGAATTCCACAATCAGCGTGCCTTTGAGTGGCTTGGACGGCGCCTCCATTTCGTTCTTCATCCGTTTTATCCTTGCTTCATCTGGCTTCTCTTTTGCCTTCTCCCCCTTAACGAGATCTGCAAGCTCTTCCTTCCACCACTTGTCGAACAACACGCCAACGTCTGGGTTGTTATTGGCCCATCGCAATATCCGCAAAGCATCCGCATGTCTATGCATCTCGACGAAACCGTATCCACGACTCCGCCCCTTGCCTGTAATAGGGTCCACACGGTCCGCTTGACGTACGATCTTGGTCTGCTTCACGCCAGTCAGACGCCCCACTTTGCCTTTTCCTTTCTTCGGTTTTGCGTCATCCTCTTGCTTGACATCAATACGGCTCGTTTCTTCGTCATCTTTAACAGGCTCAACGAGCTCATCCGGAGTAAGGCCCTCTCGGGCACCCTTTTTGACTTCTGCGTTGAACTCTCGAACGCTATGAATCGCGAGGCGCTTCAGAACGCGTTCGGTAACAAACAACGGTATCTGACGTATGCTGAGGCGCGTTTTGGAAACGTAGAGGGATGGATTGGTACGAAGCATCGTTCTACGTGCGTTGAAAGAATTTGTTCGCTTCTCCAGCTCAGCAGCGGGAATTGTACCAGCAGCCGGAGTGTTCGGTAGTATGACTCCTTCGCGCAATAGGTACAGATTTCGCTTATCAGCTTTTTCTCGCGCTTTCTCGCCTTCCTCCTTGAGTTTCGTGGCATTTTCTCTCGTCACGGCACGAATGACGTCGAGTGTGCGACCTTGCAACACCAAATTCTTCGCTACACTCGCTGATGGATCAGGGGTAAGAAGGGAAGGGAGAGTGAACGGATTTTTTTTGGACGGCTGTACCTGCGTCCCCATAGTCTCTTTGCGAAGAATATCACTTTGCTCGATAACCTTGTCCGCATCCTCCTTTTTCCAAAAGCACGCGAACCCTGTTCCGCGTGGACGCTCTGTCTCAGGGTCAAACGTCATTCGAACATATCGAAGCGGACCGAAAGCACGGAATAACGTGCGTAGTTCATCCTCGGTAGCTTCAAATGGAATATTTCGTATGAAGACAGTGGTTCCGACATCGGTATGGGGTAATTGAGGTTTTTTGGGTGTTTCGTCGTCGTCGTCATCGCGTTCCGGAATTTCGTCCTCGTCCTCGTCGTCCTCTTCGTCGTCCTCATCTCCTTCCGCATCGTCCGTACCTCCTTCTTCCTCCTCGTCTTCATCGCCACTTTCGTCCTCCTCGCTTCCCTCGCCGTCCCCCTCATCTTCTTCCTCGATCTCATTTCCACCATCCGCGTGCTCCGATGATCCAATGATTTCCTCTTCATCATTCTTCGCCTGGTCCTTCGTTGCTCTCGCCTTTTCCTTAGACTTATCACCGCTCTCCTCCTTCCCCTTACCCTTCGCCTTCACATCCTCCCTATCCTGCGCCAAGAGCATCAACCCCATCTCCATCCCAAACCCACGAAAACCCAACTCACCTTCCTCCGCGCCCACTGCACCCTCACCTTCCTCCCATTCAGACTCATCCCCTCCTTCACAATCACCTCATACGCCGTCTTCGCATCTTCCTTGATCGAAAACGACACATAACCAATGCCTTTGGAAACACCCGTCCCTGGCTCGAGAACAACGAATGCATAGCGGACGGGCGCGAGATCTGAAAACGCAGTTTGGAGATCTGTCGATGTAGCGTCGTAGGGTAGATTAGACACGAAGAGCGTGGAGCTGTGATGTATTTTGAGAAATATATGAGGGTTAGATGAAGGCGTCCCAGGTGATACGTGAAGAGGAGGGAGAAGAGAAAAGACTCACCCGTGCCCGTCATTGCTTTGTTTTGTATTTGGCGCGGGGTCGTCGTCCCTGGCTTTACGCTTACCAAGGGCTTTTGTCGACATGGATTCGCGGTGCGAGCGCTTGAGCCTCAAAGTCGATTGACGAAGTTTGCAGGATGGTGTTTGGCATTGTTAGCATCTAAAGCTTTTGCCACTACACCCCGGCTAATATGATCGACCAAGGACTCAATGGCACATACGTATCATAAATGAGTGGGTATTTCAATAATCGTTACATACAACTATATACGGCGGGGAGGAGTATCTACCTCGATATGCAGTCAAAGGCAGAACATTACAGGGGTCGTTAGACATGAAACAAGGTCACAGGACGGAGGAGGTATCCAAATCGTACACGTCAACTACTACGACTAAGGGTACACACAGAAATGCACAATGACTTCTCAACGGGTGAAAACACGCACGCTAATGGGAACGAGGTATCGCAAACACATTATAGCATATTTACCATCTTATCTACCAAATTCGATGATGAGAGGAGCGAAATGGAAAGTGAACAGCATGATGGATTGGACGTCGATGATGCGGGAGCGTTTAGGTGTACGTGTCAGCTGTCGCAGGATACGTCGCCTTCGTCTTGCCACTAGCCGATTTGTGGCGGTTCAGATAATGAGCGTCCACCGGTACATTCGTGGCGTCCTTGAGAGAATTTGTGAGGGCGGGTGGAGCAGGGGAGGGCGCAGGTGGCGTTTCCCGCATACGGCGACGTTCCTTTTCTAGTCTCTCGAGCCTTTCTTTCTCTAATTGCATTGCCACATCGCTGGCGCGAACAAGAGGTTTCCGATCAGGTGGCGGCACATTATAGTGGTCATCTGGGTAGTGAGCAAGCGAAGCAGACGATGAATGATGAGACTGTGTTGCGGAAGATGGTCGGGAGGGTGCCGTCAAACGGGAGGTGGCCCGCGGAAGTGTTGGTTCTGGGAAGTCAGAGCGCTGCTGCATGTGTCCGTGTAGCGTCGAGGGGGGTCTAGGACTATCGAGAATGTCATAAAGCTTTGAAACGAGGCGGTCCTTCGAAGGCAACTCAATGGAATCTCTGCGCTTGAGCTCGGTCATTTCTCGGGTGAACGACTCCTTAGGACGTGGTGCCTGAGGTATCGATTGACGATCCCCAGAACGACGACCAGGGGAGGGGGGTTGGCTACTCATTACAACGTCATCCCGTGACTTAGAGCTGGAAACACCCGATGGCCACTGATCAGCAGTAATCGACGTCGCCATTGTGCTCGACTGGCGGGACGGCGGCGTCCGTGAAGGAATAGGTATAGGGTCCACTTTCTCGGGTTGGGGTTGAAGGTGGGCTGGAAACGGATATATCGGTGCAGCCGAAGTCCCATAATCTTCGAGCTCTGAATCCGGCTCAAATTCCTCCCTGACGGGAGATTTCGTCCGCTTCACCTTCATCACGTCCTCTGGATCAAAGTCATCTGTGAGAGCGAGGAGAGATGGAGCTGTAGAAGCCAGAGGCGCATCAGCCTCTGCAAGAGGTGAGAGGTGAAAGTCGTAATCATCATCAACGAATTTGCCTTTCGGGGTCTCCATTTGAGACAGACTCCCTTCATCATTCTCGGATGCGCGCTTTGGCTCTGGCCCATAGAAGTGCTTGAATTCTGTGTTACGGGAAGATGGAACCGTCGTATGACTCGAAAGAGCTCGAGCGAGTTCATCGCGTAGATCTCGACACTCTCTGTGTGCAGATTCCAACTTATGACGAATCTTAGTTCACCAATGTGAATGACAAAACCAGTTACCCACTTGGCTGAAACAACACGTTAGCAACAATTAACAATAACGACCTGTGACGAAAATACCCACGTTTTCCAGAAACTGTTCATCTGATCATAGTGTTCCCTGAGACTTTTCTCAACAGCAAGCGCAGTCTCTTTCTCATCACGGCTTGTGCGCTCTAGGTCCCGGTATTTGATTTCAGCAGCATGAAGTTCTGACGTCAAGCGATCACGTATTTCGTCACGTGTGGCGGTTATTTCGCGGAGTTGCTCCGCCTGCAACCCCAGCTTCCGTTGGCCTTCCATCAGGCTATGGAGAAGCAGAGCACCGACCCTGACAGGAGTATACTGATTCCCGGGCTGAGACTTGTAATACGTTCTGCAGTCCTCAATCACCCTTCTGATCTCGTTGACCTTGGCACCCTCCTTGACGATGCGAGCGATGTCGTCTAAGAGACGCTGTGCCTCGTTATCAACTCGAGGAGCAACCTCTGTAGGATGTGAGTCTATTGCCGTAGAGTCGCATTCTACATGCAGTTTCCTGATATCCCTTGGTGAGAATCGCTCTCGACAAAGGGGACACTTGTGCTGCATCAGATGATCGAGGCATTTCAGACAGAAGACATGGCCGCACGATATAGCGTGGGGCACGTTAGCTCCACTTGTGTAGGACTCGAGACAGATGTCGCAGGTGGAGTTTGGACCGACCACGAGCATGATCGAGCGAGCGGGACTGGTTAAGGACCCTCGCGGAAGAGAGAAAGAACGACGGACTATAAGGAGGGAATGGGTTTGGGTGAGGCCAAGAGGGCGTGTTGGCCTTGATCAGAACGAGGACCGCGCAAGGGCGTTTTCAACATTGGACCTTTGGTGACATTATAAGGCAGGCACGAGGCTGCTTAAGCGACGTGAGATCGAAGCACGTTACATACAAGTATGTTGGATCAGGGATCAAAGGGCTTGCATCTCTTCCGAGCTGAGTCTGAACGTTTTAGATAAGAACTGAGGGTGATCCAGGCTCATCGACCTCTGGTCCCGGTAGACGCGACAACAAGGCAAAGACATTCGAACTCAGTTTCCGCCATCTAGTTCATTTTAGGCCTTCTGGGATAACGGGGGGACGCACGGACACGGAATACCCCTTCTCGTTGGCAGGAGTATATCCCTCGGGCCGAGTATGTTTGTCCTCGTGGTTCGCGCATGCCGACGAGCCACGAACAAGAAAACGAGGCAGGAAGCACTCATAATGCACTTCCTGTGCTGCTTACCGTGAACGGCGACGACGGCGACAGTGTCTTTCTCCACGTTGTCTGCGGCGTTGATGAGGATTGCAGCACGAAATGGTGGTCGATATGAACGAGGTCTCTGCCGATAACGTTACTGAGAATACGCCCACAGTACTCGACACGTGATAGCGTAACACACAAGCTCGCGCCCACGGTCAAACAGTTTTGGGAGACTCACCACTAACTGATTTCGTCGCCAGGTCACTGAGATCTGGGCAGTGCTCAGACATGTATGTCCCCTCGCTGTGGAAGCGTCGCGTTCTCCCTCGTCAGCTCCATAATACGCTCGCCCTTGTCTGTTGTAATGGAGTTCGTTACTCCATTTAATGATCTCGGAGATGAGGTCCTCATTATCTTTGAGACACTCCCATCGTACATGGAACATGTCAGCAATGTGGCGAGAACACGTTTCTCGTCGCCTGCACCTGATTTGAACCGTATTCGCTCGGATCTCGCCAACTGATTGATTGATACCATCTCATCCGGAAAACAGCGTTCAACTAGCCTTTACTTAGCCTGAAGTCCCGGAATCTGTCAGTGGATTCAGACGCTACTTCCCCACAGCTGCTGGGCCCTTCGACTTTCTCTTTTGGCCCATCTGTGGCGACCACGTCTTTCCTCTCACCAAGATCACCTTCTCCGAGTGACGTCCCCTCGCACTGCACCAAATCGTTTGGGATATCTTGAAGACGATGACCCGGTCTGTCACAACAGACGTACCCCTCTTTCGTATGAAGATCTTTGTGGATCACAGGTTGCTTTCTTCAATCATCTCTTCGGGTCTCCTGCCCGTGTCTAGATCGGCGTATGAGTTAACCCACTCCAACGGGATGTCATCTTACGACGCTCCGTTCGCCCTCAACGATCAGAGGAACAGATGATTAAGCCATCTTTTCAACTACCCTCAATGCATCGCTCTCCCTTTGGAAACAGAGCCTTCATTCATCTCCCCAAGATCAATTCTCCAGACCGAGCAGTCCACTCTCACGATCACACTCAGTAGGTTTCCGGTAGCGAAACAGTTGCCATCGATCACTCGCACTTCTGAGTTTCTCCCGTTGCCCCATTGGTAGTCTAATCTCATCCTCATCTCATCTGCTCCAATAGTCAGCTCAAGTAAGTAAGCATCATCGATAGGCACCATAAAGACCTGGCACTTGGTGGTGGCGTCACACATCCCAACAACAACAATCACTCGCTGGGTTCAAGTTTCCGTTCTTCTGGCTCGCAGACCTATTTGGAGCCCGTTTCTTGCAACGTTGTCCTTGTTCATCGCACATTCAACCCCAACTCGCACTACATCGTACGCCCAACCCAACGCCAAGTTTAAATGTGAGAACATGAACGAAAATGAACGGGCTGGATGGATTGTCATCCATCGATCATGATCAGGAGGACTCATCAGCGTCATTTCTCTCTCCATCAATCGATCCATCTCTCAACCTCTGCAGTGCATCGATATCACCTTGACAGAACATCGCGGTACATTATCTTTCCCGATCCCCCGATGACTCCGGCCTCAGGGGTAAGAACACAGCAGAGTCCGCGACGCTTGTAAGCACATTGGGCACGTCAAAGCAACCCACCGGCACTGAGCCAACCACATCTGCCAAAGTTCCCAATCGGTATCACTAGTAGCTCGGAAAAATTAAAAGAAAATGCTTATCCATAGACTATCGTGCCAGATCACGCCACCGGGTGGGTCGTTGGCTCCGTCCGGTATCGCTCGTGTCCTTCGAGATCAGCTAGGATAAGAATGTAGTTCACATGCCTTCATGATGCTCTGTGTGGCAAACGCGGCAGTTCTGCCATTGTTCTGGTGTCCATCTTACACCGGGGGGAGCCTCGTGCCCTTTCTTGCCCTCATTTGGAACGGTTCAAGAGTGCTAAAGTGCGATCAAGGTCCCACTTGGAGCGAAAAAAATATGATACGAGCGTCACTTTCATTCTTCTGATGGTGAACCCAGGTAGTGGCGGGGGGAGAAAGGTTATCGCGAAATTGAGATATCTGGTTTCATACTAGGACAGATAACAATACACACAAATACAACAACCGCACAACAGGAAAGCTTCCACAGCAAAAACGATGAGCGTCTATGTTTATGGTGAGAGAATGGTAATAAAAGCAAGAAGTCGCAAGCCAAGGAAACGGGGGGTATGTCTATTCACGTACGATTAGCCCACAAGTGTATAATGTTAGGACCACCAACTATCGGTGTGGGTGCAATGATTTCAGGTGCAGATTGTGTTGAAAAATCACGACTTCCGTAACCCGATGGAGGAAATGAGACGTCAAAATAAAGAGATAACGCATTCGTGACGGCGGGGTTTGAGGACCTGCCGTCGTTGTATGGCAGAGCTTCCGTATTACCTGATGGTTGTGAAACGTGTCGACGGTGATGATCCTCGGTTCCATCACTCCTCCTTGGACGACGAGGTTGACGATCTTGAACCGTCTCTGCTGTGGAAGGAATACGCTCCACATAGGAGCTAGCGCGACGGTGAGACCTTGAGCTCCCCACCATATCGCGTGGGTAGTCCCCTTCATCTTCCGTGATAAGACCCAAGCCTGACACCTCCGAATCTGATTCAGGCAAACTGCCCGCAAAGACAGGCGTCACCATCTGATCATCCTCCCCTTCCTCGCTTGCCATATTATCCCCAAGTTCCTCTCGTTCGCGCATGATGTACGATCCGCTAGTGACGCTTCCTTGCCCCCGTGCCCCACCGTTGTGCAGCCCGATAAGCATGCCAAGACTGCCCATACTGCCTCCACTCATACTCTCCCCAGACAAGGTCTGCACTGTACCCCACGTAGTCTCGCTTCTCGGACTCTCGTTCTCCGCAGACAGCGGAGCAACGATCCTATTCATCGTTCTGTGCAGTCTCGACGCTTCAACCCCACTAGGAATGCTACCTTCAGTCGCGGTACGACGCACGCCGAGAACCTGATCGATTGTCTGTGTAGGCGCTCGGTGATTGACGCCGTTTGGAGGTACTTCGAGAATGGAGTGATCGCCCAATCTCCGTGCCAATCGGTCAGTTTCAACGATTTGGGTTGTGTTTCTCCGAGTGAGACGCCTGGCTCGATTCACTGGCGTGGCATCTTCGTCCGGTGTAGAGACCGTGGCTGACGGGCTTGGCCGCGGTACCCCCATCAAGCCCAAACCACCAATGGCTTGATCTTGATCGGGAGACTCATTCACAGGGAACACACGGCCTCGCTCTGACCGGTCGCTCCCGTACGATGATGGTGCATAGGAAGAAGAGGTTTCGCTGGCGACCTGGAAACCAGAGCCATAACCAGAGGTGTAGCCATTGACGTACGCTTCGGCGGATGCGAGCCGCGCACCCACACTAGGCCGCAGATCTATGCTCGAGGCTCCGGGGGTAACACCATTCGTGCCGTTCGGTCTTGGCTTGCGATGAAGATCCCGTATTTCCCGTTCTTCATCAGACCTTCCTTCGACGAGAGGCTCGTGTGCCCAACTTGGAGCGGGAGAAGGTGTAGGAGCAGGGATAGGAGCAGGGATATGAACATTACGCCGGGGGGGATCAGGTTGATGTCGCGATCTCGCCTCTGTGCCCGAGTATCTACTCTCTGCAGCATTGACATGGTTGGACTCCGCATGCTGCCTCCTCTCCTGGAAATGACTAATACCGTTCACTTCCTGGGTCAAGGGTCTTCTACGTTTATCTACCCGTGGAGCCTCGGTAGGTCTTTGGCGCGAAATGGAAAGTGGTTGCGTAACCTGGGCAGCGGGTGCATACTGCGTGTGTGATGTTCCGGCATCGGAGACGATGAATGTCGCTGATGCAAAACCGTTAGCAGTCGCGTTGGATGTGCTGGGCTGTGTCCTGGGGGGCGGCGGTGGATATGGGACAGCGCTTAAAAGAGGGTCTGGTACATCTACGGCTCCACCGGGCCTGGCGAATGGAGGAAAACGTTCAAGGGGTAAAGGCTCGGGTGGCATTGGAAGAGGATTAGAATTATTACGATAAGAATGTTGTGCGTCGCCACGAAGAGAATCTATCTCGGCATGCAGCCGAGATAACTGAAAAACAGGAGTGAGTCGCCAGAGGTCTTCTTCTGTTTCATTATCTTGACTCACTTCCCTGTGGACAGAACTTGTCAGTGTCTCTCTTTTAAATGATACGCGAAAGCTGCCTTACATCGCATGTTTGTTCTCAATCTCTTCGATCCGAGTGAGAAAGCTCTCTTCCACCACCCGAGACGTCTTGGTTTCATGACGGGTGTCTCGTCTGTATGCTTTCAGTTCCCGACGGACTCGGCGATACTCGGCATATTCTCGTTCGCTGCGCTCTTGTAACGCCTTGAAGCTTTGAAGGGCCGCCAAAGCGGCACGCAGAGGCCTATGCTAACTCGTAGGATATGTGAGAACGTCGTCTTTTCCACTCAGTAAACTATTCGGTTCCCAAGAAGATTCAAACCAACGCATCATGCCGCTCCACCAACGGACCCAGCCCGGTAGCTCAAACCAATTGGGTACAAGAGTGTGTCTATACTCACAGAATCATCATCCACGGAATTGCTCGAAAGCCATTCCTGAACTTCGGTGACGACTTCGATGATTTCGACGTCAGGAACCCCCTCGACAGATGCGAGCACTACGCGGTGGAGGAGTTGGGTAGCCTGTGCATTGAGTGTTTCTTCAGCTACACTGTCGAGTTCGGGTGGACCCGCCACATGTAGTTTTTTGACACGGTCGGGCTGGAAGGTTTTTCGGCAGAGTGGACATGCACTCGGAGAGAGGTTCCGGAGACATCTAGGTGACGGAATGACGGAACGGTTAGATATTTGGATACAATTGAGAGTGCTCTCGAGGGTGTACGCACGTAAGACAGAAAATATGACCACAGGCTATTGCGTGTGGAGAATTAGCGGGTTCGGAGGAGATAGCATACGGATCCAGGCAGACATCACAGAGACTTGCGGGGTGTACCACGAGCATAGCAAATACGATAATGAAGAACTGAAAACAGAAATGGCCGTCGAGGGCTGATCTCACCACATAGCATAAACGTGCAAGCAGCGAGGTCCACCACACCCAGGAAGAAGGGTTCCCGCTGGCTTCGTTGGCTGACTCATCACCCTCTTTTGGAAGGTCTTGTCGTTCGTCCGATCGTTTATTGTTCAGGTCTACAAATCTAGTTCCGTTTCGAAACAACTACCATCCGTCCCATATCATCCTCCACCAAGCCCACCTTACTGATCGAAGCAGCGGCTTTCATCCTTGCAGCAAGCAGTGGTCTGACAAGTCTGATAGAACTAATCGGTGGAGGTCTGCTCGATCCGGGTCCAGTGGTCAAATCATTCATGGCAGAAACAGAAGGCACGACTGCTTGTCGCTTAATGAAGGGGTTCTCAGCCGGCGGTGGTGGTCGTGAGTATACCTCGAGTCTCGTTTCGGGTATATCAAGCGAGGTCGGTGATATCAGACCAGCGAGTATCCCAACGGATGCTGATAACCGTCTCCATCTGATAAGCACTGTCAAGCACGAACCAGATCTCAGATGCCACACTCACCTTTCCAAATTCCCTGTGAACAGAGTCAGACCTGCAGACGTAATATTTACTCAAACTTACCTCGAATCAACAAACTATGCCATCTCCACAAAGCCAAGGGCCCTACAATGTAGAGACCTGCTAACTTCAGCAGTCCAGAAACTATGCGCAGCATAGATCTGTGTCTCTGAGACAAGAATTGTCCATAATCCACAAGGAAACCCAACTCAAACGCAGAATAAGATGTCCCCAGCCATTTAACGGCCATCCTGAGGAAACTACCATACGCGAAACAAAGTCCCAATCCACCGAAGACAGCTTTGAACTGTGCTTTCGCCTCTTCCTCGTCCTGTTTCGCCAAGAGTCGCGCTGCGAGTGTGCCTATGATATATACGGGAAGGTGAATTATGAAAATAGGAACGAAGGCGATGGCATTTGGGTGCATCGCTGTCTTGCACAACTGAAAAAGAAAAGTAACCGTCGCAGATGAAACCGTCGGAACGTAGGGCATTGAATGCAAAGGATATATGGTGCTGGGAAGAGGATAAAGGTAGTCGAGAGCTTCGTGCGTTATCCCCGTGTAATGCAAAAAGCCAAGGTATTTGACGAGTGGTGCCTTTATATGGCGAATCGCGAGATCGTCCTCTAGAAGAACGTCCACGAAACTTTGCGTCACATTTATATACTTGTCGAGACGTAAAGTTTCTGCCTTGTAAACCATATTTCTTGCCATACTAGCTGCATAGAGGGTGTCCCAATCGGGTGCATTTATTGTCATCTCTTTCAGCTCCCGAAATATTTCTGCAGTGATTTGCTTCACGATTCTACGCGCGCTTTCTTCATCATCCGTCTTGAGTCTCGTAAAAAACTGATTCATAGGTATCGGTTTGCCATATCTTCCAAAGATTCGTTGTCTCGACGACAAGATTCAAGAGATGAAAGTCACTCACCTAACGTAGACCTACAATAATGCTATCGTTGGCTACGTCAATTCCATGAGTGCTGGATGACGTACCCTGCTTTGGTATTGCGATTTATCGGTGTATACGACCGCTGCCGGAACGATCAACAAGTCCTCCTCCGCTCCTTTGAGAGACCCCGAATGGATCGCCTTCACGTATTCAACTGCAGCCCATGCGGCGCCTTCCTTTACCTGTACAATACCCGGTGCCGTGTAACTCGTCCCTTCTGGAAATACTCCAACGACTCCTCCCTTTGCGAGAGCAGCAGAGGTATATCTGAACAACTCTGCTTGCGATGTGGAAGCATTCGGTCCGGGGCCGTTATTCCCAAGGTTGTTGGGATTTCGATGAACAGGGATGCTTCCTGAGGACCTGAGTAGTGCTCCAACGAGAGGGCTTTTGAACATCGTGGATTTTGCCCAGTAACATATTTGTCGTCGGTACGGTATGGTCACCGACAGGGCAGCAATATCGATAATTTCGTTGTGGTGCGTCGGAGCTCTGGATGATCAGCATGGTGAACTTCATGCAAGTCTAAGGTCACCCTCAGCCGACGTACAAAATTACAGGTCCTTTGCGGGGAACATTTTCATATCCGGTGACATAGACTTCGGCATAGAACCCGTCCATCGTCCAATCAGATACTTTCCGCAAAAATCTGTACGCCAACATGGGCTGCATAATTCTTCACGTCGCGAAACTGAGATCGACAGCAGTGGTTGATGGTAAAAGTGACCGTCGACTGGCCATTGACATGGGCAACCAAAAGTTCACTGACATCTGAAACGCAATGGGACACTTCCACGTGATACTCTGAGATCCTTATGCCTGCGCGCTACATCACACTTTAACATGGACATCTATGTTGCTACGATGAGAATGAATGAACGACCGCGGGGCAGGTGTCTCAATGAACACCTGATGCGCGTCGAACAGCGACATTGATTACGACCGGAGTACATGCGACAACATGTGAGCAACATTTTATCATGACATTCACGTGCTGGCGACAGAAACACAACAAAATGATATCACAGACGACGACCACGGCGACCACCCTATGAACGCAAGATAAGCGATCTGACATACGATGATGTCTCGTGCGGTGCCTTACCTTTCTCCTGGTGGAGTCGGTAGGGATGGGCGTCACATCCTCGATTCTTCCGATACGCATACCAGCACGAGCAAGAGCACGGAGTGCGCTCTGTGCACCAGGGCCGGGCGTTTTTGTTCCGGTACCACCAGTGGCCCGGAGTTTGATGTGAAGAGCAGTGATGCCAACCTCACGGCAGCGAGTTGCGACATCCTGAGCAGCCAACATAGCAGCGTATGGCGAAGACTCGTCACGATCGGCCTTGACCTTCATACCACCGTTATCGATCGTCCAAAGTGTCAGAGATCTTCACATTTGGTGTCAATAGTGCAGAAACGCACCGGTGACACGGGAGATGGTTTCCCTGCCCGACAGATCAGTGACGTGGACGAAGGTGTCGTTGAACGAGGCATAGATGTGTGCAACACCAAATACGAGCTCGCCCTCAGCAACCTGAGGACCGAGCGATACGGTGGTTTCTTCCTTGGCGACCTTCTTCTTGGGGGGCTGTCATCCAAGTGTCAGTATCAGCATCCATCACGAAAGTTCAATAGAATCGCTGGAACAACGAGACAGCTGGATAGCTGGTCATATCCTGAGATAGATCGCATCGAACACCCACCATTTCTACGAGACCTGAGGGGTACGGACGTTGACTGACACAGGATGCAGATGCTCCACCGAAGTTTCGAGGGGTGTGGTGATGCCAAATAAGCACAAATATACTTCCGCTGCAGACTAGGGTAGCACTAGTATTGCTCGCCTACTTACTGTTCTACACCCACAACAAGCCTACAATCGACCCGGAGTCGCTGCCAAACTCGAGTGCATCTAAGATACACGTAAATTCTGTGCATTGACTACAAGGGATCATGAATGACGAGTGCCACTGCTGGTGCAACTTCGCACTATTTGATCTGCACCGAGAGTCGCCTCGATTTCAACTGGTATGAATAATCATTTATGTCCGACGAGATATCCAGAGGAGGCGTGTATCCAGAGAGATGGAGTAACCCTAGTACTGTGGACACTTTCTATCCTAGTTGGTTCTCGCCGCCAGAATTGCAGACACATCACACGAGTGAGTGACCTCCTTTATTTGCATGTCCTCTCTTGACACTCGAAGATGTTGCCTGAAGCTTGCCATGGTCTACAGTCTGCTGGATGAATCGTTTCGTTTCACAAAGTCATCCAGATGCATTAACATGTACATGTTTGCTCTACAAGAAGATTCGAAAAGAACGACTACGCAGGTCAGACTTGAGTTGTTGACTTGAAGCCACCGTCAATCTTAGTCGGCTTGACGATGTCATTGAATCGAATGGATATTACGGACCATACCGTGGAGTTCCACCACGAATCACGATGGCCATCAAGTGCAAACCAAACTATCGTTCACTAACACACTCGTGCGTCCTCCTACAACTTTACCACTCGTGCAGCAACTTTACTACATTCTGCGGTTACGCTTATTCTCTTCCTTACATAACAGAAACTCCTCATCGTGCTAGCTTACAGTACTCACGCCGACATCAGGTGGCGCTCAGTCCTTGTCCAAGCGAACAAACTTCCAGCGCTGGGAGTCTTTCCCAGTCCGACCTTCAACGTGGAGCTAAGGTAAGGTAAACATCAGTTATCACTACAAAAGTAATCATATAAAAGTGCTAAGCTGCTCAACTCCAGCGGCTTCCAGAGTTGCGACCAAATCCTGGTTGGGAACGTGAATGCTGCCAGTCAAACCTTAATTTTGTTGGATTTAGGAGCAAAACGATTATACTGACGTGAATACGCCTTCACCAGCGCGCTCGATGCTGAACTCTTCGGGCTTGACGATTAACTCTTCACTTGCTACGATGTCTTTGCCCTGCGAGAATGAGCATGAAGAAACCATCTCAGCTCATCGAGAGTGTTACTTGCCCTAAGCCTCCATGCGGCCCTTGTGTGGCTGGTGGAGTGCACCGTGTACGTCCCATGTTCAGTGCGAGTCACCTTCCACAATTCATTCAAATCTTTCTTGAGACTTCCAACGATGAAGTAGGTGGGTGGATGGATGGGAATAGCGTGCGGCGCCAGTTCAAGGTGACCAGTGTCGCGATGCTCAGACACGATCAAATATTTGCCGTCCTCGAGAGACATGATGTGCAGAGTAGATATTAGGGATGGATGAAGTGAAAGGTGAAGTTCACTGAATGAGGTGAGCAGAGAGGGGACTTTTATATCCTGGTACTAGGATATTGGCCCCCCCCCCATCCAGGGGTCTACGCGCCCACCGTAGGACCTCCGCGTTCGATCCACTTTTCAGATGTGTAGGTAAATGGCTCAGTCTCTTCATCAAATATGACTGAATGAGCTTCCATTCAGGCCCCTGATAGCGCCCATGGGGAGGTGATTAAAATGCCGATTTCTCTGTTGACATGCTCCAGGTATGGGTTGTTAACATGCATGCTCTGCAAGGAATTTACAATGGCTGTTCTTTTTGTGCTGTAAATGCTCCTGACCGCTCCTTGTCTTTCAAATTGGCGGCCTGATAATTTTCGCTGCGCACTGCGGCTGGGTAGGGATGGACCGATCTGCCAGGATGTGATCACTATGACCCGTTGTCTACTTCACCGAACTTACCATCCAATCTGTCTAGTTGGTTCCCCGAAATATTGAATCCACGTAAGAGTGCCCTGGATTTCCGGAGCCAAGCAATACTTGATGCATCGTACGCCTTATCGCGCAATTGGTTAGGAGGTTTGCGACTCATAACGCGTCTCATGGAAATGCCTGCCTATCATTGCCAATGAATACTCGTGCAGTGTTTGAACATCCTCCCAACGGGTGTCTCAGATATGAAAGGCATTGCACGATGCCTTTCTTACGAACTCACGGTTTATGACCTCTGTAAGGACATATTTACAGACTCGAGAAATGATGTGTGATATGATACTAAGCACTTAGAGTGTGTCCAGCGATGTCCCACAGTCGTGGGCACATTTTTTCTGTCGCAATGGGTGCTTGTGGGTAGGATATTACAGAGACGTGACCTGTGAGTGACCTCTTTTTCTTATTAATATGTCTCAATATGGTCTACAGTCCGCACGATAGAATTGTCCATCGAGAAACATGTAAAGGTGTATGCATGAAAACTCCGTATTTTCAGCCCCAAACGTTACTTCACAAGAAGCCAGAAGCGAACGACGATGCGGTCTCAAGTATTAGTTCTAGTCAATGATGCACCGTATGTTACGTGGCTCCGACGATCTACAGGCTCCAGTTGTCGATTTGAAACCACTGTTCGGACAACAACTTCAAGACGATACAATCGAACGAATGCTATGGAACGTAACCAGGATTTTTCCACACGATGCACGACAACTTTCAGCTTTTAAATTCAACCATCATTTGTGTACTCATTGGTGCGTCTTCCTATAACTTTGCGATTCAGACGGCAACTTTACTACATTCTCCGGTCATACTTATTCTCTTCCTTACATGACAGAAATTCTCATCATGCTAGCTTACAATACTCGCGCTGACAATGCTGCTCAGTCATCCTCCAGACGAACGAACCTCCAGAGCTGAGACTCTTTCCCAACCTGTCCTTCAACATGTAGCTGAAGTACGATGAATATCAGTTATCACTACAAAAGTAGTCATCTAAGAGTGCTTAGCTGTTCAACTCCAGCCGCTTCCAGAGTTGCGACAAGATCCTGGTTGGGAACGCGAATGCTGCCGGCCAAACGTTAGTTTTAGTTGGATTTACGAACAACCCAATCATACTGAGGTGAATATGTCTTCACCAGCGTGTTCAATGCTGAATTCTTCGGGCTTGACGATTAATTCTTCATTCGCAACGATGTCCCTTCCCCTGAGCCTCCACGCGGCCCTTGTGTGACTGGCGGAGTGCACCGTGTACGTCCCATGATCAGTGCGAGTCACCTTCCACACTTCATTCAAATCCTTCCTGAGACTTCCAACGATGAACCAGGTGGGTGGAAGGATAGGAATGGCATATGGCGCCAGTTCAAGGTGACCTGTGTCGCGATGAACAGAAACAATCAAATATTTGCCGTCTTCGAGAGGCATGATGTGCAGAGTAGATGTTAGGGATGGATGAAGTGAAAGGTGAAGTTCACTGGATGGGGTGCGTAGACTGGGTACTTTTATACCCTGATACTAGGATATTGACCCCCCTCATCCAGGGGTCTACACGCCCGCCCTACGACCTCCGCATTCGATCCACCTTTCATCCAAATAAACGACTCTGTCTCTTCATCGAATATGACTGCATGAGTATCCACTCAAGTCCCTGATCGCGCCCACGAGGAAATATCGACTTCTCTGTTGACATGCTCTAGGTATGGATCATTGACGTGAGGAATTTACAATAGTCCTTCTCTTCGTGCCCGACCGCTCATTATCTTTCAAATTGGCGGCCTGATAATTTTCGCTGCGCACTGCGGCTGGGTAGGGATGATGTGGTTTACATTTCATAACTAGGCTGAGCTCTAGTGACGGTGTCGTGTCCTGTCAAGAGAACGCTTCGAATGGCTAGATGAAAGGTCCCCGCCCGCTGATGCACCCATCTGCCAGGATGTGATCACTATGACCCGTTGTCTACTTCACCGAACTTACCATTCAATCTGTCTTACTGGTTCCCCGAAATATTGAATCTACGTAAGACTGCCCAGGAATTCCAGAGCCAAGCAATACTTGATGCATCGTACGCCATTATCGCGCAATTGGTTGGGAGGTTCGCAACTCATAACGCGTCTCATGGAAATGCCTGCCTATCATTGCCAATGAATACTCGTGCGTTGACCACTGTACGAACACTAGAAGACGACATACATACTACTGCCCGGTCGCAAGTTCGTCGAACTCTACCCCTCTCACTACATCTGACCACTCGTCGAGGTGTCTAATCATTCTATTACATTTATTTCGTACGTCTCTCTCGGCGTCTTTACCCAGAACCAGATACAGTGGCCATTCTCTCCCTGCGGCGACACCCTCGCCCCGAACAACGTCCGCCACGGCACTCATCGCCTTGACCGGATCACCAGGTTGCTTGCCATCGACTGCACTATATGTGAGCAACGAATCCGCGCGCTGTTCTTCGTAATCGGGTATGGGATTGGAAACGTCGAATGGATTGACGTATATGCCTTCCGTCCTGAACGAACCAGGCTCTACAATGAGTACGCGAATACCGAGAGGTGCCAACTCGACGGCCAATGTTTCACCCATGACTGCAAATTAGTAGTGAATACCGAGTACTAAACGCATAATTCAAGAACGGCGTGTCGCTTACTTCGCACAGCTGCCTTGGACGAGCCATAAAACCCTACGCTGTCAATCAATAGCCTGAGCCAGTCTCCCAGAACACAACCCACTGACCGAGTCCCTGCGAGTCGCATGTAAATTCAGAACAGCCTTTAACATTCGAGGTAAACAAAATACTCTTATCTCTGGCCTCCACGCACACCGACTGCCCATAATCACGACAGTTCCACTTCGCTCTTCGTCCCAGAAAACCGTCATTTCAGCTTAGCACGTATATACACAAGCGATCTTCAAACTCACGCTTTCGCATATGCGGCAGTACCGCATTCGTCACATTCAGAGGTCCGAATACGCCCACTTCGTACTGTGCGATCATCTTCTGAACACTACATCATCGTCCGTTGGCACGAACTTGACCTCGGACATCGGACGCGACAAGCAACTTTGAGCTTCACTCACCCGCATTCTTCGAGAAGACCAGGCATGCCCACGCCCGCATTGTTGACCAGCACATCGATCGTTCCCCACTTTGCGACAGCGTCGTCCACTACCCTTCGGATGGTATCTGGGTTCGATGTGATATCAAGCGGAAGGACGAAAAGGTTTGGAGAATCTGGGAGGTCTTTTAACTTCTCGATGGACCGCGCTGTTGCGATCACTCGGTCGCCCCGAGATAACACGATAGTGACCAATCGTCGACCAAACCCCGAAGAAGTGCCTCGGATCCAAGGACGGTCAGACTGGAACCGACGTTGAGAGTTTGGTGAAGAGTGATATACCTGTTATAAACCACACTCGTGGACTCGTCATCGCTATCAGTTCAAAGCTGCCCAGGGGTCGCGGTCCGCAATGATACACATGTCCTGATTTGTAATGCTATAGAAAGCTACAGTAAATCATTATGAAAGAGTTTGTATCGTACTGACACGGGCAATAACATCTAAAATATCAGTTCAATGGTCAAGAGATTGTTCCAGCTTCAATGGTTGCTGAGAGTAAACCTGAATGGCAGACTGAAGAAGAGCTGCTGAGGATCCATCTTCAGCAAGAACAGAAGTTGACTCCACATCCCTTTGGATCCTATCAATATATTCCCCTGCCCCGGATAACCAGGCAACACGAGCGCAAGTAGCATGGATCTCCAATGCTTCTGAGGATGGAGGGGGATACACTCACAGTGGGTTTCAAGCCAGAGAGTTAGCGTATCAAACGCATCATGGGCTATCGTGCTCAAGGTCATAATATTCCGCAAAGAGTAAATGTTTTTGCCCGCGAACTCCTCTTGGAGATGGCCGCAGCGGAACATGGATAATGTGGCCCAGAAGGTCACAGCGTACTCCTGATGTCTGTTTACATACTTGATTGCAGCGCGAGATACAAAAAATCACTTGCCTTCTTGGTTCCATGAGAATCATCGGCGCCCTCGTCGATCGTACTGGGAATGATGTATACACAATGAGTATCCTCTGGGCGCGGGTGTATTGTCGCAGAGGGGAGATCTCAGCAGTCACGTTGAGTGGGTCGTAATTTGTTTTGAATGCCCGAACAAGAAAGTGGCAGTAGCGTTGTCCAAATACATATCCCAATCTCGGCACCGTGCTAGTTCCGTTGCTACTGTTTCGCGAATGGAATCTCTGGGAGCTACTAAGATAAGATATCCAAGGACGCGAGAATATATAATCCGAAGTTCGTCACCAGCCTTGATTGCACTGTCCTCGAACTCGATTGCTCGGCACCGTCGACGCGGATGATGATCAATAGCACTTTCTGGAGTAATTGGGCCCTGTTGCATGGTATCTGTGATATCTGGCAGCGCTGAACAACAGTGACGAGGAGGTCACTGTAGATCAATTAAAGGGGCTACCTATATTTGCGCAAACAAAGGTAAACAAATATTCTAGTCCACTCATCGCACACCAATTAACCCAGCGAACGTTGAGACTGGCCTCGCAGTCAAGTGCTCTTCCCGTCTCTAATTGTTAGAGAATTCAAGGTGCTGTAGCTGGCGATGATCATGGCGTCCACTGGTGACACGCCTCTTCAAGTCAATTCGTCACGTATGTTACAATTCCATTGCATGATAAAACTACAATTATGTAATCACACACATTCTGATCGATCAGAACAAACATCGAGAATGCTTAGACAGTGTGGCCAGGAGGCTATACGAGTCGTCAGTCCCATGCTGCACAGGTAAGACAGGTATCAAAGGTCTTACAGCGTTGGAGAGCTTGAGCGCTCCAGCAATCTTGCTGAACTCATCCTGGCTAGGTTTGGCCTGGCCCTCGCAAACTGGAGATACATGAGCTGTGGCGTGGAGCGGGATTTGGTTCAGAGGAGAAACTTACTCTGTGACAGACGGTCCGCGCTAATGTTGGTCCGAGATGCGAGGTCTGCGTAGGAGAGCCCTATCATCGAGCCACACCAGGAGACAATTGTCAGCAATTGGGAAGGGAGGTCTAGTGGCCAACGAAACACACCGTTGTTCTTCAAAGCATTGGCGATAGCAGTGCACTGGGGAGACATGATGATGACGATGTGGTGGTATGAGTAAGGACGCTGGTCGTCCGATATCTGGGTGGAATAGAGGCTTTTATCTACGGGATCTGACAGGTGTGTCAGCAGATCAAGAGAGGTGGTCAAATTCGTACAATTGGTGACCGGTGACTGGTACCATTCTATTACTGGCGTAAGAGATGTCGACTATTGTATGTACCAGCATATTGGTGTGCCGTACCAACCTTACAAGCGATCAATGGATCATGATGTGGCAGCATGTTGTCCGATAAAACCCTTCTTCACAAGCCTACTAGCTGAGGAGACACGATACAGAGAGCTGGCATTCATTAGGCTAAATAATAGGGTGTCTGCTTCTTGTCATCTGTCAGGTAGCCACTCGTAGCGGAGTTGTTCCAGCCACAAAATGGATACGTCGTTGCATTTCCCCCTTCGCCTTACTCCACTCTGATGCTCCAGCAGACGTGCAGTCATACAACTAATAATCTTCCATACCAATCAGTACGGTGGTCGACAGCTCATTTATGTGAACAAAACGCGCAAACGTTCTCGCTTACGAGTCGGCGGAAGAAGGGCAAAAGTGTTGTCCCAAGCCGCTCGCAGCAGGCTGTCTAAAGGAAACAGGCGCAAGATCAGGTCCATTTTCGTTGATCCTTGCTCCTATAACAGACTATTGTCCTTCCTCGCGAATTTGACTCAGGCAGACACGCTCAAGAAGCTGAACAGGTTGCAACTTTCAGGCAGTGACAGAAAAGAGAGGAAAGAGATTCCCCACCCACCAGTTTACCCCTTCAAAGAGCATCGTTTGAGTTGTCTTGGTCAAAGTTCGACATGTTATCAAGTGACCGAAACACCAGAAGGAAAGGCGAAAAAAGACACCCGTGGCAACCTCTGAATGCCATTTCATAATATTGCCAAGCAGAGGGAAACTACCGCGAAGTGTGAGGTGAGTCATTGATCATGACTGGCGGTACTTGAGACCAACCTGCTTATTCGAACGTCTGCACATCAATCTCTGTTGAGTCTCGAGATAGAAGAATTCATACATGTGTCGTCCAACTCCATCAATAATCCGTGCAAGAAACGTTTCGACATATATGACCTATAGAATGACCATAATCCTCCAAACGCTTTCGGTAATGTTTGATTTTGAAGGGACCGACGGCATATCATGGCGCAAGTTAGCGGGGGCGCCATGATTGGCAAAAGACGAATATTCGCCCTCTACTTATCATATTCAGCGTAAACTCCAACTCTCACTCCACTTACCATTAATAATCCTTGGGCAACTTGAGTTGAGGTTGATGGCACTGACGCGTGATAGAATAGTCGCGGAAACTAAGATCGATAATGGGACATGCGAACCCACCTCCTGCGATGGTGCCTTAGAGCAGGATCTGGCATGAGGCTGGTGAAGAAATAGGCAGTCAGTACAATTAATGAAGTCGTTAGTAATTTCTACGAGTGAACTAATCAACCTCACATCGTCCGCCAGTCACGACTCCAACTCTGCAGTATACCTCAGTGAAGTGGACCAATCTCCCTAGGCAAACTGAAGGGATGGTCACTCGATGGCATACTTTTGTTTTGACTGACTTTGAATGACGTTGAAACAAACAATCTGTGACTTGCACCCACACGGTCACCTTGTCTGCGAAAACAGGACACTGATCAAAGAGCGCTGGCCAGTGTGCAGATTCAATTCAAAAAACGAGATAACCAGGAAATGTGGACGACTGAGAATCCGTAGGGTCTCAATTTATGGCTGCTGATGGTACGCACCTTCTTGTTGACCATTGGTTTATTCCCGACGAATGGACGCATCAAGCACCAGTACTAGTAGGCCCTTGGCTTACAGAGAATAAGACTTTCTGGAATAGAGTGGTTCGGGTTCGTACCTGGTCGCTGCATTATAGAAACAGCTCCCGGTGAATCTGAAGCCCTTAGCTACTTCAGCTACAAGTGAACTAGATTTCACAGAGAAGGGCGAGGGTCATTGAACGCATGGACGCAGTTCGTATTGTGAGGCTCCAGACCATACCAGAAACTCGTCGTCTTCATTATGGTTCCCGCCGCAGATTACCAAGAGAGAGCACTGGCGACCTCCAACGTGATCATATGGATTCGCAACGAATCACAAGTCCTCCAACAGCTCGATCCCTTCCCCATCTCCGCGGTGGTTGCCTCCCTTGCATCTTACTCTCTGCTCGTTGTGGGTTTGACTGGCTCCTTCACCAGGGGCAGCACATCATGTGTGGCAGTTACCAAGTTCTCGGCCGCTGATTCCTCTTCCATCAGGGAGGAGAGAGCGCATTAAAAGGTATAAATGGTCGCTGCTCGCTCAACTTGTTTTCCATCCATTGCTCTTCCCGCATATTTGCTACTCGATTCGTTAACCGCGATGCCCCTCGAGTCAGGCAACTACTTGATCACCTCCGTCAACCCCAACGTGGGACACCTTCGTCTGTTTCCAACGGCCCCTCCTATCTTTCCACCCTTCTTTTTCGTCACCGGTGACATTAGCAAAGAATTGAAAGAACAGTGGAAGATAACCGCGACCGATAAAGGCACTTTCAGGTTGCACTCTACCACTCATCCTCTGGCAGCGTGGTACTTGAGGGGGTCTGCCATTGTCGCTTTCGAAGGTGATTCAGACGAGTTCAACATCGAGATTGCTGGTGAAGGAGTGTATATGTCAGTACGCGACTACGTCATCGCTTTTTCCAATAGATCATCCTTGTCTTGTAGCATTCACGCGTCCAATGGCGATGAAGTTGTGACCCTCGAAAGCGGTGGACTAGAGCATCTTCACATTGCTACAATGAATGGGACCGATACCCAGCTCTGGAAATTCATTCGCATCGACTAAGTATGGCCAGTATTGTCGCGAAGTGTACTCGAGGTTTCTGGGCGGTGTAAGCAGACTTGGAAAGCGATGAATTTACCGCCCTGAAAGTAGCCATTATGAACGTCAGCAAGAGTTAATCTATGATCGTGACTCTGATTTCGCGTCCTATCGAGTACGCAGCACATTGAATTGTCATCCAAGTCTCTTCAGAGAGTGCAGAGCCTGCACAATAATATCCTAATGCGAGGCACACGACCTTACAAAACGAGTGTTGTATCACAGCATCCAACAGATCTCCCCGCTCACTGAGATGGGCCAGCTGAATGCTAGTCGCCTCAGACATCACTGGACTCGACTTCCGAGATAGATCTTTTGAACCAACAGTCGACAGAGGTCGACGGTAGACCGAAAATGGACTCGGATGGCCGGTAGAAGTCAGTATCATGTATGCACTTACCCGTAGTGCCAACACAACATGCCTTGCGACGACTCGCATAGACACGAAACCATTTGACCGTATTCCCCCATTCATCAACGCCGTATTGTCCGTGTGTACGTTTGCACTTGTTGCAAAGAAGGGCCTGCACTCGGACAGCAGATTTACGGGGACCCCCTTGCCAGCAACTCGAAATCAGTCGCAATACACGACGATAAACTTGACATATGACACACGCTAGCATTACACGATGCACGATGCAGTTCCTGACATTCGATTTCTCCCTTGGAATCACGAACCTGAACACGAGGATGAGTGCCGAGTTCCTGAATAAGGACGAGAACAAAAATAAAAAGCAAACAGAGTAATCTACCGCAGCCGCGATGGTATGTTGCCGCGGTCACGTCGTGAAGGGTCACGAAGAGATCTGAGAACGCCACTGGCTTATCAGTATTCGAAGCGCCCACATGAGCGGTCATCGGTTGCCCGTGAAGTGCTCCAAAGTTCCTTTCTTCCCTTGATTGATAGTTGACACGTTAGTACTCCGTTCATATTGCTTGCTCGCTTACTCAACGTTCAACGTTCACCGTTCACCGTGACCGCTGAGAAGAGGAACCTTGCCCAAGAAGTTCCCAAGAAAGCGAGTCTTACGTCAATCAGCCCTGAGACCATGAGCCTCGAGGCACGCTTAAACCTCCTGCGCATGCATAAGCTACTTGCTTATCAGGGGTCCCGAAGAGCGCAGCAGCGCGTGTTCAAGGACGACGGAATGTCGATGCACTGCCAATGTCATTTGAATCGTACCAGCTTGCATCATGTGGCAACTCGGTCGCACTACTAGCTAGTACTGACCCACTCGCGAGTCGTCGTCTCGTCTGTCAAAAGTTGGCATCATTCAAGATGGGCACCACCCGTACTATACAAGTGATCGACGATGCCACCTTACTCAATCAATTGCTACTTGTCATGTTGACAGCCGTGTGTGCGGATGGATAGAACCTCCCCCTGTAGTACACCTGTATACAGCGGCTGTGTGGGATCCATCATACCTTTGATCAACGCTATCATATCGCCATCATGTGTCGAACGCATCAAACGACTTGTGCCATTCGATCATGCATCATGATTCCAGTGCGGATGAGCTGATGGCCAGCAAGTACATGAACACCGAACGGACGGACATGTGTTTGTCCCTCCCATGCACACGTGTTCGTACCCCGTTTCGTGTTTCGTCCCTATGCATATGTCCCATTTGAATACTCCCCCGAGTCCGCTCGTCCGCCGCGACACTTGGGCTCATACACCAGCACCGCGCATCGTAATTCGAATTCGAACGAGGGCAGTCACTCCTACTCCAATCAGGCCTACTGTAAACCAACACCTCCGAACCTGGACCTTATCGCGTCGGAAATGGACCACCCGATTCAGACAAGGAAAGAAAAGACAGACCGTGACCACGCAGCCTCCACGCCCCCCTTGTTCCAATTCCGAGTCCATCCAAAACATAAGTTATCATCCCCCCCCCCCCCCCGAGTCCGACGAGTCCGAGTCTAGAGTCTATTCTTGCCTATCCGGCATCACGATGACGCATACGCGTTCGCCTGTCAATGAGACTCGCACGTCCGTGACACAGTACACAGATTCCGGCGGACGATGTACTGTACTGCACAGGTCCACACTCTATGTATAGATCTCATTTTCTGACTCTTTGTCCGCCCGCGCGGTACCGCCGCAACCCGAAATTGATGGCCACATACCAGTGGCAGTGGTCCCAGCCTCCAAGCCTGACTCTGTCAAAGAGGGAGCGATTCACACAAGCAGGCCGCCCATCACAAACTGCTCAGGGGTTCAATATCAATTATAAATTTAAATTCATGGTCTATGCAATTCGAGCTCGAGTCAGACACACTGGTTACTCCCTCACGGTCTCACCTGACGCCGATCAAAAACGTAATAAAATACAGAATGGAATCGATACAATGGCCCTGTTGGAATTCGCAATGGAAAAGCGCTAGCCTCCATTGGCGTTGGAACGGATCTCTGACCGAGGCATGGAAGGCTTATTGGAGAAGCGTTCTTCGAAAGAGAAACCGTTATCGCATGATCCGTAGTTCAGACACTCATCACGACTGAGCATCAACAAGAACAAAGGTCCGAACAGCAAAGAATGCAAGTAAAATCATCAATATCATTCCAAAGTCATCTAAGGTAATCGTAACCAAAAGTCGTAAAAGACCGCTAGCAGAAATCTACAAATCTGTCCTACGGTGGTCATCAAATGGAGAGACATCAATAGGGTCGTATAAATTGTGACCACACAAGAAGCGCGAGAGAGAAAGAGAGAGGAAAAATGCAATGCTACAGGAATATTGGACTGCTGGACCAACGGCGCGGAAACGCTCTCCTCGACGAGTAGAAGGTCAAAGTCAATAAGTGACAACAAAAAATGGGACATGGCTGAGAATCCATCCGACAGCCAAGAGACTAGAAGGAGAAGGGAATAAGATAGGATACAACGGAAAGGGAGGATTAACGCAAGGAGAAGCACGGAGACGAACGGAGAGAGATCAGAGAGACGGGAAACCACTGAGACTAGAGGGAAACGCTAGACAAATCAAAACGGGACAGAAGATAGCAATAAGAGAGATATTAGGTTAGTAGTCCGAGGACTGCTGATGGAAATCGAAATGGATGCAAAGGAAATCTATGTGCAAGAGCAGGGTGGTATCATGCTGCGTTCGAGCCTGACGAACGAGAACGGGTAGCGGGTGTTGCGTATGGGAAATTGATAGGTTTCCCGTTCGGTGGGCTGTACGCAACGTCAGGATTAGGTATCCAGCGTTCATGAATGACTTCTCTGTCCGATTCGTCGGAATAGGACCGAAGTATTTTTTGGGGTGAAGTAGTGGAAAAAGACATGGTGCGAGATTTGGACGGAAGGGGTGGCACGGGAGAGGTGGCACGGAGGCCGGAAGAACGGATGGGTGTCTCATGGCGTATGGCAGGTGTCATGGTGCGTGCAGGTGTGACAGGTCTGGAGCCAGGGGAAACAGAAGCGCTGCGCATATGTGTAGAAGTAAAACGTGAAACTGGAGTAGGAGTGGATGGTGCCATAGGGGGAGGAATGCCATAGATTGATGCTCCAGACGAAGACACAGACTGACGACGCGGTGAGTCACCCATCATAGTAGGGGCAGCAGAGGAGGCGCGTGTGGGAGAAAGGGGACGATTGGATTTTAATGCAATACGACTCATCTCTGCGCGTAGAGATTGACATTCTTGTACTTTTTGGGTATATAGGGATTGCTGTGTGAGTTGGGGTTAAAACGTTTTACCTACTATAAAAGACAATAATCACCTGTCTAAAGGAGGAATGAGAAAGCTTAGTGAGACAATGGGAGGATGACATACTGTTTAAGCTCAGCTTCCAACTTCGTGACTGTTATTTCCATGTCGTCGAGCTTCCCTTTGAGAGTGGCCTCGACGGATTTGGCCATTTTTGTAGCTTCCGAATGAGCGAAATGATTCACTAGGATGGCCCTGAGCAGCGCAGCACTCAAAGCAAGAGAAGAAAGCTGGTCATCTTGTTTTTCGTCGTGCGTCAGCCACTCTTGGAGCTCTTTGTGAAGGGTGGAGACTTCCTCGACCGAACATTTTTTAGCGGCGACAGCGGCGACCCTGTCCTCCAAACGGCGAGCCTCTGCACGAGTACGGGAGAAGGTGGGCTCGACGATGGGGAAGCGAGGGGCGGGGATATCCTGTGCCTCGTGCGCACCACCCCGCCGCCGTGGGGTGGCGTATCCGCTTGCAGAGAAGTCAATACGGATAAGACGGACATCGTCACTGGTGAAATGTTCGCGGCAGAAAGGACAGACGGGCTTGAGGCGAGGAAGCGTCTTTTCTACGATCTTATGACAGCAAGTTGAGCATAGGACATGGCCTGTGATGGAAAGTAAATTTTTTCGACGGTTGAAAATGAGGGAGAGAGAAAGGCACAAACCGCAGGGGATTGAATGGGGGATGCAATGCGGGCCAAACTCTTCTGCGCACACGTCGCAGACCGAACCAGGACTGAGCGTCAGCATGAGGGTCAAGACGATGAAACCCTTGCCAGGTTTGCTAGAGGAAAAGTAATGACAAGGGATATCGCTTGAGGAGATGGTAGCGGATAAATAGCATGAGACGAAATTCAGTGAACCGTCCAAACTTTAATTGGGTTGTGGTCGAACAAACAAACCACATGAAATGATCACTAACTCCGAACGCGAGATCACATTCATCTCTCTCTCTCGTATTTTTCGAAACCTTCCTCGCCTCATGGCCCTCATCATGTCCAATCGATGTCGTCCTACTCACCCACCTTCCACTCGATTTATTTATTTTATTTATTTATTTTCAACAACTACTATTTTAGGGTTAGGGTCAAGGGCTCACTGTTCCTGAGTAACACAGCCACACTCTCCCACCGTCTGCACCGTTGAGCGCGCGCCGCGTGTTTCGTTGATCAGACGGGTCGGCGCATCGTCGCACTGCCCTCGCGTTGTCATCCCACCGCTTATTTTTCTACTCACAGGCTCTTGAGATCCCCGTCGGTCCATAACACGTTTCACCGTCTAGAACCATCTCAGAGAACTTGGCTCGTCTGTGTCATCATCTTATCGACGGATCGCGATGTCCATCATGATTATCGCTCGCTCGAACATGCATCGCCATCATGCCTGGTCTCGTCCGTATGGATTATTACGAGTGCAACGCTATCCTACTGGTTTCACTTTACTTCCGTCTTTCCGTCTGTCTCGGCTATAATTGTGTACACTGTGCTTGCTGTCCACCACCCCCTGTACAGATCATACTGATATGTACGTTATTGATGTCTCGGTCCAACGAACGTCTCAAGCTCGGTTCATCCCGTTCCGTGGACCAAAGACATCGATCTGATCATCTCCGGTCGCCTGTTATCACACTGCACAGTTGAATTACAATGATACCGGTCTGGACACGGATCCTAACATCGGACTTCTTATTCATGCATCCAACGAGCGTCTTCGGCCTATCATTCTACCCTCCGTTTCTCCGGAGCACTCGTGATTATTCGAGAGGCGTCGAGTTCTAAACTGCCCCTGGTACATGACACCCCATCACATCGACAATGTATCGCCTCCGTGAGCTCGTCTTAGCCCTCGTTTGCATGGAGTGGTTGTTGGTGAAACTCTCTACGCAACGAGTATAGCTCTCGTACCAGGGTCCAGTGATGGACCTACACCGTCTGCAACACCTCACGGCACCCACCGATCTCATCACCCGCCTAGTTTATCTCGCGAGGATCGTCTCGACGGTTCCAATCACCTACAACTCTTACTTACGACACCCTACTCTCCAACACGTAACTAAAAGTAGTCCCAAACCTGTTTTTACCCACTCTCCCATATAGATGAACGAGATAGAAATCACGAATCAAGAACCAGAGCCGCATGTCTTCTGATGCCTGATGCCAGTACGACTCGCCCTCCTAACCCAACTTAATCCCTGTAGTATATACTAAAAGCAGGCACGGCAGTCCAACACGAGGCTTCTGTGCAATCCCCGAACATAAACCTAGTCCATAAACTTTGTCTCCACCACCCTCATACCATAGTACCTCAAGCTTCCCCGCAACACGTGTTGACGGTGTCGCTTTCATTTATGGCCTCTCCTATCCGCCTAATTGCGTTTTTGAACTCTGAATCTGATGCCGGATGGATGCATAGATCTCTCTACTCGTTACGTCCATCTTCAGATGTACAACAAAATTGAATAGGAATACATTACATGAATAACTTTCTACATCCATCCACTCCAAAGGGTCCAAGTGGCACCCACTCCACTGGCATTCTAGATCGCCAGAGAACCAAACAACCACCGGCTGCGGCGTGAAGCGAACGAATCAACCATAATCCAACTCCAGCTCCAGGTGGGTGTCGCCAAGGGTCCATGCTTCGCGGGCCGGTGGCACTACGAGCTCTAATTCTGAACGATGTTCTCGATTTCCAGTTGGACCCGAACACACGCGGCTTTGCCTTCAGGCGTTTCCCCCCCTAAAAGTGTCCCACTTTTTCCTCCGATGCCTACAGTCGAAGCTTCGTAGAGGAGTTCCAGCATCTTGATCCACTGACCTCCCCATATGTTCTTCGCTTCCACACCGCCCACGTCCAGCGCAGCTACACGTACGTGCAATAGGATCGAGTTCATCAGTCATCCAGGGGCAGTTGTCATCGTGGGATCGAGCCTCTTACCATGCAGAAGTTGCGCGGCAACCGCGCTGGATAACAACCTCTCATCGCTCATCATCCGCGCGAAATAAGTCCAATATCTCGGTAATTGGAACATCTTGTCGAGCGGTTTACTCACTGGAGCCGCCAAAATGAGGAAATATACGCGCATCATCCCTGATAAGCGCATCACGTAGTCGCCCAATGATTCTTGTGTGTTGTCAGTGATACGATAACCCATTGCTTTCGTCCGTGCTGGCTCTTCCCACTTTGTACCATCAGAGTCAGCCAAAGGAATCACGCTAGGGATCGGCCATCCACCAGATCGCTGTACGAGCTTCGCGAAGAAGATATCCGGGAAGCTCGGCAAGCTCTCTAAAAGGTTCGCGGCGACGAGCGCTAGTGGAATAGCGCTTTTCTTCTCCGCCGTCACCTCCGTTTCCGCTTGGAGCAGGATCGCCTTCGCCAAAGAGGAAAGTGAGGCAAAGTAGAGGTCTTGTGAGAGACCTTGCGCCGGATTAACGAGTTCGAAAATTTGTCCAGATATCCGCGTAATGGTTGCTCGGTCTTGTGTGAGCTGACCAATCTTCGGTGTAATTTGTCTCCGGATAGCACTCCATTGCGACTTCGTCGCTTTATTTGCCTTGACCGTCTTCATTGGACCAGCTTTGAGATTCTAGGACATCTCCACTCAGACCCCGCAGTAATATCCGTCGAGGGTGGTGCTTACCTTGAGCGTCTCACGGGCATGAACCCAGTCTTCCTCGGGTAGGGTCATACCAAGGAGATTTCTCTCCTTCGCCACCGCCTCCAGTTTTGCACGTTTCTCCCTCTCGGCTTCCTCCTTCGCACGTTTCTCCGCCTCCTCCGCCTCCTTCAGTTTCCGCTTCTCCTCCTCTTCTTGCTTCTTCTTCGCTTCCTCAGCTAACCGTCTCTCTTCCTCCAGTTTTCGTTGCCGTTCTTCCTCCTCCCGTTTCTTCCGTTCGGCCTCCAGTTTCTTACGATGCTTTTCCTCCTCCGCGCGTATAACCTGTTCTATACGGTCTTGTTGGACCCTATCCTGCTCGTTCCACCGCATTTTGAGTTGATTCACGTCCGACTGCTGCTTCAATTTGAGGGCATTCAACAATTTCTGAACTTCCGCCATTTGTTGTTCATGTTTCGCAGACAACATTTCTAATTCGTGATCTCTCCGCTTTGTACGCTGTGCATGCGTTTCGACGAAAATGTCGGTTTGCTCTTTACGTGCCGTGCGCTAGAGGGTTGAAGGTTGAGAGTGCAAAGGAAGGAGCTCGGAGGACGGGTTGACGCACCAACGCCTCTTTACGCGTTTGTTTCTCCCATTCTTCGTAAGGATCCTGATGTCGCGTTCGAAGACGAATAGCGGCAACTGTCTCTTCGACGTGTCTCCGTTCAGCAGGACTAAGCGGCGTCCGGTTCGCGCTGTATCCAAAACACGACCGTTTGTCAGTACAGTGGTGCTCGTACGCCGGGCCTGTGCGTGAGGGTGGGGCTGACGGGACGGGACGGAACTCACGACGGGGGTGCCTCGACGTCGACCTCTGCGTCCGAATCGAAAGAGACAGTATTGGAGAGAGAGGAAGGTGAGCTGGGGGGATGGTCTGAGTCTGTGAGAATTTCGTCTGGGTCGCTGTCTGAGTCGTCGGAGGGGATTCCGAAACCAGATGTGCGCCGCGTTGAGCGGCGGCGCACTGGAGATGGTGACGGGGAGCGAGGGAGACCGAATCGCATGTACGAAAGTCAGTGAGAGTAAAAGTTATTCGAGTGTGGTACAGGTGAACGACGCGACACGTCAGAAACGCGATCGATTGAATGGGTGATACCATATTAGGTAGGTTTGGAGAAAAAAAAAGGTGAATGTGATATGTTTTGGCTCATTTCATGGAAAAACATATATACGTTAGAGCTCATGCTCATCCAATCATTTACTAGCACCCTGAGCTTCCACTGTTTGTCCACAGTCAACGATACTCCCTTACTGGCTGGATGAGCAAGTAGTACTCATGCTGGTGTACCTCGATCAACGGGTTGGTTCATGCAACACTCAATACTTCAGACATGAGTTCCACTGTCGATGGGTTGTTTGATGAATTACGGGACAGCGTTAGGTTTTAGGCGATTTTGCTGAGGTATGGGAGTGCTGACAAACCCTGATTATGATCAGGAGTCCAGATATGCTGGAGAATGCCCAGATGCAAGACGCCTCGCTTCGTTACTTCTCATCATTCGTACTCGCTTACCTTCGTATTTGCCTCAGCCCTCGATCAACGAACTTGCGAGCACCTCACCTCCCAAGAAGTCTCCACCTACTTCGATGGCCCACAACGTCTGCTTGACACAGAGGCGATCACAACCAGAACATCGTCCGCCTGGTTGAACACATTCTAGATGTTTGATCTAAGATACGTCTATTACCACGATTGAATTGACGGCATCTGTCATCGGCTCATCGATTAAAGAGCGCGATCTGCTCCTCCTTGCTCAATCCCATCCGTCCTCGCCAGTAAGACGGGCAAAGGGGCATGTCATCAGGATGCATCGGTCGAATTGGTGTTTCTAATATCGCATCGATAATCTCCGATACATTCTCTGGTTGTACTTTACCGAGCCTGTTCCAGTTATCGTGAGCGGAAGAAGTTGAAGGCGTTTTGATTGCGGCCTTACCATTCTCCGTGGGGATAGACTAAAATATTCGCGGCATATCTGGGGGTAGAAGAAAGGAAGCGCAAAAGCATGAGTTCACGAGATCATTAATACGACAACCAATCTCATTTAGAAAGTTCCGATATGGAGCGTGCCGCGAGGCTGGTTGGACTCCGTATGCACAAGGCATGTAGCACAGGGATTCAGAATACAGCGAGAGGAAACGAAGGTTGGGAGACAGAGAATGACTTACTTGTGTCCACCCACGTGTGCGACCTCTGCAAGCCTGATACGTGTGCTCGGATCGGACGGATTGGCTCGTCGTCGTGTATCTAGTTCAGCACGGATAGCGTTGGCCACTGCGCTGCCTGTCTTACCACATCTGCAATCCCGAGCACCGTGTGTGCAGACATAGAGATGAATATCCGAGTCTAAGTTGTCGACCGCACTAGTATGCGGTTGGACCGGGGCCTGGACATGTGCCTGTAGTAAGCTTCCGACTTGGTCCACGTTCGCCAGCGACACCTCGTCGATCTCGAGTTTTCCCCGTGTAGTCGAGAACGCTGTCAGACGGTACGTCGACACATCTTCTACCCCAGTACCAGTACCTGCGTCACGCTCTGAATCACACTCGGACCAGGCAAAGTTGACAGAGCCACCATAGGGCATGGTGGCCATCAAGAGTCTCCGTTGTACGGGGGTAGTGAATTTAGCAGGGTAGGTGCCTGGAGGGTGTGGTGTGTGGAGGAAGACGTAGAGCTGATGTGTGGGGGCCGTTCCAGCGAGTTGGTCATCTGTAGATTTGGGAGGAGGAGTAGGTGAAGGGGGACTGGACGTGCCCGGGATCGGGGCATCGTTGGCAACGGAAAAGGCACGTCTTGGTTGGAGCGTTCGTGTGGGTAAGGTTACGGTTGACTGGTGGAGAGTCGGTGATACTCTGCACCTTGGGTTGACGCGGTGCGTGAGTCTAAGGGTCTGTTGGAGGAACGCCATGATGGACGTTGGTGGAGGAGCCTCTGGCTGTAGGTATAAGAGGCTTACAGTAGTTGGCCGTGCATAGATGACCCACTGGGTGGATGAAGGTGACACTAGCGATCGTTAGACTGAAGCCGCGTCGACGCGCGTTCGGATGCGGCCGGCCCTCCTGCCTTTTCTCTTCCACCACCCTTGTCAATAGACCTAACAGACCAACTCTCTTCTGTTCATTCAAAGTAGGTCTGGAAGACTGGATCGAGCCAGCAAGGTAATATCCTGACAACAACGAACAATTTAACAGGTCACGATTGATTTGCCATCAAGTTGGTATATACGAGATTCCACATGGATCACTATACAATGCCATTTGGGTATTTCGCTCCTACAACACTATCGCCTTGGTCTTGAAGATGCCCCTTTGTCAACGTTTGGATATGAATCCCACCTCCCACACTCTCACCGAACTGTGAGGTCCTTTCAGGAGTGAACTGGAGTGTGGAATTCAGCCGTCTTCCACTATCCTTTTGCCATGCTCTACCCACCACCACTCGAAGAATCAGCATTTGTGGTGATATGCACATAAGCGATATGTAGATACACGCGAACGCCACCGACGTCTGGCTCCCCACGCCCAACGAGATCACGAAAGCAATCCCAGATAGTGTATAGGGAAGCACTGACTCGACAACGACGGAAACGACGGCAAAATATTGTGATGCATATTCATTCCCGAGGCAGCTCTTCACTGCTCTGCCATGGCGCGCCATACGGTAGCAGATCATGGCCGTGACTGTCGTGGTGAGGAATACGGAGGTCGTGTAATACGACAGCCCCATGATTGATGCAAGCCCCGAGAAAAAGTTGCCCCCTGGTACACTAGAGGTCCAGTCAACCATGATCCCGAGAGCAGTCAACCATGATCCCGAGAGCTTGTATATTTCATATCAGATTCATTCCACGGGAAGAGATACCGCACTCACCAAGGGTAGCCACCCATAAAATACAGGGTATAATGATGGCACGATAACTATCCCATATAATTTGACAGCGGTATATCATCAACGCGTCCGTCATAAGTTGCAATGTGATAACAGCTGTCGTCCCGAAATCCATGTACCAGGCGGAAATGTTATTGTTCCAATATGCGACAGGTCCGCCTGGATAATCCGGGTCCGAAATCCACATCTTCTCACCGAATATAGACTGGGTGGAGATCCAAACCGTGATCAGGAAGAGCATCATAGTGCTGAAGAGGGCGTAAAAGATGTCTGATTTTCTACGCATTTGCTTTTTACGATGCTTCAGCAGGGTGTGCAGGGTCTTGAAGTATAGGAAAAGCTGAAGCCCTGCCGGTTGGGAGATTAGATGGGTGAAGTCACAGCGAATGTTTCATGGGTCAATTTGGTTTCCAAACTCACCATACAAGATGTTCTCCATGTTAATCCCGATGTAGACTGCATCCTGGAACACTACATCTGCGGAGGAAGCAGACATGGATGATGATGTTGACTTGGAGTGACTTTCACGGGGAACCTAAGTGCGCAAGAACTTGAAGGCTCTCCTCTCAGGCTGTTAAGTCGTAGTATTTATACGATACCACCATATGTCACCTCATATCGACCCATCATCAGAGATCCTCGAATGAACGTAACGTCTTATATGTGGCAGGTGGACCATGCTCCCAGAAAAAGCCCCATGGGGTGAAGAAATGAGGGCTCAACGTCAGTTTTCGCGTACGACATCCGACGTACTCGTGAGCTCAGTCTAGATAATGTCGCCTTTGACCACATGACAAGTTTATGCCCTGAATACTACTGCACCGCGGAGCAAGCCTAGCAACTCCAACACAATCCATACCTCTTATGTATAAACCATACTCCCCAACTGTCGATCAGCTATAGCTTTTTGGATTTCCTGGGTGGGTTGGTTTGCAGGGATTTTAACCACACCATCACACACCTGATACCTTTTCTGAATGAATTTCCCATGTCTTTTCCAAGTTTCTTGCGAGTGTCAAGTCCTTTACATAACTAAGCAACCCGCAACACCTTTGGAGTAACCGCAAGGAACTAAGTTATCCCTTGTAGATGCTAACTACGGCGAGGGGCACCTAACAGATTGTATATGAGCAAGTGTACAACCCCTTTTCATCAGACCTCTCGACGACCCAATGATACATTCCTCACTTATCCCGACAAGTACGGGCATAAGAGACTCAACAGTATCATGGTCATGAAATAAACGACTCACACGTCGTGTCATCCAGTGTGGGAGACAGACAGAGAGCTGTAGTAAAGGCTCGCGATAAATGTAACCTTGTTTGATGTGAGAGTCCTCTACTGTATGAAGGATGTTACATTCGGACGAGCAGTAATGACAGAATGCAAGGCTGGTCATATACCCGATTTCGACAGGGACACATGTCAGTCACAAGGGGAGGTCAGGGAGGTCATGGTCACCAGAGATAGCGTACTCAAAGTTGCTTCCGTTTCTGGGTGACCGTATCGATTCGCACCCGAGCATCAGCGTTTCACTAGACAGGTGTCGCACATCATCAGCCCTGAAAACATCTCCATTCAGTTGTTCATCCCAATTTCGAATCGCTTGGCGTCCATGCTTTTTCTGCTAAGGAGTGGGAAAACTGAGGACACTCCAGTTAAATCCGTCAGAGAGGGGAAGCAAATAGCAACTATATCCCACGACCAGTGGGGTCGGGGAGGGGCATTGAGCACTCTTCAGTATGTGTAGGACCCTCGGCGATGAAAGCCTGGCCTCGGACGTGGCGATTTGGTTGGTACCCGGGAACTGGTGTCGAGTGTCACGCGTAAATACGATAGCACCAACTGACAAGAGCGACCGCACCACCGCGGCGTCGATCTGGACTCTGCTCAGTGGAATGTAAGATAACCAAGGAATTACTTACGGAGGTCATCGTCACGGTGATAGCGATAACAACGGGTCGGGGACCTGAATGTTAGTTCGCAACCGGGTACCTTAGTTGTTTCCAGCTTGGAGGGACCAACGAGCCAAAGGAGGGGCAACCGATGCAAGTCGCTTCCACTGCGGCGGAGAGAGAACAATCCAGCGATGCGGCATCGTCGATTCTGCTTGAAAAGGAGGGCTAGGAAATTACCGGGACAGACATCCGCAGCCGTAGTCTATAGTTACTTACTTAGTAGCGTGTTGGGAACTGAAGACTTTGTTTTCGTTGATTCTTATCGTGAAGAGGGCCACTGCAGGCTATTTCTCGGTCCGTGAGTTCTGTTGATATGAAAAGTAAGTCGGGGCCGATAGGACTCGGAGGCCACATGTTTGGTTGATACGATCTGAAGGGGTCAGCGAGCTCAGTCACCGTCCTCATGGAGCCTTTTCCATCGAACTCCACTTGGAACGAACACAATGTGGTTGCATGCTGCGGGTGATAGTACGACTTCTCACGGAGAGACTGCTCTGCAAAGAACATGCACCAACTTGGAGGCCAACGTTCTCGGGAGCTTTCAGGATCAAAGGGACCACAGCGTTCGCCGATCGTCGGTCACCGGTCACTGATAACCATTCAGCCCAAGTATTGTGATATTTCAGGTCTTCAGGCTTGGGAAAGATGCACTGACGATCTGTCTGTTACTAGTAGCTTTCTCTGTGCTATTTGTTTCTCGGGTGGGACAAACGCCGGTCTCGGGTGTACTTCCTCGTCTTCAGAATCACCCACTCATCAATGAGCCCTATTTCGTGGGCCCCACGGCTTATCCACGCCAATCATGGTCTGTGTACCATATGGTTGAGTACCCTGTGCTTGACAATATCGCCCTGCACAATTCGGCGTGATTATGGCCCTTTGGTACCCACGCGAAACGAAGCAGCAGCTGTATTCATTAGAATAGCCCTGTTGTTATCACTCAGCGGCAGGTTCTTCCTCCAGTTTCAGTCCACACCTCCTATGTTAGCATGGGTGTTGTCCCCAATGTTCTCTTCGCTGTTTGCGCACTCATCGGTGCAATATTGGTACTAGTACCTCTCCCCAGGCATTTAGCTACCCTGAACTTGGGAGTAACTCTGCTGTTGGTCTGGACCGAATTCGCATGCGTGATTGAATTTGCTAACGCGGTACGCTGGAATGGGAACGTCGAGAACTGGTCCCCACTTTGGTGCGATTTTTGCGGTCGTTTCCTTTCTGCTTTGGATGTGGCCCTCACCGGGACTGCTGTGTCCGTCAACCGTCGCCTTTACATGATTGTGACTCTGGACCCCAGACAGCATGAGAAGGCTCTCAACATAACGGTTGATGTCGTTCTTGGTATAGTCATCCCTTGGGCGTCGGATGCGCTACAATATATCGTCCAAGAATACCGTTTCTACATCTATGAGGACATAGGCTGCATGCCAGGGGTTGCCTCGGTCACTCTATCTTATCCTCTGGTTTATATGCTCCCATTACTCTTGGGCGTGATCTCAGTGGTTTACGTTGGTTTGTACTTTGCCAAGTCGATGTCTAGAAACTAATCACATGGCACCTCGCTCTGCAGCGTTGACACTTTGGACAATCTATCATAGGAACCGCGAGGGCATCCCAGATCATCACCGGATGAGTGGACTGATGCACACAGGATGGACAAGGCGCTTGCTCGCTGTAGGCGTATTTTCTGCCTTGTACGTACTCATTCCCACTACGTTATCCATCATCCTATTAGCGTCAGCCAACCCTGTCATGGCTTGGCCTGGATGGGACGCTATCCACTCGAAGAATCATATTATCGTACCTGTCCCTGCTGAGGTGTGGCAGTCGAATCCTGTCGAGGTAGCTAGCAACGAACTGCGACGCTGGACTACTGTGACGCTTGCGTTTGTCCTGTTCGGGCTGCTCGGGTTTACCGAAGATGTGAAGAAGATGTACTGGAGACCTTTCGCACGCCTCGTTGAGCCAAGTTCTTCCTCCATTGCTCACAGCCGGTTGTTCATCCCGTTGACCTTGAGGGCTAATTATCATGCTAACACGAGTCCTTTGTGTAGAAGTGGTAGCGCAGAGCAAGGTATCGATGTAAACGAGGATGAGATTAATATGAAAAGTGCGCTTCGGTCATCTCAATGCTTCCGAGATTACCTCCTGTGGGGAAAGTCGCGAACGCTACCAAATAGGCCTTTCCCTTTGGTAGTTCGACCGAAGTTGGATCACGACATGGAAGACTTGCAAAATGTTATTCATATTTCTCGCTACGACATTCCAGCAAAGTCCTTGGAGATGGTGGTGTAGAGATGAGGACTGGATGACATGTTATGTGGAACCTATGGAATAGTACCCATCGAGTATTCTGTAGGATAAGATTAGACTGGTGTGTATTCATGACTGACCCGATCAAAAGTGTTGTCGAGTTTCTGTCGTTGTCAAGTTACGATCACCTTCCCCGGTTCGATTCGGAATTAGGCTTTAGCGCTCTTTAGCGGCGTCTTTGGTGCACCAGGGCAGGGCGGATCGCAAACATCATTTTTCTTTTGCTTACCCTTTCTAGATCCAGAACGTCGAAGGGGATCCTCTTGAAATCGGACGTGTATATAACAGACTTGTTCATCTCCATCAGGATCACACTCTCCTTCCTTGTCCAGCATGTCTCGTTCTCTCGCGTCCTTTCCAGAAGAAATACTCGCGAGGATACTTGCGCTCTCTGTCACTCTTCCTCCGCTACTCCAGTCCCGTCCTGCTTGGGATGTCCCCACCACTTCCTCTCCCCGCACCCGTCTGGCACCACTTCTCGTCTCCCGCCAGTTCCTCCGTATCGCGTCTCCGCTGTTCTACCACACGCTGCATCTCCAGTCAGCCACTCAGGCTACTCGGGTACTTGACACGCTCCGACGCAACCCTTCGTTGGCGGACGCGGTACGACGAATCGTGTTTGGAGGCATCTGGAGTGACTGTGCAGGGGTGCTCACGCTTTGCGACCACATGGAAGATATCGACATCATGCTCGATAATGGTCCCACTTCTGGGCCCCTGAATGATGCCTATGGAAATATAAATGACGGGAGCGACGTCGATGCGAAGGCATTCTGCTTCGCCCTCGAACAACGGGATACTATCGTGCATCTGACGATACGTAAGGACCCCGCTGTGTACCTGACCCACCCCCGTCCCCAATATGTCCTCGAACGTCTCGCACGGGCAGTACACCATTGGACGAAATTGGTAAGTACCCGACCAGGTTCGCTATTACAAGGCCAGATTGACGAATGTCGTGAACTCGAAATCTGAACAGGAAACCGTCCACTTCGGTCTTCGCATATCCTCTTCGCCAGTGACGCTCCCGCTAGCACATGCTCTTAGTATGGCACCTCGCCTGCGTTCCGTTCGCGCACAGCTTCCGTCCGTATGGAACGACCTCCTTCTAGTCATCTCGACGAACCCACGTCTCGAAAAAGTAATGCTCTACTCCGAGTCTACGTTTGGTACTACTCAATCCAGGTGGAACTTGGGGACGACGGTGATTAAAGGTGGCCATGGTATTCCCGACGATATCGAGAATGCAGTTTTGGGTACTGGGCTGTACATGATGGAGGCTAGGAAGCATGCCAGACTCTCGGAGCTCGTCAAAGCCGGAACATCGATTATTCGGACGAGAGCTCATACAACGATTTCAACGATGTCCAGTCAGTCGGGTGGGAGTGGGACACCGATCGGTTCGGTGCGGGCCAAGGAGCTGGCTGTCGAATTGCTGGCCAACCGTGACAGCTTGAGTGGGGTACCCACTTGGTCGAGTGCACAAGAAGTGTGATCGGTCTTGGACAGACCGAAGAAGAATTGTAGAAAGTCAAGGATATTGACGCCGAGTGAATATGAGATTCCCGTATATTGCACGACCACGATACCCTAATAGTTATTTCATCCGTTTATCCCTTTCCGCGTCGCAGTTCTTATGTATACTACTTTAGTGTCTATCATCCGAGTGCATATTCAGTGTCAATCTGTTTACGAACGGCGATGCTGCGATTGTCTGCGAAGCTCAGCAGTCCGCTGTGGGACGAGGACAGTGAGCTGGTAGTCGGCGTAGATCTCGAGCGCTGTGAGACTGATCTGGCAAAGTCTGACATTGAGCGGATGTTTGAAAGTACGAAAATGGCAATCGCTGTAGAACGGGCGGATGTGTCAGACTCGCTCTTATTGCCATTCACGTCCAAGGCTCAGTACAGCCAAATCCATAGCTATCCGGTCCACCTCTTATCTGATCCATCCAGCGCTATTCCCAACTTCTGATTCACCCACAACGATACCACCGAACTTGTTTCTTGTCTTTCAGTCATTCACATGAACTTCTTCAAGACAAAGCCACGAACACCACCAGACCTTGTGCGAGGTCTCCGAGATACTATTCCAAAGCTTGAGTCAGGTCCACCAGGAAGCGAGTTGAGAAGAAAGGTGGGCCAACTTCCGTCGTATCATTCGTACATACGACGTCACTCGATTCCTGCCTTCAGGCGAGCGAGGAAGTGTCCAGGAACATCCAAGCCATTAAAGGTATCCTCTTCGGCGATGGTGAACCGGTCCCGGAGTTGATCGCACAACTCGCTCAGGAAGTGTACTCGACAGATCTCCTCCTTATCCTCGTACAGAACATTGCTCGTTTCGATTTCGAGTCTCGGAAAGACGTCGTACAGATATTCAACAACTTGTTGCGCCGACAGATTGGTGCCCGTTTACCAACCGTGGAGTATATCTGTGCGAGACATGAAGAGGTCATCTTTGCTGCCTTAGCGGGCTACAGTAACGAGGAGGTCGCGCTCAACACTGGTATGATTCTACGGGAGATGCTGCGACATGAGCAGCTGGCAAAGATTCTGCTTTGTTCTGAACAGTTCTACACATTTCCACACTACATAGAAACAACTTCATTTGGCGTCTCATGTGATGCATTTGCTAACCTGAAAGAGACTTTGACTCGGCACAAGCCTATGGTTGCGGAATACCTTGACAAGAATTACGACAGATTCTTCGCTTCCTTCACCTCTCTCATTCTCTCGACAAACTATGTCACCAAACGCCAGTCTCTCAAACTCCTCGGCGAAATACTGCTCGATCGGGCAAACTTCAACGTGATGACACGTTACATTGCTCAAGAAGCCAACCTCAAGATGATGATGAACATGCTTCGTGACAAGAGCAAGAATATCCAATTCGAAGCTTTCCACGTCTTCAAGGTCCGTTTCCTTTTGGTTTTTCTTACCCATGGTTTCCATGTGCTACATCTTCCGTAAAGGTCTTCGTCGCCAATCCAAAGAAACCGCCTCAAATCGAAGCAATACTTCGGAGAAATAGGGAGAAATTGTTGAACTTCTTGAAGAATTTTCACAACGACAAAGAAGACGAACAGTTCAGTGAACGTAGACATCACCTGCTTCCCAATGGCGAATCGTGATTGATGGATTCTCCCCTGCTTATTAGGACGAGAAGCAATTTCTCATCGTCCAGATCCAGAATCTGTGAAAACGCGCTGGAGTTTAACGTCCTCCCTCCGGATTCAGCTTTCCTCGCGTGCCTCATTGTCTTCCTGTCCCTCGATGGTTCCTCGCTGGGGCGTTCTTTTAGCCCTCGATATCGATATCTATCGCTTTTCACCTCATCAGGTCGCATACCGCAAGTCATCAGCTAGTCATCGCATAACACACGATTGGTTGATCCATCGTATGTTGTATCATACCACTCGTACATATCGCAGAGGCTGTTTGTACATATCTAGCTAAAAGGGTATCGTACCATCGTCCCGTTCTCGTCTCACTCGCGACCCACGTGTACGCATGGTACATAGTTGTTTCTCCATGTGCCGTCCGAGTATTCGCCTGGGTATGGACAGTGATAAACGCGGAGGTTTGGATGCACCGAGACCCGCTCATTGGGCGGTAATTATGGTACTGCTTCCTTGTCAAAGCTGATCGAATCCATCGATGATTCGGAAAACGGAGATGGGGGAAGTCATCGTACGTGTCCAGTGTATTCTGTGAATAGCACGTTTCGTCCTGCTATGTAGATGATCACTTGAGGCAAGCTTTCTCGATGTCATGTCGGTGTTGTCCGAACCAAATGACGAAATAGAGTCGTGTATCGGTTTATCCGCGATACCATCTGGGTCCTGACTCTCAGGTGGAGGCTCGATACCATTGAAGGTGGTATTATGTGGTGATGCCGTTGATGGTGTGTCCGTTGTATGCTGCGAGCATGAGCAGCCTGTAGACACTGCCGTAGTCCGAGTCCGGGGTACCCTGGTCCGAGTCGTTAGAGTGGAATGTGGCTGCGAAGGTGACAATGTTAGGAATCGCCGTTCTTGCTTTTTGACGGAGCTCTCGTAGATAGAGCCATAGCGAGTCGTCTGAGTTGGTGCCGTGGGGAGGGGAGTACGGGACATGGAGGGTGCGTGTTCAGTGGTACACATGAGGACGTAGGCGTATAAGATCCGGCCGTAGCCTGAGGGTTGCTGTGCGTGGTGACAAGGCGATCGTGGTTGCGTTGCGCTGCATCTCGTCCATTGTGCTCATGCAAGAGTGCATGGTGGTGGCGGTGGTGGATTCCCGGGGATCTGGAGGGAAGCGACTCGGATATGATGAGGGTGACATGAAGTCGAAGAGATGTGAATAGGGACTCTGGGAAGTGAGGATACGAGGGTTGCTCTGTCCGCTGAGGAGGAAGAGAGACCGTAGTGGTAGAAGGGATGGGTGGGCGACACCATCCGACTGAGGCTGGAGCGACTCCGATGGACATCAGATTCCAGTGGGTGTCGGAAGGGATTGACTCGGAGGAAATTACTGAGTTCGATGGACTCACCGATGACCACTAGCCATTCAACAACATGCGACACGGGCACTTCATCCATTGAACATGGCATGTAAAATTGAGTCGAACTTGCGGACGCTGTCTTCCTTCGCAACTCTGGCCTGCGTATGGGTGACCAGGACATCATAGCGGAACTTACCACTCCGATTGTCTGATACGGTTGTTCCGAAAAGTGAGTTGTTCCGAGTATACTATGAAACAATTGGCTGCCAGGCGGAACTTCGTCAGACAGCGTTTGCGACAGGTTGACCGCACGTCCAGGGCGAAATCGTTGATAGATTGTCAGCGAAATGACATGCAGTGCGAAACTGCGAAATTGGCGCTCTGTACCCAGTAGATAAGTACTTATCTCTATGTCTTGCATTCCACTTTCCCCTGCATCTCCCATCATGGAACCGCAAAGAACAGAGGGAAAGGCACCGTTTCATTACGGTGGGGAACAACTCGAGACGTGGTACTGCGTCTATGGCGATCTGAAGAGCGACAAGATCCCTTTACTTGTTCTTCACGGGGGACCAGCTCTTTCTCATGACTACCTTCTCCCACTCGCTGACCTGGCTTCTGGAGACCATGCCAGACCAGTCGTCTTTTACGACCAGGTCGGAAACAGTCGATCTACGATCATCGACAAGGAAGATACCTTCTGGACCATCGACCTTTTCGTCGATGAAGTACTCAACCTCGTGCAGCATCTAGGCGTTCATGACGCCTTTGACGTCGTGGGTCATTCATGGGGAGGAATTTTGGCTTCAGAACTCGTCATTCGCCGCCAGCCCCCTGGCTTACAGCACGTTATACTCGAAGAGTCGCTCTTTTCACGACCTCTCGCCGACGATGTGATGCGTGCTCGTGCCGCTAGCATTTTTTCACCAGAAGAGGTGGATATCTTCTGGAGAGGATGGGAGGGTGAGGAACTTCCTCAGTTCCCAGATATCATCGAGAAGTACCTATCTCTGTTCGGCAATCGCGTCTACCCCCTTTCCAAACTCGAGCAGTTCCCTCCGGAACTAGCATATTCTCTCCAACAAGTTGAAATCCATCCCCAAGTGGACCGTGCGATGCGCAAATACCAGATCAATCCAACCTGGGACATCACTGACAAACTCAGCCAGATAGAAAAACCCGTGCTCGTCATTTTTGGCCACTTTTCTTTCTTGTTCGATCGACGGACAGCCAACGCCTATCTGGAAAAGATACCTCGCGCCAAATTTGTGGAGTTCATGGACTCGAGTCACATTCCTCATTTCGAGCAAAGGGACGCGTACATGCAGGTTGTTCGCAACTTCTTGGAAGATATTGATTGATCGAGATAGTCACCCGATGGTGTCTGTTTTTTTTCCTATCGAGGTATAATTTTTTCAAGACCGATCAAGCATACATACCAGTCCTAATGTACACAGGAACGTGGTGCAACGCGGATTTTGCGCGCCGGCACTGACAATCACCGTAATCGTGTGTCTTTGGTCCAGGAAAGCGTCAGTGGTCACTAGGGATAAGCAACGCTCCAAACTTCGAACTCCACGGGGCTTACAGATCTGATATGTTGAACTTCTGTTAATTCGAAAGTTTGGCACCACACACTATCCTCCGTTGAAGGTACTCCCAGGGACGCATCACTGGCAGTGATGCATGACCCATAATACCATTGCGAATTTCGTCTCCAATGACTGACCTCGTCCTCACTAGTGACGTGCTCAAACTGCGTTAATTGGGATTCCGAGTGATTATGCGCCTACAGGAAAATATGTTTGTCAGTATGGAACCTTGAAGGGCACCCCCAGTTGAAAACCAACCATCGAGCTGCACGGCTCATTGCTATCGATGAAGCTGCCCGCTATCCCACAACATTCCACACTGTCCATTCATCGTGACATCGAGTACAGACACAATGACTACTTACTATCCAGTGATCATTGTTTGAAAGGGGTAGGTTACTAAATAGTAGTCACGCTGTCTCGATCGAACTACTAACCTCCGCGAAATGCCTCTATGGGACGGCTTTCCCCCTTCTTGGTCGTCTTCTGTCTACCTACGGGGGACCTCGTTGGATTGTATTCCCCGCGGAACGTTTCTTCCGGGGCAGTACATACGATGCATGTATATGACGGCAGCCTTGTCGCATGTCCAGTGAAGTGTGTCTGCCGACTTTCTTTGCAGAACAACTTCCATAGCCTTCACGCAGACCCTAGCACCCCGGTATGCGAGTATTTCCGATATTTGCTGTGTGCCTCATGGTTTCTGACCAGCTTTCGAATATTACAACTCGAAGCAATTCCTGTTCTACTGTTACCCTCTGGCACGTATTTGCCCATCCAAGTTTCAGACTGATTTCCACAACATGGTTCACGTTTCAATCACGGTCATCATCCGTCGCCTGGCTTTCGAGATTGACAATCAAACTCGAGCATGCATCCGCAATTATCGAATCAATGTACGTTTGTGTTCCTTTTACCTGAACAGATTCCACGATCTCTGGCGTTACTCATTGACGTGGTTAATAACTATCTCTTGAAGTGACTCCTGTCCGGCGACTTACTCCACCACAGAGCAAGGCCGATTGTCTTGTGTATGATGTCTGTCAATGGCAATTAGCGAATGGGCTAGTGTGTGGGGAAATTATAAATTGTCTGTCTTTTCTTTCCCTTTTCCGCGATCGAGCGCATATTACAAAGGGATCTGCAACTAGTCCACTCGAATGCCTCTGGGTTGGTTGCGGTATAACGCTTTCCAGGCGTAATATTCGGAGACATGTTCATGAACTTCACTGGAGGCATAGGAGAGAACATAAGCACAAAGATGTGCCAACTAAATAGCTTGCCTCAAAGCTTGGGACGAGTCCCCGCCTTGTAATGAATGTATAAGACCTCTATGTTACGATATTAGGAGTACAGAATAGATATGCAATATAAACCGGGTAAACAAGTCCATTGCCAGTGTGATTACTCTACCGTGCTTGGATATGTCTAGAGAGCTTTCTATCATTGTGCGAGCCGGAGCTCGGACTAGGTAGGGATGATAGATTTCCGGGGTTGAGAGGGTGCATGCTTCGACCTGGCTCGGATGGCAGGTCCGTACTTCGTGAAGACGAAAGGAACAGGGGTTAATGCAAGGGCGATGAAGCCAAGCAACGACGATGCCCATTCCGATCCTAGTGCTGCATACATCTGTGCGGCAAACAGCGGAAACCCGGCACCAAATAGGCTTCGTGCGACGGTACTCGCGGCGAGTGCGGACGCGGCGATGTAAAGGTAGACATCGATGATGTAGTTGAACAGCCCCAGCTATGGACATGTCAGTGGGGTGACATCAGAAAGTGATCTAAAAGTAAGACGACACTCAGAAATATAAGACATATGCTAAAGCCAAGGAGCAATGCGGATGCCAGCGGTGCCCAGATAGATACACTCGGAAAAGAGGTCCATGCGAACCAGAAGAAAGCCGCAGCGAAGCATGGTGCACTAACCATGACTATGCGAAGCCGGAACTCGGGGGGAACAGGCTCTGGTGACACTTGTTCTGCTTTGCGGACATACTCTGGGTTGAAATATAATACGTACACGAAAACTGCAATAAAGCCTCCAATCGGTAATGGCAAATAAACGAGGCCCGACGGGCCGGGCTTGAGATGGTGTCCTTCCGTATATACTACTGGATAAGCCTCGAACAGCAAATAGAGGCAGCCATAGACAAAACTCATGTATATCGTAACCACGAGCAACATTGGCTCTTGGAAGAGGACCTTGAATGGACGTGCCAGCACAGATTCCAACCGGTCTTTGAAAGACATTGTATTCAGTTCCATAGGAGCATAATACCGTTCATCTCCAGTTTGTTTACGCATGGCCCGAGCCTTTTTCACAAGCAAGACAGGCCTTCCAGAGAAATCAGACTAGTCAGAAACTAGGAATTACGTTGATCTCACTTACTCGTATGTTTCTGGGATGGTCAAAAAAATGATCACTAAGCATACTCCTGCGTGTCATCAAAATCAGAATTAGTCAAAGGACCATCAGGAATGAACTCACGAATATCGTAAGAATCCAGAACACCCAACGCCATGAGGTGCCCGATTGGTAGATATAGCCACCGACGATGGGACCTATACCTGGACCGGCGAAAGGAGCAACGCTAAAGATAGCCAAAGCAACACCTCGCTCTTTTGGGCCCCATATATCAGAAATCAGGGCACCAGAGTTGGACAAAGGGGCGGCTGCAAATGTACCCCCGAGGAAACGGAAGACAAGTATTGATGCAGTGTTTTGAGAAAGAGCGCATCCGACTTGGAAACACTGAGGGCTGTGGATCAGTTGGATGACCAAAGCTGAGCCCTGAGCCCTGAAGCGTTACGTACCATATACACAAAGAAGGTAAGCAAGAATATCGGCCGTCTACCGTACTGTTCAGAGAGCGGCGCCCATAGGAGGGGGCCAACACAATATCCGCAGACGAAAAGGGAAATGGTCAGAGTTCCAACCTCCTGTCCAAATCCAAATTTCTCCTCCAACACGGGTATGATGGACGCTGGTGCGCTACTGGAAAATGTGCTGTGCAGGCGACTTCAGAGAGAGAGAGAGAAAGAGATGGAAATCAAACCAACGCATTTAATACGAGGAGACCACCTATCAAAGTGATACACCATCTCCTGAGGTGTGACCAGCTCTGCAACGAATGGAATCATCATGATCAGCGATCCAAAAAAAGATTGAAGCAGATAAAATAAAACCTTTGGGTTTGCTGGTTCGTCTGGAGCGAAACGAACTTGAAAGGGATCAAAGTCGGACGTCTTCTCTATTGGCAGCTCGGAAATATGTTGCGTCGATGAATGGAGAGCTGAATGAGCTGAACGGGCTGAGTGTGTAGAGGAACCCGCCATAATGAAGAGGGAGACGTGTAGACGTACCAGAGGAGGGAAACTTTGCTTATAAGACGGTTCAGATGCCGATTGATCGCCATTTTGACTACAAACTGGTGACGCGGGCCAAGTCAGGGGCTTCGTCATGAGAGACATATCACAACATACCTGATTACGTTAACAATGAGCTGACAATGTATTTGAATTATCACGTGACATGGATATATCAGTCAAAAAAACTCTCTGGCGGGGAGTCGAACCCCGCTCTCCCGCGATCCGTCATCCGCTATGACAGGCGGGTGTACTATCCGATATACTACCAGAGATTGATTATGAGTGTGGCCATCTCATAGGGAATGACATAGGTTTACGCGTTATTAAGAATCTATGCCTACACGTTACAAATGATCGTTACCAATTCTCTAGCATCACCTGTGCGCATTCCTGTTTGACAAACCATCAGATCATTTCATCAACATTCAAATCAAAACTGACCTTTAGCCTCGAAAAGTTGTGCACGATAGCAACGTTCAATACCGTTCTGATCCTCCTCCGTATATCTGCCTTTCCGACCGTCAACTGGAACGATCCCGAACACTGACAGTATCGCGAGACATTATCCGAACGCACTTGCTTGCATTTCGAACAGCGCAAATCCTGCTGGACGAATGCCTTCTCCATCGTACCCACCATCCGGATCAACTCCATCTCTATCACAGCCCGATCGAATTCACCATCACATCCACATATCCACTTGGGAGGTCCCACGTCCATACCATTCGACATCAACTCTGGATCTCGACAAAAGTCAAAGTCGCGAAGTCTGTCACATGATTTGCAAGGGACGTTGGACAATTTCAACGTCTCGCACGGGTTCCGGAAAACGGCGTCGTTCGCGAACTCTCGAATACCTGCCAGGTCAAGCAGATTACGCTTTAATAGCCCGATTTCGACGTGCAAATCCGCCGTGAGACCCAGTACGGCGCAAACGAACTTGATAAATTCCAGCACAGGGTTGGTGAGCGAGAGGTATGAGCCAGGAAGTACCGGGAATGCGAACTGAGAGCGGAGCCGGTCGTCGTACATGGAGTCTCTGTGTCTGGATTGAATAGAGCCGACTATTTTAAGGAGTCTCCGAGTGAGTTTTCTTGAGATGAACTCGCGGGTGGCGTCCAGTTCGCTTGCTTTCCCTGCATCTCGTTGAGTAGCCTCGGGAGCGAGATTCTGAAGCACTCGAAGAGGAACGCGTGAAACCGCGTTCACCTTCTGTCTGATTTTGTAGAGTTCGACGATAAAGTGTTGAATGATGGTGCTGAAGTCGTCCTGAATAGCAGGCGGGAGGAATTTCTGGATGTTCCACCGCATCTCAAGCGTGACCTCATCAGGAGGGTCAAGCGCTAGCTCGTCCACGCAAACGACGCCTCCCAGATTCGCGTAATCCATGAACAATAAGAAGTCGTAGAAGCGCTCTGTCTTCAGATACACGTGCTGGAATAATTCGTGGGATGTCACTGCTGTGGTGATGTAGGTCGCATAGGCGGAGGCAGTCCCAGGAGGTTTAGACGTAGCAAGTAAAATCCGGCTAAAGTCGGCATAGACAACCTGGGAACCGAGGCGTTTGAACTCGGCGAGCATCTGTATGAACGTTTTCCGCATGAGACTGTGGATAAAACGATAGATACTGGGATCGTGAAGGTGAGAGCCGCTCGTGCTAATCCAACGCCAGAAGTGGTCGATAGTCACTGTCGCGGGACTGTCAAAGTTTGACTGAATCTTGTCAAGCAACCAAGCTTTGATCATCGATTTCAGAATACCGAAGGTCAATGTCGACATGTTTGAATCCCCAAGGGTAAGGTCGCGTTGTGCTTCACCTCGGTTGAATTCGTTCAAGGTGCGGGAGACAGAGTCAAAGGCTGTTGTGCCACCGCTTCCCTCGAGCTCGTTCACGACGACGGAGTGTAGTACAGAATCGACTGCTAGATTACGCACGGTAATCTCTAAGCATACGTTGGAGTAACACCCGGGCGTCACGAACTCCGTGTTTTGTAGTTCCTCATGAGGCACGTTGTCCGCCTCCCTGCCACCTAGATCTGGTCGATCAGTTGGAGACCACCATAGGACAATGTCCTGTTGTATCAATCGTCGTGCGAAACTGATGTCTGAGAGAATGAGAGGCTGGTCACCATCAATGTGTCCGATTGGAATGTCAAAGTAGTCGGCGAGAGTAACTGATCGGTCGAGCCACAGACCGAGCGAGAGGTAGCGACGCAGCATTCGCTGCGCTACGTGGGTTTGCCAAGGAAAGACGTCGAGAGAATGGACAATTTTCGATTTCAACATCGACAGGACTGGGAATCGTGATAGCTTTGGGACATGGGTGTCAAAGTAAACCTGATCCTTTAACGAGGAGATGACGACAATGTACGACATGTTCTCCAGGAGACCAAGCTCCCGGGAGATTGCCTTGAGTGCAGTGATGTCTTTGCTGTGGTAAGTTGTGGTGAAGTCACAGGATGTGGGGTAATGAATAGAGGCTAGATCTCCTTGGTCCTCCACCCGTTGCTTCGAGAGTTCCGCGTATAACTCTTGCAAGCGAGGGATACCTTGACGACGAGTTGCAGGGTCTACTAGATGCAGCTTGACTGAGCCGTTCGGAAGGAAAAGTGCAAAGACGTGAATAGGGGCACTCTGCGAGCAAGCATGATAGAGGAATAGATATTTGCCGTGACGACCACCATCGAGGTACATCTTGCGAGAAAGAGAGGGATTGGCGCGATCAAGTTGGGTCAAGTCAACACCGGTAGTCTGGGCTCTGTTAAGCGTCAACCCTGGCTCGTCGACAGTGCAGGTCTTCCCCAGCCTTAGCAAGGCTCGCATCTCTAAGGGGACTTGGCGCTCGAATACACCATCCACATTGGGATCGTTCATCAAGTCCGTGAAATGTTCTTGGATGTCTTCGTAAACATCCTCCTTGACAAGTACTTTGTAGAGGTTCCTGCAGGGGATATCTCTAGGTAGGTGCCGCACGACCTTCTCCCATTGATAATACTCCGTCTGGAACAAGTCATCCTTGGGTGGATCCTTGAAGTGGATGTAAAACTGCCGAGGAATGCGGAGAGGAACGGGACTAAGTTCTCCATCGACAGAAACCCACAAGATGAAGCGTCCCGAAATCTTGCTAGGTCGGATCTGCACGATGTCCCAGCATTGGCTTGAGCGTATCCGTGCACCTCTGAACATAGAAGGAACGATCGCCGACGCATCCCCATCCAACTTTACTTCTCGTCTTTTGCGCCAGCGGGGTTTGATTGCCTTGAGCCACGCAGCGTAGTTCGAGCTAGGGTCCGGAAGGGGAGTTCTGTCGGCCTTGTCTTCCTCGTCGACTTCAAGATTCTGCTTCCTCGCTGCCTTGCGATTCACGACAGCAACACGGCCTTGGTCAGGGTTCTTCTGCGTCCCAAAATCCTCCATATCGTCTCCGTCTTCCTCTTGCGTCGATCGTGGCTTAACGGAAAAGAAGTCCGTCATCTTGTTTTGCTTGAACTTGTCAACGGCCCCAGCGACTCTCCGATGCAACCAGTCAGGGTGCCTGATCCTGGGGACAGGATTAGAGACACCTTGCATAGCCGCGGGGATCGTGATCAATTTCTGAATGACCGAACCCAACCGCTCTATGTAATACTCCCAATCCAATATCGATCGAAGGTCGAAGTTAGTATGACCAGGATCTTTGAGCCATTTACGAAGGTACGTCCGCTTGACAGCCTCTTCAGCAGAGAAGATGGCGACGGGGACAGCTCGTTCAGTGACGGGAGCACCGTTAGGTTTCGCAGAGATAACGAACTTGCAAGCGAGGCCCTTGTCTTTAACCATTTGGTCCCCAAGGAATTCAGCCAACCTCTTCGCAGTACTGATTGACGTGGATTTCTGTCCAGCGTATTCAGCAAGAGTCTTTGACATGCTTCTGTTCTCAGCGATGAGCTCGACGAGCTCCTCGTCGCTGAGGGTCTCTGCGTGAGAGAAGAGGATGTCAAGCCATTGGTTGGCAATGTTGGCAACGGCACCGTAACACTCCTCTGTCGTTGTCCCAAGGAGGAATTTCTCGAAGATTTGAGATTGGAAGATTTTGATGAGTTGCAGTTCCCCGCGTCGCTTGACCTCAAAGCCCTTGAGCTCCGCGAGGGAACCGTCGTCATTAAATACAGCGTAGCGTTTCTTGAGCAATTTGTCTTCTTCCTTCGAGGAAGGGAGAATCATGGCGCGGTACGGTCCATCGAGTTCGAAGAAGATGGAGTTTTCTGAGTGAACGACATACTCTCCTGTTTCCGGATCGAGTTCATGATATTGGTCATTCGTGAACTGCGCGTGGACAAGGTGGTTGAGCATCGTACAGGGGTACGAGAAACCGAGGGTTTTTCCGTTGTCGAGTTTGAACTTAAAGTTCTCCGGGAATACGCTCGGCAACATGCACCAGATTCCATCTGTATCCAGTTCGAGCGGACGTCCAATCTGCTCCACCAACGCTCGAGCCATCTGGATGATTGTCGCACCAGTCAAACAGGTGATTCCCGCCATCTCCATCGAGTGCCACCGCGCACCCTTGCGCATCACATACCCGTAGAATGAGTTGAGAATACACTTGTGAGCGAGCTGCAAAGAGTCATAGAGAACGATCATCTTCTTCGCTTCGTCAATTTCCGCAAGAGAACGACCCTCGCTTATGACGGTATCAAGATTCTTCTTCCACGTCTTGTGGAGACCCTTGTACTCGTACCGACGATCACGGAAACGGCGGACGGTATCAACGTAGAATGGGTTTTCCCGCTGACAGACAATAGACTCGCGAGTCTCGACCTTTGTATCCTTGGTCTTCTTGTAGACCTTGCGCGAGTAGTCTCCGAGCCGCTTGTGCAAGAGAGCTGTTTGCTCTGTCTCCGTCAACTCGGTGAACTTCCGCTGCGGGCTGCCTGCCTTCTTAGGAGGGAATGTCTCCTGGTTGAGCGCGTGTCGGATCATGTTGTACTCATCCCTGTGTGCAGGGAAAAATTCACCTCTCCACGCCCACTCAAGCCTCCGGTCGCATTTCTTTCCAGGTCGGTTATAGTCGCATACAGCGCAAACTGACTCGTCCACCATTGAATCGGGTTGCAGTCGATTGGATAACATGATGTTCGGGTACATAGCGGCAACGTCAAGATGATAGATCAGGGGCTTGTCCGTTCGTCTTGGGTTATCTCGCATAAGCTCAAGAGCGGATTGAATTTGGGCCTTGACTTCGTTATAATTGGTGACATTCTCCAAAGAGGCATGTGATTCTTCGACAATACAGAATTTCAGTGCATTATCGAGATCCCTGATCAGCTGATCGACGGCAGCAGGGACAATCTTAAACTCCGTGGGGATATCGCTACGGAAAACACCAGCCTCTAATGCTTCGACGTGTCCTCCAACATAGGTTTCTGAAGCTAGCAGATGTCCTTCAAACATGTTCAAGTGGGCGTCCTCATGCCTGTTCGGCATAATGATATGTCCCCGGTAGGCTTCGACCATCAACAACGTTTCGCAAAGCGTTCCACTCCCTTTGCGCAATACCTCATCTGGGCATAGGGGGATGATGTTGCACAGAGAGAAGATGAACGGGTGTACATATTTCATGTAGAGGTAATAGGTAGCAACGGCATCTGAAACGGAGTACTGGGCAAGCACTTGCGGTTGCTCCATGGCATACGGTGTCATCAATTCGGGGTCCAACTCGATAGGATTATACCCCAGTTTATACGTCGTTACCGCCTTCAAACCCTGACTACCTTGCGGTAAGTACGAATCACGCTTGACCCATCGGAAACAGTCCATATGAACGCAACATCGACTCTTGAATTCGTCTTCGGAATCCTTGGCGAAACCCGTCTCGAGGTACATGTCGATCCCATTTGCTTTCGCTCTCGCGCAAAGAAATGGAAAATCGAAGAAGTCACCGTTAAAGGTAGCCATGACAGTAGGCTTGACTTCCTGTATATGTTTGAAGAATCTGGTGATCGTTGCGGCCTACATTACAAAATCGACATCAGGAGCTCACTATAGGAAAATACAATGGCGAACCTCGTCTTTCTCATTATACACGGTGAACGGTCCTTCGTACCCTTCTTTGGGTGTATACTCAAAATCCTCGATATCCTCGCTAACAATCTCCCGGTTCGTAATTAGATAACCTTGACCGTCGATCATATACGAAATCATCATCACTTGGTCAATAGCCTGATCAGGGAACTTGAGAGGGGCCTTCGTGGTTTCGATATCATACGCCATAACCACAGGATCGGCACGCTTCACGCGCTCCGTGAGCTGCACAAAACTGGGCTGCCCAGCAGTAAACGTCACCGCATACCACAATCCAACGCGTAGTTCGTTGTCAATAGCCACGCGCAGGTAATATGGCACGTCATATTCCCGGATGTCCACGATGCACTCGCTAGGATTTCGTTCCTTGTAGTTGCTCCCACCACCCACACTGCCTCCAATCTCCGTCCATTCCCCTTCAAGCTCGAGGTTTGTACTTGGACCTGCAGTGGCATTGACGACTTCAGCATAGGCATCAACAGCGTCACGTTTAGCACCATTGGCAAGTGCAAGAGGAGCGATATCTCGTCTGACAGTGAGGAGATCGGAGACGTTTCTGAAACAAAGCTGCAGATAGAGTCTCCGGTGACCCATTAGATGATTCGGTAACTTGAGATCCTCTTTTCGGTCGCGTACGATCCTACTAATGAGGCCCTCAAAACGTTTCACCAACCATTCCTCGACGCTCGCTTCCGAGCCGCTCTACGCGTCACGCACGAACAAGACAGGATCAGTACACAACAGCGGAACAAAGACAGACGCCTGACCTTGCATGCGATACAGAAATACGGCTCATACTGCATAGTGCACTTGAACGAGCCCCCATCATCCTGTATGAAATAAAAATCCACCGCAGCCTTTCCTCCAGGATAATCTGGATCTTTAACCAACGTCGGATGCATATTGATGAGCCAGCCCTCTCTCTGTCCACCCTCCTGCACCTTTGCAAAACCGAGCTTCTCATCGATCTCGTCGCTCAACTTGACTTGTTCGAATCGTTCCGCAAGCTGAGTCCCGTCGTCTTCACGTTGTGGAGCTGGTCCGTCTCCAGGCGCGTTCCCATTCGTTCCACCTCCGCGTCCTCTTCCTCTGCTACGACCTCCGCGAAAGTGGGTGCTCCCACGGTAACCATATCTTCCTCCGCGTCCTCCACGTCCGCGACCATTAGAGGTCAGTCCGAAGGTGCCTCCACGCGCCATGAGTGTAGATAGTTGACGACCAGGTGAGCGTGTCGATCATGTAAGGCAGTGACAACACGTATTGTAACAAACGCGACCTGTCACATCATCATTTGTGTCACGGCACGCGTCGCCCAAGTCGTCAGAACTACAGCGTATGATCAAAATCCAGATAAAGTGGACCACCCATATACATATGTTCAGCAGAAAAACCATTCATGATCCCTTCTTTCAGGGTACGATATAGGTAGATATAAGCCAGGGTATCCCATAAAAATACGTGGTACGCACAACTCGACTCTGCAAACGCTCTCCAGAAAAGAAAACATTGCAGAAAGGGAGGGAGAAAACAGAAGCGCAGATCCATAGCCAGTACCGACATCAAGCCCGAGAGATGAAAACTAAGCGAAACGTGAAAATGAGAGCTGCAGTATGACAATAGTATAGAAAGCACATGGACCGCAAGCGTTTGTAGAGATGTGGGACGACGACTTGGACAAATTTGAACGAAAAAGTAATGGGATCGAGAGCAAAATCCGAGAAAACGTAAAGGAAACACGAAACTTAACTGAATGCGAAAGACAATCGCACGGCGCGCACCAACGAACTGCTGAAATAACCATGAAGATAAACTCAAGGTCAGACGGCATTAATGCTTCTCACCCAGTATCACTCCTCCTCGTCTTCATCTTCTTCTTGAATTGGATGTTTGAATGCAGAGCCTCGTGTCGCAGGAAGCTGCCATCTCCCCCCTCTTGCCTCTGGAGTCTCATACGTCATCTCCCCTTGTACAGGAGCAGGCGACGTCCTGCCAGCCGGGGAATGGCCACCTCTGTGTCTCCCCATGACACCAGAACCAGAACCAGCCCTCGTTTTTCCTGCTCGGGAATGTGTCGTTCCATGGTTCCTCGGTGGTGGCGATATCGTAAGTGGAACGGGCGTTTCCAAAGTCAGGTAAGATGAGTTCGTACTCGAGCTAGTCGTCGAGCTCCCAGGCATTTGCCCCAATCCCCCCGCAAACTCAGGAATATCATCATCCTCATCCACCCAGTCGCTCTCGTCTCCCATGCTCAAACTCTGCCGTCCAGCCGTCGAGCTAAACACATCTCTGATATCAGGTGCCGGAGAGATAGCAAGAACTTCAACAGGAAGGTGGGTGGTCCGGTTCTGCCAACCAGGAGGTTCATGTCCCCAACTCTTTTTCCACGAGGTACGTCCTAGCGAGGCGGAATTATGTGGGCTCATGAATGGAGTGAGACGCTTCTGAGCTATGAATGTGGGTGCACTACGGCGGGGAGTGCTATCGTCGAGAGAACGACGAGAAGGGTATGCCTTGAATGGAGAACTCGTCCGCGTCCCTTCACCCTCCGAAGCTTCGTAGAACGATGTAGGTCGCGAGGATGCCAGCGAATGCACTGATGAAGCGGCCGAGTTAGAGCGATTATGCACAGGACGGGAACTCCCCGTTGGGGTAGTCTGTATGTGCCGCACGACACGCGTAGAAGATGAAGAGCCCGCTCTACGGTGGTGATGCTTGGGTAATGGGGAAGAACCGCGATAGTATACTGATCCATTTGATCCACTGGAAGGTGACTTGTGATGTCGGGGGACACCACCGTGAGTGAAACTGTGGACAGAAGACGGTCGTGAGGAATAGTCACCCCGTTCAGAGTTAGGGGTTTCAGCTCCAAATGACGGCTGCTCTATAATAAAGATCTGTGCCGAATTGCCAGATGATCTCCGAGAATTGACGCTACTCGATCGGCGGGACGATGCGGATTGACGCTGAACACGACGACCTCGCCCGCCTCCGCTCGAGCGTCGCTTAATTGTACTTTTAGCACCAGGAGACATAGACCCAGAGGGGCCACCAACAGAACGAGAATACTGCAACCCATGAGCGCCGCCCTGCGATAGCGGGGGTCTGCTGTCTTTCCGTTTGCCTTTTCTGTCCTCTTGGAACCACATACGGAACGCGGAGAGTAAACTTGCACGACTTCTGTGAGGGACGACACTCCTTCCTCCACTATCACCGAAATTGGGGAGTGACGACAGCGTATCGCCGGGTGAGTTCAAAGGTGTAGGGGGGAGTGCATTGGATGGAGACGTTCGTCCACCTGCCATCACCCATGGCGATCCGGGAATGGCAGGCAAGTCGGGAGTAGGAGACGGTGGATTGATTGTATCCTTTGCCCGCACAGGTGGGGACTTTGTCAATTTAGATGAACCACCACTACCGTGTGAGCTACGAGGATCATCACCGGTGATCATCTTTTCGTTCTCTCGGGTCCTCTCTCGTTGGACATCACGCTGCTCTTTAACCCCTTCTGTGGACTTCTTGCGCACAAGGCCAGCAGCTTCAAGGGCCGTTGTAGCTCGCTGCATGATACTAACGCTCCCCGAACGAGCCTTGCCATCCCTCTTCAGCTTTAACAAGTCTTTGTCCTTGCCCTCCCCGCTCCTCGAGCTCCCAGTCGGTGTCGATTGATTTGAGCGAATTGAAGACTCATTAGTAGTTGGCGAAGGTGACAAGAAAGGTGACATGGTACTCGGAGGGGTGGTGGGGCGCGCTGCCGAGGGAACTGTCGGTGTTGGTGGGAGAAGAGCCAGTTCCGGAGGGATAGCCCCGCGGGAAGGTTCGTCGGTCTGTACTGCGACGCCACGTTTGGTTCTTTTCCGAGAACTCGACGGACGCTCAGCTTCCTTTTCCTTCCGTGGCTTGGTACCTGCGCCATCTTCAGCCTCTTCAGGAATGGAGTCTGAAGTATGGGCTCGAACGTCGCCAATGATTCGCTTCTCGTGTTTGCGCATTAGCACCCACCACAGTGCTCCTGCCGAGTCACATGCATCGGAGATGACTGAGTGTACGATCTGAGCAGTGTCAAAGCCAATGGTACTCAGCGCATTCAGCAACTCTCGCTCGGCGGGAGTAGAAAAGATGATAGGAGCAGGAGTGCTGAGAAGACCGGCAAAGTCCTGGGGCGGGAGGGTTTCAAAGGGTTTCTCGAGGGATGACGTGCCGTTACCGTCGGAAAGTGTGGATGACACAGAACGGCGTTTCGTTCGGGCAGGTGTACGAGTCGGATGTGGAGGAGCACGCGTAGCGCTAGAAGTACCAGATGGCGTCATCGTTTCTGCATTATCTTTGATCCCTTCCTCCTCTACAACAGTCTCAGGCTGCCAGACTTTCGCTTGGTTGGATCCTATGTCGCCCTTAGTTGTGATCGTACTTTGGCTAGGGTTCGGATGAATCTGGACGGGGACGCTCTTTGGATCCTGGAACGGGTCGGCGACGTTATTATCGGGGGTTGTAGGCCTAGACGATAAAAGTTCAGAAGAAGCAGAAAGGAAAGTCGCTTCTGAAGTGGCAGACGTTGCCGACGACACAACCAGCTCCGCATCTTGTGTTCCTACATGCTCTACCATAGGCTTGACGCTCAGAAGAAAGCCACTCCGAGCAGGCGACGGTGAGGGTGGTCCCTCCTGAGACTCGATGACGGGGGTAACAGAAGATGGCCGAGAAGAAAACCAAGGAGATGTTAGGATCTGCGGAATCGTCAATCTCCTAGACGGATCGGTTTGTAGAATATTTCGGGTAAGATCGCGGGCCTCTATGAAGCCAAAAGAAATTAATGAGACGAAATACAAGAATAGTAGCACCAAACCTTCAGAGAGCCATTCAGGGTCTTCATATTCTCCCTTGATAACCTTTTCCTTCATAACTGCTTCATCGTCATCGTCGAAAGGTAGTGTGCCCGTCAGAAGACAGTAAAGAATCACTCCAATGGACCAGACGTCCACCTCAGGACCGAGGTACTTCTTACCCTGAAGCACCTCGGGAGCAGCGTATCCGGTAGTCCCGCAGAACGTCTCCATATAGACTCCCTTCTCGTATTCACGCGTGAACCCGAAATCGCCAAGTTTGACGCGGCACCGTTCATCTAGCAACACATTCTCCAGCTTCAAATCACGATGGACGATACCCTTGTCATGCAAATACGCGACTGCGAGACAGAGCTGTCCGAAAATGATTCTTGTCTCGTCCTCGGAGAGACGACCTTTCTCGGCGAGGTAGTCAAAAAGCTCTCCTCCGGAGCAGAGCTCTGTCACGATCCATATATGCGACTCGGTGGCGATTACTTCATACATTTGGGTAACATGCGGATGGTGGAGCTGGCGGTGATGGTGTATTTCGCGGGTAAGAGAAGCGGACATCGCCTTGGGGATCTGTTTGATGGCGACACGGGTAGATGTAAGACGATGAGTGCCCATACGAACTTTTCCATAGGCTCCTTCGCCGATGACTTTTCCAAGGGTGTAATTACCTATTACCCTGATCTTTTGAGATGCGAGTTCCTTCCCCAGTTCATTATAGGCATTAGCAAGTTGGGCTTTGTGGTTTTGTGAGACGGAGGCGGAGTGTTTATGACCATGTGTGGACATTCTGGCATGTAGAGATGAAATTTAACGTAGGGATAAAGGAAGGGCGCGGGCACGATGGCCACGAATAGAGAAGGGGATTCAAGAAAGTCGGGAGGAGAGTTCGTTGAGGATGAGAAACCGAACCTGAGTGAAACTGCCCTTGGCTATGATCACAGACTGTCTCGATGGCGTGGGAAACAACACACTCTACAGTTAATTCACCAACAACACGACGACTAGTCTGAATCGATAATCCTACGTGTATCAACTGTCCAAGCTCTTCATTCCAACTGGCATAATTCAAACACACAGCGAGCGCAATAGTAGACACGAAACAGAAGGAAATTAGGTATGCGTGTCATAGATACAACAAACAAGAATAGTAGGGGCACATGTGGCGTGAATAGGGAAACCGTGCAGCTATCACTTGTTGGTTGTCTTGACGATACTCACGACGATGATGACAATAATGATAGCTACGGCGAGACCTATAATGATGCGCATCTGAAGACAACGTTAGTAATCCCGACTAAGAGACAGTTCAAGCCCACCTTCATGTCTTTCCACCTGACATCACAAGTGAGCAAAAGTTCGGAGAGATCCCAATGTGATACTCACCACATATTCTACAACTATGTCAGCGTATCTGGTATCGAACAAAAGACAAGAAAACTTACTTTGCGTACTCTGTTTGCTCCACGACGAAAGCCTTGTGCCGAAACTGCCAGGTTGTCAGTTTTGTCCTGCAATGAATCCAACCGTTCGCCTCTCTCCGCGACCTTTGTGATATTTTCCCTCATGATTCCGACTGTGTCGTCGATCTGTTGTTGAATGGCCGCCGTCTTTGGGTTCCCTTGTGCTGACCCAGAGGGATTTGATGAAGAGCCATTGCGAGGAACGTAGGGGTCGTAAGGTTCGGACCTAGGGTTTGCAAAGTGACATCAGAAACCGACTGTATGACCCCCGCTGAGGAGAAACAAACATGGTGTGAGAGGTAGGTTCTGGAGAATGCGGGTGAGTTGAGAAAGAGTAGTGAGTGAGTGTATATGTTTTTGCTCACCGTACGAAGCGAAATGAAGAGGCTATAAACTTGGTCGTTGACTGCGTAGTCGTCGTCGCTTTCAGGAACGGAGCGGTGACCCCTCACTCCCCGTGACATCTTGTCACGTCACCGCATCGCCATGCTAAGCTAAGCGCTAAGCAACTGGTGAGACTCAAACACCGGCAGTGTCCTAAGGCGTCCAGCCTCACAATCGTGTTTAAGTTGTTGACAATACACCTAGTAACGCTGTTCATTCTACTATAGACTAGTGACCGACCCCTCCCGCTTGTTCAGTACGGCGATGAATGAGCAAGTGTTAGAATCGGAATTTCCAAATTAGGCTTCGGCATTCCCCGTAGTTCAAGTCCCGACTGAAGGTAGTGTTCCCTCCTACGACGGCACACAGAATCAGCAAGGCCCGGCCAATTCATCAAGGTGAGCTCGAATTCATGCCCGTACACGCTACGATACATCCGCAAGACATCACTGGACCTAACCCGATCCTCGAAACTCGATATCTCGTCGTCTAACGAGGCAGATGGCTGGATGGAAGGGTGGTGTTACGGATGGACGAGGGCCGCTCAGATATCCTTTTGATCTTCTCGTGTTGTCTTGGATCGTCCGACTGACTGTTCTTCACTCCTGTCCGTCGTTGTTGTACAGATGGTACGTGTTTTGACGGATCTATAGCGAGACTTATGACCAATATCAGATCTCGAGTGTTGAAGCTCGAAATCGACTCGTTCTCGGGCTACCGTATCTACCCATCAAAGGGTAAGCTATTTGTCCGCGGAGACTCCAAAGTCAGTCATACACTCCATGCTTCCCTGTCCCTCCTGCTCATTCGCATGCATGTATCGCAATCCATTCGATAGGTCTTCCGCTTCGCAAACTCGAAAAACACATCCCTCTTCCTCCAACGCAAAAACCCTCGCAAGATCGCTTGGACGCAGGTTTACCGCCGCATGCACAAGAAGGGTATAACCGAGGAAGTTGCCAAGAAACGTTCACGCCGAACTGTCAAGCACCAACGTGGTATCGTTGGTGCTGACCTCGCTACGATTGCTGCGAGACGGAACCAGACTGCTGCCGTCCGCACGCAAGCACGATTGGCCGCTATCCAGAAGGCAAAGACAGAAAAGAAGGAGAAGGAATCAAAGAAGTCCAAGCTATGCCTCTTTCTCTTCACTTATTTCTCCGTGATATCCATTGCTTTCCCTAGCCTGCCCGTGCACCTGTCAACACAGCACCAAAGGTCTCGAAGCAACAGATGAAGGGTGGCAAGGGTGGCCGATAAGGGATTTCCCTAAGTTTCTATTGATCCACTCATGTATCGCACGTTCCTCTTCCGATATGGTTCCGATGCAAATGCTATGTGTCATTCCGCATTCCCAACTTTTTGGTATCCTGTTTGAAATTTATGAAACCTCTTCAATTGCAGATTCAGATGAATGATACATGATTCTAAGCCAGTGTCCAAGGTGGCAAAAGAAATGACTATCTACGGTAGGTGAACATAATTTAAAGTGCAGTCCTTGGGTGGCGGAAACGAACGAGTAGATTTGAACTCAAAGTCTCGGCAAATGTGAGCGCTCAGGAGCGTATTTGGCCTGAGGTCCCCCCAAAGTCAGTTTGACAAAGGCACAACATCTAGAACAATACTCACCATCTCGTTTTCCTTCTTCGCGAAGCCGCACTTCTCGTAGAAGGCTGCGAAAGGCGCAAATGAATCAACGCCACTCTTCCCAGACCAGCATGTGAATACTCCGACTTACGTATGTTGGAATCACTACAGTTCAGAATAGTCTTGTAGCAGCCGCTGTTCTCGCTGATGTGGGTGAGAGCGTGGATGATCCGCAAACCAAGCTTTTTGCCCTGCTGGCTCTTGTCTACGGCAATGTCCTCGATATGACCAACACTGCCCAAGCCCCGAAGGAACTTGCGCTCAATGAAGACGGAACCGACACCAACGATGCGGTCACTGGCCTTGTCGACAATGACCAGAGTGTAGTACGTCCTGGGGAGAGCGCGCATAGCGTGAAACTGGTTCACCCATGCGGCTTCGCCGAGGTCGTTGACGACGGAGAGGACGGAGAGGACATCAAGGTGACCACGTTTATAGTCAGTCGATGCAAGTGGACGAATGGTCAGTTCTGGGGGCAACTGTCTCGAAACCTCGAGCGAGATCAACTCCTGAGGAAACATGAGGTCCAGTGAAGGCTGAGAAGTTGTAATGGATTGCATGATTAGAGTTGGGTGTATGGAATACAGTAAGGAGAGGAGAGGTGTGAGTACGAGTACGATGGCTGACAGGGTGGACTTTGTGTGTCTCAGCTCGCGGTTGGCTATTTATACTTCCGATACCCTTCACCTTACCGAGCACTGCCACCCCACACCAAGGCTTCCATTCACCGCCCACTCATGATGTAGTACCGTACACTGCCATGCTCGGGTAGCAGTTCAAGAACGTACATCCTACATTGCATCAAGGTACTTGTCACCAACTATCGTACAAGCAAGAACATAAGATCAGATTTTGATCGGGAGAGTTGTCTCTTTGCTCTTGAACTTGCTCGTGATCTCCACACCAAGTGGTTTCCCAGTCCCCTCCTTCCGTTTCCACAACCAAAGTTTCCCTTCCCGACACACCAACGCCAAGGGAACGCCCTCTCCCTGCTCGCGTACAGCCCGAAGAATATCCTCCAGCAACGTCTTCAGTTTGCCAAGAGACGCTTCTACCTCTTCCGCGTGTGACTTCATCGCCTCGCTCTTCAGAGAAATTTTTTCGACCGGCTGGAAGAGCCCTTTCTCGTGCTTAGCCACATATAACCATGCGGTCTGTGCCAGGTAAAGTTGTGGGTAGATCTCCCTCCAATCGGGTTCTCGGTAAATCGATCGTGTCTTCACCTCAATCAAGGCAGACTGAGGCACTAACGTGCGGGGCGAGGTGAGATGTATGTTGAGACCTCCAACTGTCTTTGTGGTCTTATTCGTCTTTGCGTTTCCTTGTCCTTGAATGCTCAACGACGAGAACGAAGCAAGAAACTCATCCTCATCGTTGTCGTTTTGTTGTTCTATACAAGCATCCACAGTGCAGCCGAGCAAGATGTTCAATCTCCCGAATTTATAGGTTACAGCGCGGTGATGGTCCAGCATGTCCTTGCATTCAGGAGGGGCTTTCGTGGTCGCCTTCAAATATTCGTGTCCATAACCGCTCATTCGCCCTTCCGCTGTATCGTTCTCTTCTCGCCGAGTAAAGAGACACGTTTTATTGACCAGATCGACATCAATGCGAAAGTCGGTTCGGAATTCAACGTTGTCGATGAATCGTAACAATTTCCGAAGACTATTGCGGTCGGTTACGATGTCAAGATCTTTGTATGCGAAATCGTCGTGTAATGCATCAATCGCAGCAAAGAGGGGGAACAACGGGGAGACGGCGTCACCCATCTTTGATGCGTCATGATGTACGAACTGGACACCGCTATCAAGTGGAACTTGTTTCACTGGGGCACGATTGCTAGCCCAGATCCAGGGTGATCCTGGAACAGCGATGGTAGGAGTGGGTGCATCGATCCACGAGTACGATGTGATAGGTTTCAACTCGCTGATACGAACGCCCAGCTGAGAGATATACCTCGCTGACTCGCGATCAGCGGAGAAACTTGTGACTTGAGCATCAAGGTCCTGCAAAAGAAACGCTGTATTATCATGACCGCTATTATACCCACCACGGTGAGCCAGGGCTCTTCCACGTCTTGGCTGCCATCTTCCACCTCGATTACCAGTGGTTCTCATGGTGAAAGAAAGAGATGGAGATCTTGGTACCACTGGTGCCGAACTTACTTGAACCCCTTCCAATAGCTTAAGGGCGGGTCAGCGGTCACCGCGGAATGTGATACCTCTTTCGGGACGTCGTAGATCGTGGGCGTAGAAACGCTTGAAATAGGAAAGTTCCCCGTGAGCAGCTGGTTGGGACGGGAGATTGTCCGGATCCACTGCAGCAAGCTGTGGAACGGATGCATGATGTATAAAAGAAATAAACGTAAAACGGGCGGGGTACGATTGCGAGCGAGTCAGATCAGATTGAACATATCCAGCCCAAGACCAAGTATCTGTTGGCATGCACCGACTCGAACGTATAGAACCAACAGCTTCCCAAGGTCTCTAGATATAGTGCCACCGTACTAGACAATGTTGCATCGGTGAAGCTGTTGCTACGTGAATCGATCTGCGAACGGGACGAGTGTGGTCAGGTGGCCGCACATTGCTCATACCGAATATGATAACGAAGTTGTATAATCGAAATTTTTGGCGAGTTAGCGAGTGCTACAGAACGCAAGGTATTACACGACGTCAATGAGATCGTTGAAGAGTCCGGATTTCTTCGATCATATGGCCGGCCAGGGAGCTGTGTGTTCGTAGTAGACCTCCGTTGATCAGGGGCATGCGGATCTATTGCGTTCAGCTTGACAGTTTAGTACTGTCGAATCTCATCTAAGAAAAGATTGAGATAGCATATTACTGTCTCGCAGGGAGTACTCCCCGGTGGACAGTTATAAGCAAAGATTCAAAAAAAAAGACCAAGATCACCGTATTGTCGAGCGGGAGACGTGAACGGACATTCATTTCAGTAATTTTGCTCGTCTGGCATCATGTTGTTGCATATAGTCAATAGGGAAGTAGAGGGTTCCAGAAAATGATTCAGGATCATCAACGAGGGGATATTTCTCTACCTGCAGTGGCAAGTGTTTGCTGGAGACAGGAGCCAATAGTCATGTGATATATCAACGATCACGTGACGAGGAGGAGACGCGGTTGGTTCGCAACCACGAAATGGCGATGGTCGTTTGACTCGGTTACTCATGGCTTCCTCATCGTCACTCGCAGTGAGCGAGCTACTCTCGACGTTGCACACGCATTTGAACGCTCAAACATTGTTGCTGCCACAATTACACGCCCAGCTCGGTCTACCTACCACCGCCCTCGAAGATGAACTTCATGAACTACAGCATGCCCTCACTCGAGCAGTCGAGTCCCAAATCGATCTCCGCAAGAAACAAGTAGAAGAATGGGAATCAAAATGCGAGGAAGTAGAGGCAGGATGTTCGCGATATTCACAAGCTCTGGGTCCGAATACAAAAGTTCCTGGATCACTCAACGATATAAAGTCAGAGAAGATCCTGCCACGCCGTCACGAACGTGGCATGGAGCGTCAAGAGCGTTTGCGACAGATATACCACACGAAACTCGAGCAACTGACTACGTTGACTAATCGTTTAAACACGCTGGCGCGTACTTTGGGATCAAATTACTTCCCTCCTGACGTCCTTCGACCTGCTGTTGCCCCCGATGAGGATTCGAATAATCCAAACGCGCTCCGGAACGTCTTGCCGGAGCGCTTTTCGAAGCTCGAAAAAGAGCTTGTACGAGGCAAGGGCGAAGTGGTGAGTTCATTCTGATATTTCTCCTTGTCCTATTATATATTGGCTATCCGATGTCGATGCTTGAACCCAGCACATTGTTCCCACCGTCATGTTCAGAGGACATTTCATATCTGTGTGTCTGGAGTTGGCTTTTGGGCTACGTAACTTGTTGCTTAAAGTCGCAGACATTATCGCAAGGAGCGATGGCGACGTGATCACTTGTGGCAACCGCTTCCAAAGTGGTGAGACTTGCAGATTTGGATTTTCGTTTTTGTGGTTCCCTTGCGAGCATACACCGTTTTCCCCACTTTACATCCACATATATGCGCAGAAAGCTAAAATATCCTTACTTAGACCAGACGCCTAGCTCTTCTAGGAGACACGTTTCTCCAGATTGACTGGCTGCACACAGAACTCGGAATTGATATATCAGAATGGGAGGGAACGTCCATTCTGCCGGTTGCTTCTTCTTCCACATTAACTGTTCCCTCCTTTCCTCTTCCCCGTTCATCATCTTCCAGCAACTTGAGAGCAGACGACTTGGATCCTTTCCTCACGACCAGTACACCCACACCTCTGTCTCAGGGCAAACCCGACGGTAGGCTTCTCTTCCGCTCCTCTTCTCCAACGCCAGGCTCGATTACGGTAACCCCACCCGGACATACTGCAGACTCCGTGCTCGATTATCATCATGCTTTTTGCCGCTTTGTCCAACTTTTGGATGCATCATCGACACCCGATCCTATACCTGCCACGCTTCTTAGCTCACTTGCGGTTGAACCAACTCAGAAGATTATGTCCTGGGCAGAACAACAATGTGCTGAGTTGGTGGAAATGAAGAAACGAAGAGAGACTCATATTCAGGCTATGTATGATCAATTAGAATCTCTGTGGAGAAGGATGGGCGTGGCGGACGAAGCGATGGACGGATTCGTTGAAGTGAGTTGTCTCCGCCTTATATCCATCTGCGTTAACGTATCCCTGCTGGTTGTAGGCGAATCGCGGAACGACTCCACAAGTGGTCCAAGCCTATGAAGAGGAGCTGGAGCGAATGGTTGATCTCAAGCGAGAGCGCATGGAAGAGTTCATTTCAAATGCTCGCGCCGAGATCGAAGTCCTGTGGGATGAACTTATGGCCGGAGAAGATGAACGCGCAGAGTTTGCTGCATTTGTGGATGGTGCGTCGTAAAATTTGGTGCTCTGAACCTGACTGAATTCCTTGTTACATAGATGAACATACAGAAGATCTTCTCAGCCAACACGAGGAGGAGATTGCGCGTCTTAAAGCGGAGGTCAAACTAAAGAAGCCATTGTTGATGTCAATAAAGAAATACTTTGAGATCTGCGAGGAGGAGAAAGAGTTGGCACAGGCAGCTGGTGATCAGACGCGGCTCCTCGGCCGGGGAGGTGGGCGCGATCCAGGACGTCTGTTGAGGGAAGAGAAGATGAGGAAGCGGGTGGGTAAGGAGAAACCAAAGGTTAGATCGCTTCTACTGTCGTCGTGCTTATCCCGAGTAACCGCATTGGCATTACAGTTGGAACAACAACTCCTCTCGTCACTTCCTGCATGGGAGCAGAGCAACGGTCGGCCCTTCCTGGTACACGGCGAAAGCATGCTCCAAATTCTGATGGAGAACGTATCTGCGAACGAACAAGAAAACAAAAAGAAGACTGTAACCTCACAATATTCGATACAGGCGCTTAACGCGAACAAGCCTACAGGACCTCCGACTCGAAGTCGAAGTCTCGAGCCTGTGAACACCGGCGCAAGCAAAACCGGATACGTCCCCGGGAAATCACATAACGTCCTTGCAGGAGTGGTCACACCAGCCGTCAGGTCGGCATCATCGATGTCCCAGACGACGAACAAACGACAGAAACTCCTAGACGGTAGTGTCAAGCCACTGCGGACATCTCCGATGAAGATCCGCGCGGCAAGCAATTCTTCATCCGCTCTACCACGGTCAACAGGGGCACAGACGGCTACGAAATCCAAACATGCGGACGGATATGCTGCGCTTGGATGGGGTCGTGTTCCGTCGACGTTGCAGCGTGTGACGTCACGCGCGACGACGAGTGGGCATAGTACGGGCTCGAGCTCGAGCATGAGCTCACACTATGTAACACGCTCAGCGACGGGGAGCGCCGTGCAGGAATCGCGCAAAGGTGGTCGGATCAAACGGGAAAGCTTCAGGCCAAGACCGAGTGTCGATGGTAACCTTACACTGAAGGGTGTTGGGTTTAGAGGGATGTCGCCGACCAAGGAGGAATGATGTCCCTTTTCGCTCTTTTTGTTCTTTTGGTGCGCTATGGTTATGACTGCTCGCTGGCGAGGATATGTGTATATGGATCGTCGTAGGCTTATTATCCTTATCGAATTCTGTACGTTATGCATGCTACTTAGTTTTTACGACTTCTGTATGTCTTTCTATATACCGCTTTGCACTCGCAATCCAGGTCAACTGAGGTATTTCCGACGCGGACCGTGCGATGTCCCATCAGGGTAAACATTGGTCACCAGGAAGCTTCTGACTGCGACTTAGTTCCCAAGCCCATACTGAGTATAATTTACGGGGAGAGACCTCGTCCCGTTCACAAGCATGGCAGCATACATACGACACGCAAAGGGAAAGTATGGCCGTAAACACAGTGGCGCTGACACCCCAGCGTTCCTTTTCAAGGACCTAGAGACAGAAATCACGACCTTCACGGTCGACTCCACGTCTCCAGCGGAAGCGCAAGTTCGCAATGTGAAACCTGTCGCGTCCTACTCGTGGATTGACGACTCAGGATTGACTATCGCAGTCCCAGGTTCTCCTCGAATCTGGGTGGAAGAGTCTGGTCCTGTGACGAAAGTTCCGCACGATGATGGCGTGCAATTTATGCATCATGACGCAACAAAGATGGGCGACCGTTCCCCATTGTTACCCCTCTTTGCTGCGATTGATGCATTGCACGACGACTTTTCCTACAAGGATCTCGACCTCATCACAGATCGCAATGGCCTTCGCAAGCTTATGCGTTTTGTCAACAATATCCGCTCGAAGGGCGTATTTCGCATCGATGTTGATCTGGTGCGAAACACCTGCGTGTTCACGCGGAGAGAAGAGAAAGCTGAAATTAGAGGGAACACTGGATATGGTCACGAATACTTGAGGGCCGCCACGAGGGCTCCTCCTGGGGTTCAGAACATGCTCGATCACCATCGTGCCATAACCTACGACTTTGGCGGTTTGAACGTGTTGCTCAGCTGTACGATTGACGCCTGCATTGATGCTGGTCTCGACGACAACGATCATTTTCTCTCCTCGTTCTCTTCATTGAGCATCAAGGGTTCGGGCAATGCAGCAAGGTCCTTTGGAGGACTCAACATAAAGCTTACTTCGCCCTCTACTTTGGTTCCCCAATCTAACTTGATCGAAATTAAGACGTCGTCCAGCCGCCCGAATTGGAAGGAGCTGTATCCTCAGATCTACCTAGCACAGACTGGGAGCCTATACTTTGCAAAGCACACCAACGGTGTCTTCAAGCCCGTCGAGAAGATTCCCCTCAACAGCCTGCAAATCCGGGCTGAGAACTCGAAGGCATCTTTTGGCAAGCTGAGGTCACTACTGGGGGACATTGTGCGAGCCGTGCGCGAGCAGGGGGAGGCTGGGCCTTTGACCTTGGTATGTCAGGGACCAGGCAAACTTTCACTTTGGAAACGCAAGAAGGGATCTGGGAAGCCACTTGATGCAGAGATAACGAAAAAGTTCAAGATGTAGACAAGAGATGGCTTATGGGTGCGCTTTGGAATATAAGTTCAAGTCAATGTATGTACGATACTTCGTAGGAGCGTGGTGATTATAAAATACTTCAGGGATGCCAAATACCTGCAGCAAGTTCGTCGATTCGGTTGCGCATCTAGTAGCGTACGTAGTGATCCTTGAAAGGTTCCCCCGCCCATGTGAAATGAGCCACATACTAGTAACACAATAAATCCCCCATTCTTCAACACAACCTTCCTCGAACGCAAGCAGCGATCATGATGGCGAAAGTACGCGTCTTTGCGAGACCTTGTGAGATTCAAGTTCACAGATTAGTGAGTGTGAGATTTTGAATCGCAATCAAAGACTCCGAATCACTTCTTTCCTCCGTCTTTGGCTTATAGTATCTCGCGTCTCCTCCTACCTCTACATGAATTACCTTGTACTTGCGCCGGTATACAATGGAGGAATCCGAAAAATGTACGCGTAGAACAATACATTCCATCTTAGTCCCCCAACGCGTGAGCCTGTTGTTTTTCATGTCTCCTCGTCAGCAATTGCCGTCGTCATGCGTCACCGTCTGCCAAAGACTTGATGACATTGTTGACCAGTTTAATCCTCCATTCTTGCCGATAACTATAACAACTTGAAATACAGCAAATTCATTCAGCTTCGGCATTGATTGCCTGCTGTTGCGCACCAAACGTAGTGGAAGCCACAGGACATCCTTTCCCAGCCCCGTTCAAATTTTGAAGCGTAGACGCAGCCGCATTCAGTCGAGCGCTCTGAGAAGACGTACTATTGTCAGTCGGAAACGAGATCAACACGATGGGATTGAGGACAACATGGCCAGCAAGGATATTCGCGGTGAGATTCTGATTCCAAATTCAAGTCAATGAGGGATAGTAGTAAGACCAGGGGTGGGCTTACCGAGATGTAGTCTGATTGGCTTGGAGGACACTGACAGGGAACGAGGATCGGGTTTCCGTTCGTACCGTTGACGGCACCATCGCAGTTTCCGGTGCCTTTGAGGTATTGTTAATGATGAATCCGTATCAAGAGCACATTTACTCAGTGCTCACCATCGGGGTTAATACCTGACTGCCATCCAAGTGACGGAGCAAGAGCCACAATCTGAGCATCCGTCAGAGTGGTGGAATTTCCAGATGACGGAGTAACTGTAGCATTTGTAGGGGAAGGCAAGGGGGTGGTCGGAATCGACGTATTAGACATCGTACTCTGTGTGGTAGTGCTTGTCGTCACCGGCATAGGTGCTATAGCGAGAGCAGCAGGAGATGTAGATACAGGTATTCCAGAGGAAGTCGTAGCGTTGTTCGCTTCCACTTCGATCGTTTTCTGTTGTGCGGTGAAAGTGGTAGATGAGATCGGACAGCCAATACCAGGGCCATCGAGATTCTGTAACGTGACAGCAGCAGCGGGCAAGCGGGCAAGCTGAGATGCGGTGCTGTTATCCGTGGGGAATGTTAACTTGATGCTGGGGTTCGTCGTGACGAAACCAGCAGCGACATTTTGGTTGAGAACTGCAAGAAAGAATGTCGAATTTGGGGGACACTGACAGGGTATCTGGACTGGTTTTCCATTGGTCCCGTTCACGGCGCCATCGCAGTTACCTGTACCATCGGGATTTATTCCAGCCTGCCAACCAAAAGAGGGGACAAGAGCAGGATTGACATCTCTCTTGCTCTGAAAAGATATTTTCAAAGGGATGGCTGTGACGAAGTGAATGAAGCACAACGCAGCGACCACGTTAGGGAGGAACATGGAGAACATGCCAAACAACGTCGTCAAAAAATTAGTATCAAAAAGAGTGAGTAAGTCGCCAGCGACGCAAAGAGAAGAGAGCGGGAGATGCTCAAGTGGGATCCATAGGTTGAGCTTTAAGTTGTTACCCAACCGTTGTCATCCGAAAAAAGCAAGTGATGGGTTTCATAGGACGAGCGGAAAGAACTACAACAAGCCGCAGGAATAAAGACAGTTAATATGATCCACCTGTTGACAACAACCAGATGGGCGTATCATGCATTGCGATGAAACACCGAAACGATCGTTTCAATACTCTAAGCCACACGAATTGCAGATCTTCAAGTTGTACAAATTCAAGTTCATACTTGGAACACACAAGGGAGTAGAATACATTCGTCCGTCTGAATCTGGTCCCGATAGCAACGAGGAAAGAAAACGAGAAGCTATGGTTTACTAGTCCTGCTTGTTCAACTCCTCAGACCTCTTCCTGAGCTCCTCACGACTCTAAACGATCAAATCACAGTCAGATTGACATGAATTATACCAAAGAGACGATCGTTACCAGGGGAGCGTCCAACTTGTTCAGAATATCTTGACTGGGAATATGGGGCTCCCGGGCATGGTGCGCTTGGATACCAGGGTTGTCCGCCAGTCCACCAGAATCAACGAGATCCGCAGGGTTGTTGGTCTTCGCTGGGTGAGGCAAGATGGTAAACTGCCGTTCGGGTTGTTGTTTTCCGACAGAGTTTGTGTTTGATTTTCCAGACATGATGTGGTTGTGTCTTGACCTCGGGTCGCAGGGGACCTTTATCAAGGGGAGGGGCACATGACGTCATTCCCTTGCGGACTGCGCCTCATGTCATCCCTCTGATTCAGAACACTGCGCAACTGCGATGGACACAGCAGAGACAGCAGAACTCAGGATCCTTAAAAACATAGAAACGAGGATTTACAAGCTCGGGATCCTCTTTGGCGATTAAGTTTCAGACTATACACAACTCGGTGTACGACAGACATAACGTCAGACGTACAAACAAACTACCACTAATTCATTTAGAAAGCATCATCTGAAATCACAACACATCTTTGAGCGACACAATCAACGGTCATGTTCTCGTCTTACCTTGACGAACTCTGCATTCCAGACGATGACACCGTCAGCAGGAGACAAAATGGTAAGATGAACTTGCACTGACCATCGTAATTGATTTGACCGTCACCGTCAATATCTGCCTCACGAATCATCTCATCAACCTCAGTGTCGGTCAATTTCTCTCCCGCAATCCCTCCCGCGTAAATACCACTCTCGATCATTCACGACAGAAAAATTTCTCTCCCAAGTTTGTCATCACGTGTCGCAACTCAGCCGCACTGATGTAGCCGTTGCCATCCTTATCGAACACCTTGAACGCCTCCCTGATCTCCTCCTCGCTATCCGTGTCACGCATCTTGCGTGCCATCATAGTCAAGAATTCAGGAAAGTCAATCGTTCCATTTCCATCGGCGTCAACTTCGTTGATCATGTCCTGAAGCTCTGCTTCGGTAGGATTCTGTCCCAACGAACGCATCACCGTGCCAAGCTCCCTGGTGGTGATCGTGCCGTCACCATCTGCCATGAATATGATGAGTCGACTCGTGATCGATAGAACGACTAATCTATACCTTTGTCGAACAGAGAGAAGGCCTCCTTAAACTCTACGGATATTCAATGAAGCCGTCTGAGCACATGTATGCGAGATCATGGCTCACCCGATATTTGCTCTGTATATCACCGTAGACAAGGAGTGATACATTGGTTTTACATCCCAACACCATCGCGCACCATGAACGTACCTTCAGACTAAGACGAGTTTGCCCGACACCAACTTATCAGTAACGCGTATCCACGTGACAACGTCGGCCAACTCACAAGTTGGTCAGCCATTTTCTACGAAACGTCGAGCTGTGTCTGGTAAAACGACTCTCTGCAGTAGCGGAGAGCTGGGTTGTGGTGGGGAGGTAAGGTCGAGTGTTGAAGTGAGCAGGGGTGAACGACCTCCAATTATTTGATCTCGGCAATCGCCACACGTCCAAATCAGGTGACTGTAGTCAGTGAACTACTTACTACTAGTACCGCACTGGACTGGCGCATTCGACGCTGGCCCCAGACCCAGGGTATTCTGCTACCCTCTGTGCCCGTAGCCCACCAACCTAGGCGTCGTGCCGTTGACACCCACAACCCATCTCAAAGCAGTCGATCCCGAAGGGGTAAATCACACCGACCTTGAGTAAGCAGACCACACTGATGCCGCCAACGTCATTCCGAATACCAACCGAGCACAGGTCGCAAGGTAATTGTGAACTTTCTCAGATTATAAGAAATATTAAGTCATTGGTTGATAAACTAATCCCACTCGTCGTCGTCGTCATCCTCGTCGTCACTATCGCCAAGTTTCTTGCTTCGTTGCAAAAGGGCCGCAGCAAGAGCAGCAGTCAAATCACCACCTCCCGCTGCACCGCTGGAACTGCCAGATTCATCCGCAACAGGTGCAGGCGGGGGAGGTGGGGTTGAGGACGGACCAGCTGTCTTTCGTAAGTTGGCGACACTTTGGCCACGGATGGATGCCAAGAGATCAGCACGTCCTGGCTGCGGAGAAGGTATGCCCACAGCTGGTCCAGACGATGGAGGAGGCGGAGGAGGAGGAGGAGGAGGAGGAGGAGGAGGAGGAGGCCGGGAACCTTCTGATGCTGGGGGAGGCGGCGGGGGCGGTGGTGGTGGCGTGCTCCCATTCTGAGGACGTGCCGGTGGAGGAGGTGGTGGCGTGCTCCCAGTCTGAGGACGTGCCGGCGGTCGGGGTGGTACGCCCCCATTTTGGAATCGCGTAGGTGGCGGAGGTGGTGGGCCGCCATTTTGGGGTCGGGCTGGCGGTGGGGGTGGTGGGCCGCCATTTTGGGGTCGGGCTGGCGGTGGGGGCGGGGCATGGGTCGAGGTCGCTGGTCGCGCAGGAGGGGGAGGAACATGGGGTCTCGTTGGTGGTAGTGGTGGTGGTGGTTGATTAGTGGTGGTCCCAGTGCTACGTTGTGGAGGGGGAGGGGGAGGCCGTCCAGGAGGTGTTGGAGGCGCAGCGTCTCCATTCGTTGAAGCAACGCTACTTGAAGAGGCGTGCTCTGCTCGCCGAGGAACGGGGGGCGGCGGCGGTTTCTGCTCAACTGGCGGTGCCTGTTTCTTTCCGTTGTTACGAAGGAAATCTTCAATAAAATCCATGTTCTTTGCAATCACAGATTTAGTGAGCCCATAGCCTGGGAGACCCTCAACCACCGAAAGCCATGACGGGTCGACATTGGAACTGGTAAATCCTTTCTCCTCATCGAATCCGACGTGGGCCACGTGCGTGAATGATCCTTCTTGGGGGCCTGAGATCATTGACTTATCAATCTTACCCCCTTTCTTGGGCTTCTTCACCTCTGGAATAAGTTTACTGACTTTTTCTTGTTTGCGCGTGGTCACTTTCTTGTAGAACAAATCAGCACCTTTCTCTTCTTCGAACACCAAACCAATCATGCACGTGTCACCAGCGAAAGAATGGAAATATGGTCGGTCCTTGTGGTACTCGAATTGATCATAAAGCTCATGCTGCCATATGATGCCTCTCGTTCCTGAGAAATCGACCAGTATCATCATATATGCGTCTTTTGAAGTGTCGTGGGTGAACGCCAGTATTCCTTGTAAGCCCCCGTACGACCATTTGTCAGGTTGTGGATGGGCAAAGTAGACGCGAGCAGGAGTGGCCGTGTGTATCTTGCAGGTTGAATGGGGAATTACGGACTTGAGTCTGGCCTTCTCTTCTGCAGAGAGAGATTTGGAGGGCATATCGGAAAGCCAGACGTAGTGGTGACGGTAAGAGCAGAACTGAAGTTGACGGTACAGTCGGATCGAACTGTGGTGGCTCAGTGATGGCGGTGCCTGGACCAGCTGTGGAGCGATAATGATTGTGGCGTGAGAGAAAACAAATCGCAGTCCGTAATCACCCAGCTGTATACCACGAGGGAACTAATCTCTCCATCATAGGACCGCAGTGATTAATCTACGACTTGTTCGAACCAGCGCTACTAGTTGGACCTCTCGAGCTATCAAAAAATGACATTGTCAATCGAATACAGTGCGAGATCGAGGTACTACTGGAGGCTTATGCGGAGCGAACATATGAGTGTCGCAATACTATTGCCGAGGAAAAGGGCCGAGCATTCAGAGGGGCTAATTAACCCTCTTCTCAGAAAGTGCTTCAAAAAATCGAGTCACATCAGCTTCCTCAACAACCTTCCCTTCCTGAGCAAACGGTCGCAAATATGCCAAGAGTTGGTCACGCATGTCATTGAAAGCATGAATTCCGTCAAGAGCACGTTCGCGCGGTAACCGTTGGAGAGCCCTCAAACCAAGTTCTTCGAATGAGAGACCTGAATCGGGATCCTCAGGCGGTTCGTAGGTGTCTTCTTCCTCAAGCAAGTATGGGTACAGCTGTAATGATGGCAGACAACTGTTGCATCGACACCAACGTTGACGCCAACCCTCAGTGAGGAAGATATCACCGGCTCCCATAAGCGAGCCCGACCCAGATACTTGACCATCGAGAATAGACTGTGCGGTGGGGTTGACAGCAGGAGCCAGACAGAGCGAAGACGTCGATGTCCTCGCTCTCTTCGGCTCTGGCCCATTCTCATGAGAGGAGGACCGCGAACGCGGCCGTTTGCTCGACGACGACTGAGAGTCCGAAAGGTCCACGGATGGTTCACCAGAATCGTCACTGGAATTCCCTGGATAATTGTCCTCTAATTTTTGCCAACGATCGTGTTCTCCATCGCGTACCGCCATGATAACACCCTTTGTTCCCGCGTATCGACGGAGTATCTGTATTTTCTTCACGCACGCTGCACACACGAAGGATTCGTAATCCTCGGCAGATATCAGGGGAGGGGGTAAGTTATGCGAAACCGTCGAACTACCATCGTCGTGTGCGTGGTTGGGGTCATGAAGATCATCATCAGCCAACTGCGGCGAAGCTTCGCGCGACGGTGGACGTTCTCGTAAGTTGAGACATGATTCATGAAACCAGTCCTCACATGCCAGACATTGAATCATCGTCTCCTGCTCCGACTTAGGGTCATAAGGTTGTGAACATCTGCAGAACAGACCCTGGAAGTTCTGGCCATATTCATTCGCGCTGTTCTCCCCTTCGACATTCTGATGTAGGGTGCACGGGTGGGGAATAGTAGATGTGGGACAATCACAACGGAAGTTTCGTTTCGGGAAGAGTTCCACTTGTTCATGATCCGTATGGCAAGCGATGGAACAAGACGAACATATTCCACGCGGAGTGGAACATGTGAGGCAGAGATACACGGCCTGTTTGATTGGCCCCATACTGTATGTGCAACGAGAGAACTCATGGGGTAAGGCTAGAGCGGCCTCCCGAAGAAGTGCATCCTGAGAAGCGACCACATCCTTGAGAGAACGCGTACTTGACATGATAAGGAGTCGGTCGTCGCGTACTAGAACAATACCGGAACAACGCGTCGATACCGAGGAGGAGGTAGACAAGTTGATAGCTAACTCTTATTTTGTGCAAAAGCTATGCGTGTAAATTATATAATATTTACTTATTCTCTTGACTGAGGACTGGACGACGACTACCGACAATTCGGTCTGCGGCATGGGGAAGACTAGCTGAGAGTTGTTCAAGGGATATAGCCTGCGATGCAACCTAGTCATAACCAATGGACTTCCATAGGCATCCGGGTTCGACTTAGAGTGTCTCCTTGCCTCTAGAGGGCGTCGGAACCTTGTTTTGTGAGTCTTAATCTCGCAGTTTGTGCTCAACTTGGCCTTCTGGACCAAGCTTGTCTACAGAAGTCTCATGACATTTTCCAAGAATGATGGGACCATTAAGATGCTGCCTCTCCCCCATCTATCTTCACCGATTGGCAGGGCATCAGGTGATTTATCCTCACGTCCAGACGTGATTTATAAAAAGACATTCCTGTCCTGTGACTTCACATCAACTCATCCGGGCCTCCTCTAGTGATCGCAAATCATGGTTGGTCTCGACATCGTCAAAGTTCGCGCATCCTTCCCCGCCTTGAGGTCCGGCTACATTTTCGGGGATAATGCAGGAGGATCACAGACTGCTCAACAAGTGATCGATAACATCGTTGATTACCTGTCCAACACGAACGTACAGTTGGGCGCCGACTATTCAATTGGGGTGCAGAGCACTACGCGCGTCGCGAATGGATCGGAAGCCGCAGCTCTCTTGTTCAATGCTGCTTCGATCGACGAAGTCGGCTATGGACCAAGTTCTACCATGGTTTTTGAGAACATCGCCAGAGCATTGGATAACGATATCAAGGCTGGAGATGAGTTTATTATTTCTGAGGAACACGAAGCGAACAATGGTCCTTGGAAGCGATTGGCAGAGCGACGTGGTGCTGTCGTAAAATATTGGCGCACTGTCGCAGTCGAGGAGGGTAATCCATACTCTCTTACCTACAAAACAGAGGATCTGCTGTCCCTCGTTTCATCGAAGACACGTCTCGTTGCCATCACGGGCTGCTCGAACATCTTGGGCACCATATACCCCGTTGAGGAGATAGTCAAGGCACTCCGGCAGCGTGCTCGGGAGGTTGGAGCAGCGAAAGTCGAAGTGTCTGTTGACTGCGTGGCATATGCGCCACATAGACAGATCGATGTCCAGAAGTGGGATATTGACTATTGTGTCTTTGCGGTTTACAAGGTTTATGGCGCGCATAACGCGGCATTCTTCATCCGTACCCAAGCAATCAAATCGTCTCTGACCTCGATCGCCCATCACTTCCTCGCAGTATCGGATAGTCTGAAGAAGATTCAAGTCGGCGGACCGGGTTATGAGCTTGTCCACGGCGCCAGCGGGGTGGTTCCATATCTTCTGTCACTCACTCCAGAAAACAGTCTGGCTGCGTCCTTTGCAGCTATCGCGGAACACGAACAGAACATCGTGAGGCCTCTGATATCTTATCTCACGGAGAAACAGCAGTATGACAGGGGCGTGCGCGTATTCGGGACAAGTCAAATTAACTTGACAAGAGTGCCGACTATCTCTTTCGTTGTTGTTGGCGAGAGGGCAATGAAGAGCAAGGACATCGTCGCCGAGTTTGACAAGGAGCAAACCATCGGGATCCGGTACGGACATTTTTATGCTTACAGTCTTATCGCGAACGTCTCGCCCAAGCTGGATGTCGACGATGGCGTTGTGCGAATCTCACTTGTTCACTATAACACCGTGGAAGAGGTTGAGAGGATCATTAGTGTCTTGCGGAAGGTGCTTGCTTGAGCCAGTTCCACGTACATGTACGATTCCACTAGGTGTTCAAGTCAACTGTCAAACTGTATGTATGAGTAACTGGGTCTGCCTGTCTTTACGCAAGTTATTTTCTCGGTATACTCGGATGTGTTTCTGTAAAGCATCCATCTTATCAATAGGAGTGAAGCACATGACTTGATAACATTAATACGGATCAACTTGCCCCGCTAGTAATACGCGCTATCTTCAACTAGTCCCCGCGCCGTGTAACTGACGAGCGCTAGTTGTCAAGTGTCCAAGACTCATCGCTGCATCTAAACCCACTTCTTGACACAGTTATCAACCATGGTCGCTCAAAGTGGACCAGATCCTATCCTCCTGACGCTCTTCGCGAACCGCTTCATGAGCGTCGCGGAAGCAATGGGCAGATCACTTCAACAGACTTCCATTAGCACGAATATCAAGGAGAGACTCGACTTTTCGTGTGCGCTTTTCGCACCCGATGGTGACCTTGTAGCTAACGCCCCTTTCATTCCCATCCACCTTGGGTCAATGAGCTTGTACGTACTCTCCTCTCACACTCAAACAGTAACATTGACTAGCCATCTCACGCCATATCAGCGCGGTGAAGTACCAGATGAAACTTCATGCCAAGGACATCAAAGATGGCGATGTTTTGATGACCAACTCACCACATGCTGGTGGATCTCACCTCCCAGATATCACGATCATCACCCCTGTTTTCGACACAGACTCTAACGCGATCATCTTTTTCACTGCCTCCCGTGGTCATCATGCGGATATTGGTGGAATTCTTCCGGGATCTATGCCTCCGACATCCGTCAACATCTTTGAGGAAGGCGCGGAGATCGTCAGTTTCAAAATCGTTGACGACGGCGTTTTCGATCAAAAGGGTCTTTACGAATACATGGTCGAGAAACCAGCTCAATACCCAGGTAGCTCAGGTTGCCGAAACATAAGAGATGTTGAGAGTGACTTGAAGGCGGTGGGTCATATGGCATTATGTTTTCCGTGACATACGGCTCATGGAGACCGCGTCAGCAAATTGCGGCCAATTACAAGGGCGTACAGCTAATTCGTGCAAGTGAGTATGATTTCATTATGAATTTGACCGAATTACTCAGGATGTTATAATTGTCGAGGAATACGGTCTTAAAACTGTTCAAGAGTACATGTATCATATCCGCGCGAATGCAGAGAATTCTGTCAGAAACCTCCTGCGTGATGTTGCCAAGCGTGCGGGGTCGAACATCTTGAAATCTGTGGATTATCTTGATGACGGGACACCAATTCAATTGACGGTAGAGATAAACGAGGAGACGGGCTCCGCCGTCCTCAACTTCGAAGGCACCGGTTGTGAAGTCCGGGGAAACTTGAATTCACCAATTTCCGTTGTGCATTCAGCTGTCATCTATTGTATGCGTGCAATGCTGGATGTCGATATACCTCTCAACGCAGGATGTTTAGTTCCTTTGGATATCAGAATACCAAAGAAGTCTTTACTATCGCCTTCTAGAACCGCTGCTGTCTGTGGAGGGAATGTCCTTACCTCCCAGCGAATTGTGGACGTCGTCTTGAAGGCTTTCCATGCTTGTGCTGCCAGCCAGGGATGCACGAACAACGTTACTTTTGGAACCGGCGGCAAGAACAGTGACGGGGTAGCTATCGCAGGATGGGGGTACTATGAAACCATCGCAGGAGGCTCTGGCGCCGGTCCTGGGTGGCATGGGACATCTGGCGTACACACTCACATCACGAATACGCGGATCGGCGACGTGGAGATCTTGGAACGCCGATACCCTATTCTGATGCATCGCTTCGGATTGCGCCCTGGATCTGGAGGATCTGGTCAATGGTGCGGGGGTGACGGTGTCATCCGAGAATTTGAAGTGACACATGGACTGCAGGTGTCGATCCTGAGTGAGCGGCGAACGCGGGCACCGTACGGGTTAGAAGGTGGAGAGTCTGCTCAAATGGGTCGGAACACATGGATTAAGCAGAGACGCCTGCAAGATGGGGATCTGCTGGAAGGCGAGGAACAGGAACCACGCTACATCAATATTGGAGGCAAAGCAACAGTGTTCATGGGTAAAGGTGATCGACTACTGATCGAGACTCCGGGGGGTGGTGGGTGGGGCGTCCCCGACGGAGTCGGAGAGCACTCGCTTTACAGACCGGTATGGGAGGCCAGAGGTAGTTTCGCTGAAAGGGCCGCCGCTCAAGCTAGCTTTTGAGTTCTTTTACGACAACGTCAAATGGGAACTTGGACGGCGGAGATACCACGTAGAAAACATCTGATCGACAAATCACCTGTCCGAGGTAATTATTTTGAAAGTGAAAGTTTGAAACGGAGTGTTCGTTTGAGTAGGGAATGCCGAAGGCCAATGACCTCAACAACAACTGTACCGTGAGCAGTTCTAGAGAGGGAAACGGGGCTCAATGGGTCCATACGGGCATGCATAACTCGAGTGGGCGTTTAAATCTCTTTGCCGAGTGCAATGGACCTGGACGAGCAGTCGCCCAAGAGCTGACGGAGATAACCATGCCGCACCAATCGGCACGGCCGCGCGGATCGAAATTTGATGTGTGGCTGTGTCACGCAAAGGTGCAGCCCCTCTGGCTCCGGCCGCCCGACGCTTGTCCATATTTGGTAGTTACTCCTAAGTACTTGCTTTTCCTCGGGGTATCGTCCAAGGATAAAAGCCGCGCCAGGACGGTTGAGCTCGAGTACCGAGCCAAATCAGAAACTCCCACTGTTTTCACATTTCTCGCTCAAATCCTCCTCTATGTTACTAGGTCCTGAAGGTGTGCCCCCGAGGAGCGAAGATATGCTCGACTTCCTCGTGGTAGGCGGGGGGCTAGCCGGCCTCTCCTGTGCGTGGACGCTGCGTCTAGCTGGTCATCATGTTACAGTTCTAGAACAAAACGATCAACTGCGCAAGGTAGTGTTTCACAGTTTTCCAATACGAATGGTGCTTATCTTCTACAGAGTTGCCAAACCATCCGTTCCATTCCCACCATGACAAAGATACTCGATGAATGGGGGATCGGCGACCTAGTCTCTAATGTTGCCGCCCAGGTCGATAAAATGGCTCTTGTGGATGGACCAACAGGAGAATACATTGGACTCGTCGCCTTCAACGGGAAGGTATTGGAATCATTGCCCGCCGAGCACAAATGCATCCCTTACGGGGAGTTGTATGGCGCATTGTATGACCGTGCGATTCAAGCTGGTGTGCAGATCCGTCTCAATGTAAGGGTCGCTAGCATCGACCCTTGGACGCCGATGGTCACTACTTGTGATGGTGAAAGGATGTCGGCAGATGTCATCGTCGTAGCAGACGGTTTCAACAGCGTTATATGGCCATTCTTTGATGAACCTAAGCCAGCCCCAGGCTTTCCTTTACGATATACCATGAATCTGCGGGTTCCTGCTGATCTGCTGAGGCAAGATAATGAATTCAAAGAAATTGTGGATTCCGGCCATGTACGTGTATGGGTTTTAATAAGACTTCTGATCCACTCACCCAGAGTATACAGTGGACTGTATGGCTCGCAGACGACTGTTCTATGCACGGGTCACTTGCTGTAGGTGCTTTTCTAACCTCAGTATGAGCCTACGCTAATATAAATTTATTCAGGGCTCGGGACCAGATCGCGACTACTCGATGACGATGCATCTTCCACGAATAGAGAGTGGTCAGGAATCAAGACCGAGATTTCCGTTAAGCGACGAGGTGCTGAACCTGTTTGAACCCCGTGCGCAGAAACTCTTAAAGCTTGCCGAGTTTAACAATGAAATACTCTTTGCTGACTACGAACCATTTGATAACTGGGTCCACGAGAGTGGTAAGGTTGTCATGGTTGGAGAGGCAGCACACCCGACTATACCGTGTGGGTCTTACAACGGTACTACTTCTCTCGAAGATGCCGTGACGCTATCAGCACTTTTCTCAATTCCCGCTACTCGATCACAAACTTCTATGCTTCTTGGAATCTTTGAAGAGCTTCGACAGCCACGCTGTGCCACTGTGCAGGCCTACGCTTGCCGCAAACGTGACACCGTCACTTTGCCTCATGGTCCAAAACAAGTGATGCGTGACAGGATTCTAAGGCAGCACCTTGCTCGCGACAAATCTGACGGAACGAACGATGAATTCCTCGATTTCTACTATTCAGGTCTTCTTCAGGTGTACGGTTTCGATCCTCGAGAGGTTATCGAGGACTGGTGGGTGACCTTCGGGCGTAACATGCTCCATCGATCTCCACCACCGGAATGGAATGAAGATGCCCGTGGATTACAACCAATCCTCGTCGCTGCTGAGGTTGAACAGGAAGGTTCACCATTCCGGAATGTCTCTGATGTGTTGATGGGTGAATGCGGCAGTGGTGTGGTCACTGAGGATGAAATACGTCGACGTGCAACGGATGCATCATCAACGTCAACTTTGATTGGAGTCGAGAGTTGATCGTTGAACGTTGGGTACTTCAGTCTCTGGATTTTGGAGGTTTTCTTTATTATATATCTATGTAAATATCCTGGTGTGTATCGGCATTAACATTGGATGCTCTATCTATCATCTATCAGTGTCACTTCCGAGGGTCTACCATCCAAAGATAACGTTGGTCCCTGCATATCCAGTCCGCTCATCCTAGGGTAGGTGAACATAGATCTGCCAGTCCATACAGCTCATGATGAAGGTGCAGCGAGCGCCACCTTTCTCTCTTGTTCCTCCCGCGCTTGTTGCTCAAGCTAGAATTTGGATAAATTAGTTCGATCACAAAGAAAGTGCCAATTGGTTGACGTACGAAAGCCTGCCATGAGTGATCTCCCGAGGACTACAAGAGTTTCGTTAGAGCATTTCGAATGAGTGGCAAATGATACTCACTCGACGCATGCCATTGGCAGCAGCTTCTTGCCGATTTTTGTGCGTGAGAGCACCAGCAGCGATAAGGACGCCAATGGTGAGACCTTGTGCCCACATACGAGCTTGCACGGCCTGAAAGAATTGCGAACCGTTTTTAGTGTCCATACCCAGTCTGCAGTCTGCAACTGTGCCCACCTTCTGAGGTAGCGTCATGTACTTGTCTTTCGCGACGATCGCACCGGCTGCGACCATGGAAAGCGCCCAACTCCCAAGGATGATGCTATACTGGTGTCGAGAAGCCCAGTCGAAGACCTTTTCTTTCGTGGTTAGAGAGCTGAAGCGTGCCTCCTCCTCTGCTGCTACTCGATCCAGCTCTAGTTTCCCTATATCCGACCTAAGAATCCATTGCAAGGTCCACGTCAAGCTTGGGTCACATGAAACGACACACAAAAACTCACCAGTTTTCCTTCTCCCATGCTAAGCTTCTTCGCTCGGCCTGAATGGATATGAGGGGCGCGATAACAATGACATAACCTGCGACTTTGAGAGGGAGTGGTAGGCTGCGGTAATGTGCTACTTTGCGATGGAGGAGATAGAAACTGGGTATAGCGATGGCTGCACCGGCTGCGGCACCTTCCATAGCGCCTCGCCGCACGATAGCATCGTGCATTGCCCATTCCTCTTGGCTAATGTTGATCTTCATGATGTAGTAGTATGCGAGTTAAACTTGCTATATGATGGTTATGTGCACCATCGTTTAGCGGACTTATATTGTCCGTGATAGGTTCGGACCGGTGCGGGATAGCGCCAAAGTTTGTGTCCCGTGGATTCCCGTGTGGTGTGTGAGGATAGGAATCTGATTGGTGGAGTTGATATAGCCGTTCTGCCCCACATTCGTCCGGTTCGGTCCTGAGGGGGGCTGAGCTTTCCTGTGACTTCCACACCCCGGGCTTCGTTATCCATTGATGTGAACTGATGAAGACAATGTTCCGTCTATCGCATGGCTCCTAGTCGGTGGTATCCGGACCAAAATGGTCGCATACCTCAGACCTGTGATGACTTTTGTTCCAAGGCGTCGCCCTGGTCTTCGGTAGGCAACCACTTAGGTAGGAAAACAGTCGTTCCTACTTCTCTGACGCTAGGGATATTGTACGGGGATCCGAGTCTTCTGATGAGGAGGCCGTATCCATAATCTATGTGATTCTCTGGCCATATGTGATCTAACGACTGTCTAGTGGCTATAAGACAAGGTTAATAATCACTATGCTTATACATAAGACGACCCCTTGGTTCAATTCCAGCGCACAAAGGATTTGAATGTGGTCTCCTCTTGCGATGTTGACATTGCTCGAGAAGAGCTCATTGATACCTGTGATCATGTCATGCAGCTCGCTACAGCACCTTTTGTGATCTCCGAAAGAGGTCCTGGTCAATAACCGAACCAATGCGCGTAGGTGCTAACCGTTACCCTTTCACCGCTAGTCTCTAGGTATAAAACGGTATCAACCTCCGTTCAATTGTCTTCAGCTCTCCTGTCCCTCCTTTCCTATAAACATCCACGTTCTTTACAGTCGTTGAATATGAGACTCCTAGTATTCTCCACTCCTTTGCTCGTGGCCTCTACCGCCTTCGCTAGTCATCATCTAAAGCGTTCTTTGAACACAGATACCTGCGCACATCTCGATGCGGACCTTGTCTTTTCCGATGTACAGATTGACGGTACGTTCTTCTGTTGTTGTTTGTACTCATCAAGTTGAGTTCTGGTATGATCAGGCAAGACGTATATTGCTGGTCACATTGACATCGGACTCTGCATCTCGCAGGTGAAACATTTCATTGGTCACTACAATGTCACCGAGGCTGCCACAAAGGTCGTTGGTGCTGACAAGGTTGAAGCGGCCGTTACTGCCATGGTAAATCGGATCCGTTTCAGTCTACTAATTAGGTCCTGACTTGCTTCCATAGGTTAAGCAGGCAGGCGTGCAGTGTACATACCCACCGCATGCCAAGGGTACAGTTACTTCTCATGATGAATGCGATTTCGTGTGCACGGATGGCTATTTGGCAATGCCACCACGTAACCCTACGACATGCTTTTGCCCACCTCATTTGACGGAGTGCAACGGCAAGTGCGGACACTTCCAGCTGAATTGTTCGTCGACCGCACCGCCCTCGCGCCGAAACAACGAACCTAAATGTGGCAAAGATCTTACCATGTGTGGGGTTCCAGATGCATCGTGGGGTCAAGCATGGAAGTGTACCAACGTAACGTCCGACTCATACACATGTGGTGGATGTGTCAAAGCTTCCCCATTCGGTAGTCCCTCTACGAATGGCGTCAATTGCCATGATATCCCCCACGTCGATGAGGTTTCTTGCGTGGATAGCAAGTGCGTTGTCCATACGTGCATGGATGGGTACAGGGTCACGGCCAACAATGACGGATGCATCGTCGATGGTACTGCAAATAGCCATGTCTCGCGTAGTTCTCCTGTGTCCGATGGTGGTAAGGTCCTTGGATCGGTTACTGGTGATGCAAAGGACAGATTTTCACCCCGTGCTGGTTCGACATCTACTTTGCCCTCGGCTTCACAAAGTGTCCGGCCCGCCAAGCTTCCCGTTGCTCGTGGGTTTGCCCCAGTCAATGGTCATGGTGAGAACTTAGTGGCTGGTATGAAGGCAAAGCTGGGTCTCCGTGACGCCAATGATTCCGCTGTTGCGTCCATGGAGGACGCGTGATGGAGTGCTGAATCGTTACGCTTTCCAATCTAGTTCCGCTCGTTTCTTACTCTAGTTGCGTTGGGGTGTTGACCTAATATCTTACAGTATTACTATTTAGTCCTATTATCAGTCATTTTTGCTTGCATTATGCAGTGCACAACGACGTCATTTTAATCATCAGTGGCGAGTGCGTCATAGTTTGCTTCATCTTAAGGCCAACTGGTGCGGTATATAAGAAGGTAATGGTCTGAAAATTCATCATATCATTCGCAATGACTTCCAACCAAGTTCATCCATCTGCCGTCGGCGTGAACTCCCAGCCCGAGGCAAACAATTCTTCACCAGATGACGGTCTGCCTGCACAGAGACATGCGGGGAAACTTGGCCTTGGACCTAACTACCCCACCGGCCCCGTAAGTCACTTCCACCTCTCGACTGTTCACCTGTTGACGCTTTATCTTATTGACACAAAGAGCACGGGTGACAAGATTATGGGTCTAGCGGAAGAAGTCAAGGGCAAGATCCAGAGAAACCCGGAGGCTGTCGAACATGGACATGACCGCAGGACTGGGGAGCTGTTGCGCAAGCAAAGGGAGCAGGTGAGCGACCGCTCTTTATCTGATGGCCCGGCAGGGTGCAGGTGAACATCGCGTGGTCTTACATGTTGATGATTCAGGACAATGCCGTGGATCCTTTTCATAAATCAAAGGGAAAGGATTCTCAGAGTCAGAGCCGGTCTACGCAGAGCTCTTGAAGTAAAAGTGCAAAAGTACCCGCACTAATTTAATCAGGCACTTGCTTCTTCTTCAATCTTCCGTAGTAATAGGCAGAACTACCCGCATTGTAAAAATGTACTGCAAAATTTCCGAGGCTTTGTAAAAGAAGGTGTGATGTATAGGAGGTGTTTCTATTCTGTTGTGGTATCAGATGGCGAGACGGGCCGCCCGGGCCGCCGTAGAGCTATGATGAAGGGTTCGCAGTCTCAACATATCCTCATTTGCGAAGTCTTCAACGATTCCATGCAGGTGAGAGACTCTTCCAAGGTTCAATACTACCTGGTGACGGTTCACAACTCCCTCCCCATCCATGGCCGGTTCTCTTTCCTGTAGTGCCTCGACCTGAACACTAAACATGCAGTATCTCAGTCCAAGTAGATCGTCGACCCAGTGTTCAAGCTCAAGAGCTGCTATGCGTTCGGTGCTTTGCCTTCATCCGGACTCGTACTCATGTCTGGGGTAACATTGGGTGTTACCTCTCGCCATGGTTTTTCCGTGATTTTGACCACAGCATTGGCATGTGGTTGAGGCCCCCGAAGAATTCATCTGGACCACATGTCAGAGAGATGAGATATGTAAACAGTTCACGTTGCGTGATCCATGTCATAGCACAATTCACACAGAATGTTATCCCTCTCCGGATTATTCTGGCTCCTTCCCCTTGTCTCTGCCTGGGCCCCTCTCCAGCGACGTTCCACGACTGTCTGTGGTCAGTATGACACCATCACGTCTGGCTCGTACTCCATGTTGACCGACCTCTGGGGTGAGGCTGGTGCAACCTCTGGTTCGCAGTGCTCCACCCTCGTGTCGGTCGATGGTGACACTGTGTCATGGTACACCAACTGGACCTGGACTGGCGGAACTGGTGTCAAGAGTTTCTCCAATATCCAGCTTAACTCAGGCGTCAACCAACAGTGTTGGTACATAGTCGACATGGGACTGGTCTCAGAGCAGCACCGGGACTGTGGTGGCGGATGTTGCCTATGATATGTTCACCTCCGACACTGCTGGAGGCTCTAACGTGAACGAGCTCATGATATGGCTTGCCAACTTCAACGCTGGGCCCATCTCTTCTGAGTACGGATCGGACGGAGAACCTACCCCCGTCGCGAGCAACCTCTCTATCGCCGGCTCCTGTCCTCGTAGGGACCTGTATTCTGGTTCAAACGGTTCGAACGAGGTTTACTCGTTCCTCCCTACCAGTGGGACTATCACCTCCTTCAGCGGGGACGTCTACCAATTCTACACTGTAAGTGCTCGTGCTAACGTGTTATCACCTTGTTCGACATATTTGACTCCATGATAGTACCTGATGGATAACGGCTACGTTGCGGCCTCGCAGTATCTTACCACTGCACAGGCTGGGACAGAGGCTACGTCCGGCACTGCTACTTTGACGACGTAAGCGCTGTTTTCCGTGTTTGTCGTCATTGAGATGAGTTGATCGATGCGTCATCTTTCCAGCTCGGCTTACAGCCTCACCATCAACTGAACGACGAACTTGGGAGATATTTATTGTGTTTCTGCTTTCGGAGTTGGATGTTTCGGATGTGGGATGTACACACCTCACTTGAGTATAGTTAAAGAACGTCGTGATGTGTTTATCATGATTGTGATGAGGAGCACATGTCAGGGAAGTTTTTAGTCGGGACGTTGGGCGTTGTCAGGAGCTTTGAGCTCTATATCGCTCCCGGAAAGTCTCAGACAGATTCCAGCACACGTGCCTTCATTCAACCTCGTGTTCCGGGTCTTCCTCACTAGTACTGGTATGGGCGACTCGGTGCCGGGACAAAAGCGAGAGGACAGGAAATCTTGATCAGAACAATAAAACTGTACTCTGTACCGTGACCCTGGACAGCCGAAATAACTCGGCCGCGATGCTGATTCGTAAAAGGCCCGGGAATGCTGTTCCCGTTGGTAACTTCCACCGTCGGAATGGGCTTACTTGGCTGCAATCCACGCGCTGTGACTAGGACTCGATCAAGTTACTTTGGTTAGTGGCAGGTTCTCGTAATCAGATACCATATGATACAAGCTGTCGGAAGCTGTTCGGACGTTCTCAATGCCTGCTGTACTGAGGTCACTGACGCACTTCCAGCGTGACAGACAATTCGGCCGACATTTGAGCTCGATTCACGAAACTTGCAGAGGCGTATACACCTGAACGCAAGTTTGCTAGTTGATGGGGTGTTTACAATCAAGTTCACCCCAAGAGCCCCCAAGTCTACTAGACACCATACCTCACATGAAATACATTGACATAGATTTTCTTTCTAACGCAGGTAGTCTCAGCAGCACAGTAAAATGACAATAATCACCAGGGTCAATGACAGGTCGTAACAAATATCAAGGGTTCCAGAGACAAAAAAAAAGTCAACTGTAGTGGTCCAAAAAACGAGTGAGACAGCATATCGATGTAGCGAGTTGGTCTGGTGGTCGGCTTATTATGCACGGCTGAGTGGGGTATGCATATGGATCTGGGTAACACAAGAAACAGGTATGAGAGTGTCAAAGGAAAACAACTGCGGAGCAAAACGATAGAAAACACGCACATGTAGAAGCGAAAGGAATTAGGGGATCAAATAAGAAAAAGTCGGCGGAAAGAAGATGAGTAAATAACTAGATAAGAGAATAAGAAACAAGGCTAGTCCCGTGGTGGAGATCATCCCGCGGAGTGAAATGTCAGTTGGGTCCCAAGTCCACGTTCATTATCTGTCTGATGATTACCCTTCATGCTTATACACACGTCCGCTTTTCCTCCTTCATTCCATCGCATAACAAAATACTGGGAGACTTTGTATTACAACCGATGACCCGGAACAGCCCAGAAGATCAGGGTCAAGGCAGTTACGCAGATTGCAACGAGTGTAGAAACCCAGACGGCACGCCCAAGGAGCAACTTCTTGACGTAAGGCTCGCGGATAGTGAGTGTTCGGAAAGGGGTAGATTCTGATTGGCCGAAGAAGACGAGCACAGGGTCAAGCTCGTATTGGTGTGAGATGAGGAATAGGATGGCGAACGCGAACGGGATGAAAAGGAAGAACCGCTTGGACTTTGGTTGTACATCGAGGAAAATGAGCGAAAACGCGGTAGCCAGCCCAATCCACAGTATGAGCAAACCCGCCACGAGGCGAACGAGCGCAGACAGAGGGGTTAAATTACCGAACGCCTTGGCTCTCAGGAAACGCGGAAATGCGTCTTGCTCCATAGCGCGGAAGCAGTATTCCTTTTGCGCATGGAACATATCTGGGATGTGCGCCAACATGTTGAGCTCGCTTTGTGTCTTTGGCTCTTGAGTGCTGCTCAAAGGGAATGAGTGGATACGCAATGCAGGTGGAAGGTAGATCTCGTGATTCTCGGGAGAACCAACAGTGCCTGCTGGGGAGAGATATCGGAGGTAGATGCGCTCCGCGGACGAAATGAGGTCCATACGGGTAATAGCGGCTGAACGGGGAATGATCGTAGGAGCACGTGAGGCTCGTCGTAAATTGAACAGGGTAGGTGTGCGTCCTGAAAGAGAGAAAGGGGTTGTCGAACGAGGCGGATCATACTCAGCTGGTGGCGAGGTAGACGCGATACACTCCTTGTCAACGCCAGGAGTTCGCGGACGAGGGCTGGTCGAGCCACCACCACGTTTCTCGTCGCCGGCAGTAGCAAGGGCGTGCTTTTCTTGATCGTTTAGCATTTCCCCTGTGCTGGCGGTACTTCGCTTGGCGGTGTTTGGCTGGAGACCGACGACTGTCCCATAGATTGACCCACGCCGACGCGCATAGTCCCAGTATTGGGGCCAATCGTCCTTGATTGTCCTCCCCGATTTACGGACGTCTTTGAAATAAGCTCTGCAGAGATTTTCGTGCTGTTGAACATCGAGCCAAAAGTCTAGAATGTCCTCTGAACCCTCGCGTTGGAGAAAAAGGCTAGGTCATCGTAAGTTAGAAGATGAAGTTATCGTCAAAACGCCATCAATGTGAGAAACGATGAAACAACTGACTAAAACATGAACAAGTCGACTGGAGGCCGTGTCCGCCGTGAAAGGACTTCGGTGAACGAAGGGAGCCTCTGCTTGCGGCTGTTGAGCCAGTCTTCTTGCTGTTGTTTCTGCTCGTCATCCATAGCGGTTTCGAGGTCGAGCACTGCAGCGAGCAGGCAGGGAATTCTGAGCGGACTATGGTCAAGTCAACGAACTGATATATTTCCCATGAAACGACCAAGTTGACAACCACGGTTGCTTATGTAAGCCACCCTCTGCCTTCACCTCCCAGTACAACGTTGTAAGTGTCCGCTGTGTCTGATTCCGCTGTTTGCTGTGCTTACCAGTTTTTTTCAAGGCAGACTCATCTCCGTGATGTCTTCCTTTGCAAAGGCTCTATCGCCTGCTCTCCGCGAGATTCGTATCCTGTGCTGCCAAACGAGCCAGGCATCCGCAGGCACGCGGCACGTCGACAAGGGTTCCTCCTCCGTCAGCAGATGACAAAAATATTGACTACACCCACGTACACCGGCAATTTGTCTTCTCCCAGTACCCCGTTATCAAGAAACACAATCCAGACCTTCCTGTCATGATCAGGGAGGCCAGTGGCACTCCCGCACGTGTATTTGCACGCTTTGGTGCGTACTCGTGCTCTCCTTCGCGTGTATATTGATAGCCGTGCTCAATGTTTTATACAGAACGCGGCGTTGAAAAGCACGTTGAACTGGACAATCTCTCGTCATCGGAGGTGGCCACAAAGGTCGCCCAGCTCCTAAGCGTCTCATAAACCGCACCTACTTCCTGTTGTCGATTAGGCTCATTCCATCTGCTTTTTTTTTCTTTGACACGCTTGCTATGGCGGTTCAAATTGTATTCGCCTCAAGACATACAAGTGATAATTATACCATCGCATCGCAAACCTCATGTGCCTGATGAATTACCAACACCGCCTCATTACCTTGAGGCTGCGATGCTTTCTTTGGACGTCCGAATTGCCCATTTACATCAGTTCTGTCCAAGTCTCAGGCTCCCCATCGTAGCAATTCACTTCCAACTACACCGCGCAGGTATTCTTCGTCCATTGTTACCTCCTGCAACCAATCTTGCATCATTCAGGAAGTTGTTCCCCGCCATTTCCTAAATTTCGACACAACCAAGAAGACATCCCAAAGTAACCATGCATAAAGGAATGTATTTACTAAGTCCATCTAGACATCACCTCTTCGACTACCTTTCTTCTCACCCACAACACCCTCCCCATGTTTCCCTGCCATCTCGACACCTACTTGCCTGTCGTGTTCTAACCTGAGATTCCTGATTAACCAGAACTCGTATACCCCCATCAGAACCCCACAGATGAACGCGATCGACCCAGTAATGATAATAGTAGTTTTTTCTGTCGCCCCGAAATACCCGGCTTGTGAACCGTAGATGCTTGACAGTGTCGAAATAATTCCGGCAACAGAGTTGAGGAATCCAGGAATGAATATACGGTTCGTGACCCAGATATAGTTGTTCTGCCACCTCCACCATAACCAAAGCATTCCAAATGCCCCGATTCCCGTGCAAACACACGCGATCACAAACAGTGAGACGTGGTTGACCAGGTTCAGAATGACGCCCTGGGGCGTACCAGCGGGTTCATCCTTCCACGACGCGAACGTTCCGGGGAAGAGCACGAAACCGGCAAGCAAAATCCAGGTGAAGAAGGACGCCGACAGGTTGAAGATGGCCGAGATATCATCGAGTGCGAGAAGCATATTCACGTAACGCGTCTGCGTCTGACCGTCATAATTCGCTGGCAAGGGCCGTCGATCCGTGGTACGATTGATTTCTCTTGCGGCACGAGGCGGTTCAGGTGGGATTTGGTGGGCTTCTTTCAACTTGCTGCTCGAGCGTACCGGTGTCGTGGTACTGGTGGTACTGGTGGTTCCTGTGCCACTGGTGGGAGAAGGTTGGGGACGCGGATTTGACCGCGATCTGCGATGCAACCCCGACGGAGAGTTACTGGGACTAGGACTAGCTCCCGTGCGATTTGGGGCCGAGATGCCGGGTGGGGGCGACATTGTATGGATGTTCCTCTGGGAAGTGACACCCCCATTGAGGGACGTGCGGGAAGCGTTCAACGTCGCAGAGCTAGCATCACGATGACCATACACAGGTTGTGTAATGCTCGATGCGTATCTATGCGAAGCAGCACTCGGGGGTCGAGATCGGGACCGATGCTGACTATGCTGCTGTGGATTACTGGGGTTATGGCCACTGACGGAATGATGGTGCGAGAGGTGGGTCGCACTTGCGTTTTGACCGACACCCGAATAAGGTTGCGGATGGATGCTTGGACTCTGGTATGATCCCTGGCCTTGCATCGGAGCGCCTTGTGATGGGGACGGTGAAGGCGATATGGAAGGGTTCTGAGCAGGGCCCGAAAGGCCATTACCGCTTTGCCCCGAACCAGCCAAATGTGGATGTGTCGACGTGACCGCTGAGGGATTGTTGAGCGCCGTACGCGGTGGTTGGGGGATGTCCTTGATAAGAGGTCCCTGTGGCGTCCTGATACTTCCTTGTCTTGAAGAGCTTCTCTGATGACCCGATCGCTGCGGCGATGGGGAGCGGGGGGACACCGGTGTCGACGGGTTCGTACCAGCTGGCGAACCAGACTGCTGGTACTGTGCCAACAGTGACCCAGGATGGGGTATGAACGGGTCACCGAGGCGCTCTGTGGACGAGCTACGAGAATGAGATTGCTGGGAGGGTGACCCAGTCATTCCCATGGGCTCGGTGACACGTCGAGCAGGCGCTGGCCATTGGATAGTGTATGGGGGAGTGACATACGGATGCCCTGGGTCGCTCTGGGTTCTTGAGCGTTGCCTTGACCTTCCGGGCGTGCGATAGCCACCTGCGGGGGTGTACATGAGCGAAGGGTCTACCGTAATGTACGTGGGTGCTTGAGGAGGACCTTGCCCCCAGGGTGCGGTCCTTTGGGCGAATTTGTACTAATAGACAGCTCATAGTGTACCTGTTACTTACCGGCCGGGTGATATTCTCGTCCCATGATGCGACTGCCATTGCCTGACACGTGCCGAGATAAATTTGTAAACTCGAGGCACAGAGCTGAGGCAGTGGCATGTTCGATTCAGATTCTCAGCTGTAGGACAAGAGTGCCTAGTCTGTGGTCTATCTGCTCGTCAAAGATTCGCTCACAGCACCAGCAACTGTCTCCATCTCTCATCCATTGATCCGTGATACCGAGGCACTAGATATCTCTAGTATGTGCCCACATCGATACCTTTAGCCCAGATGTCCGTCAAGTACACAGACGTTTCGGCCAAAATAAGAAGGCCAGACTTGGTAAAGATCATCTGGGCGCTCGTGCTGTTCACGAAAAATTTTCCGATGAGGGTCCCATCGGGAGCCCAGACATGTGTTCCGTCCCCACACCCCGAATAGACATTCCCCTTGGTGTCGACCTGGACGCCGTCTGGGGCGCCGGTATCGATGTAAGCAAAGACACGACGGTTTATGAACGCGTGGGTTACTGGCTCTACGTCGAATTTGTAGCTGTGCAATGATTGTTGAGAAAAAGTCAAAACAAATGATGGGAAGTGCACGCAGATGGTAGCAGGGTAGGTTTGATCAAGTCCAAACAAACCATTCGCCACACCGGTATCCGCGCTACAATGGTTTCATCAGCCGCGAGGGGTTAAGAACAAAGATAGAAAGAAATATCGAGCCTACATGAACGCTGATCGGCCGTCTGCACTGAAGGCGATACCATTTGGGTGTCTGAACCCATCCGCGACAACTCGCACGTGGCCGGTCGACGGATCAAAACGGTAGACTTGTGAGGGGAGCTTTGGTTCGGGGCGGAATCCGTTCATCCAACCGTAGGTAGGGTCCGTGAAGAACAAGAGATCGGTGCCAGGTAATACCCTGATGTCATTCAGCGAATTGAATTGCCTACCATAGAAATTGTCAATCAAGACCGTGGTATTGTACGGGGGCCTAGGATTAACGCGAACGATAGAAGGAGGAAGGAGGGCACGTCCTGACGTGATAAAGAGAAGATCCCCTTTGTATGGACCAGTACCTCCATTGACCATCTGAATAGTTTCGGAAAGATCCAAAGTCTGAACTTGTATGTTGACATCACCTGTAGATTGAGCGAGGGCTAAATCGACCTCCGTCATATTGAGCATCGCAACTACGCTGTTATTGTGCCAGTCGCTATACCCAAGGTCGCCGCCGTCATTGCTCGAGAAGAAAACGACATTCAAATCTGGCACGTAAATTGGAGCTTCGTGAGCGAAAGCGAACCCTGCATTCTCTGCGACAAGTCGAAAAGTTGCATCCGGTCCTGTTACATCTAGAAAAGAGAGATCAAAGACCTGGATGAATGGCGGGGTTGTATTCGTTGGATTGAAACCGATGAAAGAGTCATTACGCCATTGACCGTAGTTCGCGCCAACGACATTGTAGTCGCGGGGGTCAACGTACTTAGCAAGATACATATCTCAGCGTCGTCACGGATAAAGTAACGAAGTATGCTTAACACTGCACCAGGGGGGAACGTGAGGTTAGAAGTCGTGGCGGTCGTCTTGAAGGCTGCAACAATCGCGATCGTAAGCGCAACGAGCGCTGGTACAACCGTTTTTGTATAGAGAGTGGAACCGTTCTCCTTTACGGCGGCCACCTTTCTATCGCTGCGTGTGGCGGATTGCTGGTCAGGCTGTACCATATCTTCACTTCGCTACTACCTTAACAAGAGTAAACGCGGAAATACGTGAATAGCAGATCGACGACATGAGTATAACTGAGTAATACCTTGCGAACGGGTTGTGAACAGTCGTAATTCTTCTGTCCTTTTGGCGGTCACTTCGGTAACTGGCAAGACGGGAGGCTGGAGGGACCTTGGTACGAACTTGAGAAGTGAAGTACGAGTGAGGAACTTCATCGTGAAAGCCTGGCAGCTACTAATACGGGCCGGTCCTGGCATAGTGGTCAAGTGACACTGCTATTACTGACAGGCATCAAGGAAATGTCTCGGATGTATTCTTTGTCACATCTCCACCTTGTTCCCGCCTCGTCTTGACCAAGTAAGTAGGGTCTATCATGATTTGCACCACAAGTCAGAAGCACTCAGCCAAGAGCGAGCAGCGCTCGCAATGGCTTAAACTCTCAGACTCCCAGAGCGCGTCACTTTCATTTGAATGGACACCAATTAGCTGAATTGCTCGATAACGTCCATTGACGGCCGATCGGGACCTGCTTGGCTTGCTTGATCTCCATTAACCTGGCCAGATGGTCGGGATGAAGACAGTCACTATATGCTGGCACCCTCCACTATGACCCACTACCCTGTCAGTGCGGTCCCATCACCTATGACAGCGTGCAAGTTTGACACAAAGTCATCTGACGCTCTACAAGTCTTATACATGTCTCCATGACTTGAATGATTCCATAATTTTCGCGCGATGTGACGCTTGTACTTGACCAACAATTCATCCAGTTCCTTCACATTCAACAGCCAATCTCCATATATAAGCAGGTTTATGCGCCAACGCGGTCGCGATCGAGTGCTCTGCAATGGTCAATGACGTGGGTCTTTCGATTGCGGCTTGTATTCTCTCTGGCTTGGCTATAGTGTTAACTATATTTCGTTTGATATTTCGGCTGAAGATACAGAGATTTGGCTGGGAGGACATGTGGGCAGCAGTAGTGCTTTTCTGGGGCTCTCTGTTCACTATCGTGAATGGAATCTACTTTGAAACTGACAAGTACAATCTGCATCTGACAGAGAACATCGAATGATTGGCCTCTCAAAGACAGTTATGAGGCGATGCTCGTCTCGGCGTGGATTTCTTCATATACATTCACGAGCATTGTGTGGTGGGCATCTCGGTTTCTTTCTGTATAACTATATTCAATGTTCTGTTCCTCGCTCCCAGGTCTGTGCGCATGAGTCTCCTTTATTCAATCATCCGAATCACCCCTTCCATGGCTCTTCACAATTTCATGCGTGCCACCGGGGCTATCTTTATCGTTGTCTGGGCGATACTGGTTGCTTTGAAGACATGGTGGTGTATAGATAACACGAATACAGAGCTTGGACGTCCGGGATGTTTCCTTCCAAGTTCGATATCGCTCTTCGAAGTAACAAGCGATTTCCTGGCTGATACAATCCTTTTTTCCCTTTCTCTTAAGCTCCTTTGGAGGGTTAACCTTCCTCGCCGCCAGCATAGAATGATACTGTCGCTTTTCTTGTCTGGCGCTGTCATGTCTTTCTTCTCGCTCATGCATGCCGTCGTCCAGGTTGTTCGCATCCCGAGCCTTGAATACGTGTTCACAGAGTTAGAGCTTGCAGCAAGCTTGATTGTATGCAACCTGCTCGTTGTTGTCACATACATCTACCGGGTGTTACTTGACAAAGGTAGTGGAGAGTGCTCACCCGATTCGGACTCGGAGGATGATTTCACGACCCCAATACGTCCTCGGTCACTCACGACCATAATATTGGACACTGCTGATACCCGCTCGCAAGGCACGGAACGATTGGTAGTCTCCTGAAGTCTCGGGTGCACCCAGTCTCAGATACGGAACGGGATCACTGCAAGGGCCGATCTAATTGTACTCTACTAGCAGCCGCATTGGTGATAGCATCCCAATATCGCCAAGAATATACTAGCTACGTATAACCACTTGGCCTAAAGGGCCCCAAAACTGCAACAATAGCCTCGAGTGAGACAAACTCATTATTGGGGCCGGTATCGACGTGATGGTCTGCTATGTATAAGTGATCTATTCATATTCAAATCTGCATGATCGATCAACTTTTTACAAGTGTTCCGAAACGTTTCCACATCCTGTCTTGGATTCCCATTGCCTTGCTCGACGCAAACACAACAAGTTTCATTTGAACCTACTAGTAGCCGGATCATGTCACATGGAGCACAGTTGGAGCCAACCTGATGTCAACACCATTTTCGTCAACGGGGCAAACGGTCCCAAAACAGGACCCCATGGATCATGCTCAAACTGAGAGACTACCAACGTTGGCGTTGCTGGATCACTCACTCAAGGATCGACGGGCAGCCTGGGGTGATGCTTGAGGACGGACCCTCTCACCGATTGCAGGTTGGTCACAAGTTACCGTGAGCGCTCCACTAGACTCGAACGAGCGAGACAATTACCTCAATTTTCCGTTTTAGAGACTCCTCGAGCACTCGGACAAATATGAGGATGAATTCAAGAAAGAAAATTGTCAACATTTTCGGACGCTAATGTGGCGCCGGGTGAGACCCTGGGATGGACCACCTCCATTGTTTTGTCATCGTTGTCATTGCTTTCTCTTAAACTGTTTTATTCCGAACAGAGATTCGGAACTGTATCAGCATGCCCATTCTCATACTAGGGCACATCGGGTTGATTGACACCGCTGGGTTTCTGGCAGTACAGTTCCGCGACCGTGGTAATGGAGTTTAGAGTTCGCTGGTTTTTTCTAAGACTCTTCTTGTCCGTTCCGTTCTAAATCATTTGTTAGCCGGCAAGAGTTGAATGTCATGATTGGATCGTGCCTGCCGGAAGGGGGTCACAATTTCATGTAGGCGAAGGGAGAGCGGCAACACCAGTCTGTCCCACAACCCACCACTATATAAAACCCTTCCTCATGGCTATATTCCCTGACAACATCCTGAATCTAGCAACGCCGTCTACTTCGAGAACTTCCTTTCTTGCGATGGCGCTCGTCAGCCTTAGAGACGTGCTTACCATTCGCCTCAACCATCTTACCAGCGGATTCCCCAACATCACCGGCATCAAATGGTTCAATCTCTCCGTGCTCGTGATTACACCTGCGCTCTCTCTCTATGGGTTATTGCGAGTGCCAATCCTTACGAACACTGTTGTTTGTGCGACGTTCTATTATGTTTTCTCAATGCTCGGTAAGTCCTTCGGAGTTAGTCGAACCGTGATCAGCTCTGACGCCAACTTGTTCCAGGTATCACTGCTGGTGAGTCAACAGGAGAACTTACAGATGCATTTCAATATTCAAACTTTCGACAGGTTATCACCGTTTGTGGTCTCATAGATCCTACGTCGCTTCTTTCCCTCTTCAAGTGATCCTCATCATCGCCGGGGCAAGTGCAGTCCAAGGGTCTTGCTATTGGTGGGCCCGACGCCACCGTTCTCATCACCGACACACGGACACGGACCTTGATCCATACAACTCGGAGAGAGGTCTTCTTTGGACTCACATTGGATGGATCATATTTGAGACCGACCTCCGTACAGGACCTTCCGATATATCTGACCTGAAGAATGACCCTCTGGTACAGTGGCAGCATCGCTGGTACTTTGTGATCTTGACCATCGTCGGTTATATCCTTCCAATGTGTATCCCGGGTGTCCTATGGGGTGATTGGCGCGGTGGATTTTTCTTCGTCGGTGCCCTTCGGATGACCGCCTGCCATCATAGCACATTCTGTATCAACTCTATCGCACACTATCTGGGAAGCACCCCTTACGATGACAAACATTCACCTCGCGATCACCTTATCTCGGCCATCCTCACCATGGGTGAAGGATACCACAACTTCCATCACCAGTTCCCTATGGATTACAGGTAAGGGTCGTAATTTCGGCCATTCACATGGTATTCACGCGACTCTCGGTCTTCAGAAACGCGTTCCGCTGGTGGCAATACGACCCTACTAAGTGGTTCATCGCCACTTGCCATTTCCTTGGGTTGGCTTCCCATCTTCGGGTGTTCCCTAGTAACGAGATTGAGAAAAGCGCACTTACGATGAAGCTGAAAGCTCTCAAGAATGTACAAGATTCTATTGCTTGGCCTATCCCGGCTGACGAACTTCCCATAGTGACGTGGGAATCATTCCGAGAAGAGGCCAAATCACGTCCTCTGCTTCTTGTATCGGGGTTCATTCACGATACCTCTCTGTTCCTCGACAATCATCCTGGAGGCAAAGCGCTCTTGACCCATAATTCTGGCAAGGATATGACAGCCGCGTTTTTCGGAGGCGTATACTCACACTCTCACGCTGCTCACAACGTGCGTGATTTTCAAACATGTGTTCCGTTTTATCTAACGTTCTGTCATGAATATCTGCGCCGTCACGGAACGATTCTTACGCGGCTTTTATCCGAACATCTCAGCTGTTGGCTATGATGCGGGTGGGAATCCTCGCAGGCGGTGTGGAAATGCCAGCGGAACAACTTATACCACCCAGTCAACGTCTTGTCATTAATTCCACCGTTCCGAAGGATGTCAAGCTCGAATTGAATGGCAATGGAGTAACTCACTAAACTTGTACACCCTCTAGATTCGTTCAATGACCAACGTACCAACTTACTTCGATTTTCGTGGTTATCTTTATTATTCCTGCAATTAACCTTGCTTTGTTGCGGTAACTGCGGCATCGGGGTTGTATGCTGCTGTAGTTTGGCGCAATAAATTGTATGCCATGATTTTTCGTATTCAATCTAGTATTCATATCTACATAATGTTGTGCACGTGGGCATGACTGATAACACACTTCGTGTATTGTATTAATATACAAGTAGTACACTACCGTTTGCAATTACTCCTTGAGAGCCTGGTCAATAGCCTCGGGGAAACTATCAAGAAGTGACAGTGTTTTACTCTCAATGGGTTCCCAACCAAACTTGTAGAGTCGTTCGGGTTTCACGAACTGGTTGCCACCAAGGAGAGACCAACCGTCTGAAGAGTTAACGTAAATTGGGACGATCTACTCGGTGGAATTAAAGTAGAAAGAACCGAGATACTCACAGTGACCGAGAGGATCGACTATTTCAGCAGGCATGGGGCGAGTCCCTCCCTGCTGAATGATACCCTTGTTGTATAAGTACTGTGCGAAGCGTTATATCAGTCGACTTACTCATGTAGCGGTGGAATTAGATTACTCACGTCGCCCATGACTTTTGTCCAGTCGTGATAGGTGATCCTAGGTTCCATGCTCGCTGAAAAGTCTGGTGGAGCGTTAGAAAAATTTTCACGGGAGAACGGGTCATCATACGCACAGAGGCCTTCGGGTCCCTCATCCGCCTTGCCCTCTAAAGCGGCTTGTAGGACAAGGAAGAGACCCATTGCACAGTCTTTGACGTGGACGTTGTTCATCGTATTGGCACCTTTCCCCCATGTTCCTGTGTAGCCTAGCTTCTTTGTCATATCGAGAAAAATGCGAAGCCACAATGTCGTTTTCTGGACACCTTTGAAGAAATTAGTTGGCTCCTGTTCTCAAAAAAAAAAAAAACTCTGTTACTTACCTTCACCAATACCATAGATCTACAACGGGTCATGATCGAGTAGGTATTCAAGATGATTCAGAGACCATACTTGCCTGAGCAGGGTAATAAATAATTGTGCGGACTGGATTTTCCTTTCGCGAGCCTGCTTCCACGATCTTCCCTCCGAATTAAATGGAGGATCTAAGCAGGTTAATCATCAGACTTACCGCAATGTCTGAATCGAGGTGAGTGTTTGTTAGAGGACATCTGAACATAATTAAACCACAGCGAAAAGGGGTGTAACTGTCGTGCTTACTCTTTCAGGTCTAAACCTATATCAGACCACTCCTTGATGTGTTCAACAGGTTCGCCCATGGCGTTATCGCTGACAATGCCGCAGCCAGAGACGTGAATATAAAGTGGAGGTTTTCCCGGGTTATTCTTTGAATTCGTCTCAAGTCCAACAAGAGTCGCTGGCAACGCGTTAAGTATCCAGGACTTACTGTCAAATCGAGAAAAGCAAAGCGCTTACACTGGATACTGGCGGGATGATCTGAACTTGCGCAGTTGATGACAATGGAGGCTTTGACAACCTGCTCTTGAATGATAGCATCGTCATCGAGACATCCTTCTACAAAGGTGATGTTAGAATAAATCTTTCGGAGCTGTTCTTGCCGCTCCGAGGTGGCATTTCGGAGAAGGGCGACGATGTGGAGATGAGGAAGCTTCTCGTTTAGCAGGAGCAAAAACTGGCCACCGAGGTAACCAGTGGCACCCAAGAAGAAGATGGTCTGACACTGCGTGGACATGTTTGATCAAGAATGGAGATCTGTGAGAGAGACCTACTGCATGCCCGTTATGTATTTCGGTGGACGCACAACATGTGTAAAACAGGTAATATGCAGGTTTAATCTATCAAACCTAACCCTGGAGGTTGGAGGTTTGTTGACGAGCAGATGAGGTGTTGAGCGCTATCTTTATCAAACACCTCAGCTGATGCCTATCCTCTTCGAGTTTAGGGGGTACGAACTCACTGTCATCGAATGCCGTTGAGGCAAAATCGTATCCAGGACCACGCGCCACCTTACTCCACATAGCCCTGGACCATGCTCTTAGCGAAGGAATGACGTTTGACATATACCCAATGCCAACTTGCACGACTGCGAAAATACCTGTTGACTTGGTACACATCAAAGAAATGAAAAAGCGTGATGTGGGATTAAGAACTGTAAGAAGTAGTAACATCCGGTCCGTTACCACTACTAGGTGAGTGTACGCGAACCGACCGCCGGAAGTAGCTTGAGGGGAACACTGACAAAATTGTTCCCTGAAGTCAGGGAATTTGATGGTCTCACCCGGAAGCTTCTTCAATTCTGATCCACAAACTTATCCGATTACGACTGTTTGAAACCCCAAGCCTGTCGATCACAGTGACCTCAAACGTCAAATCGAGTCTGAGTAGATGTCACGTAGTCCTAGCATTGAAATAGAATGTAAAGACTCGGAACTGGGTTTCAATGTCACTGTAAGTGTTCTGAGAAGCGTTGAACTTGACGGCTGCAAATTTCGGGAACAATTCGATCGTATCTCCACACGGAAAGACCTATTGAATCAGTCTCTTAACCCAGCTCGCCTTCGAAGACATCTCCTGGCGCCCACATGTCGTCCCACCTACCCGTTACATAGCACAGTACTTGGAGCGTGAAGCTTGAAGCTTGCAGGGTGATCTGAATGGACAATGTGGGAGTGGTCAGTCTGTTGAACAATGTGAATTGGCGGTGACGCTCCTGGCAGTACGACTCGGACTGTGTAATCGCCCTATCATCGTCAAGCCAACGACTCATATGCAAGGGAAATTTCAGGGATGTCGATGCCCAGATCACAAGCGCAGAGTCTGGGTCTGGCCCATTTGACTACACAAGGATGACATGATTGGCACCGGAATTTTCAAACAGGGATTCATCAAAAAGCTACAAATTAGATATTGTCGATTTGGACTAGGTTGCATGATATTCATGATCAGTAATCTGTGTCGGAGAGTATGATACTCGACATACCGTGGGTTCTGCCCCTGTTTTCACTTGCCCGTTGAGATAAAGAAGCCAGAAGACACCAAGTCCTGTGACTCCTGTCAACAAACTCGTTCTATGGGGCAGTTGATGTTCCGCCGATCTCCAACGGTGTCCGTCAGGCCATTCATTCCCCTCAGGCAGATGGCAGTCAATTATTTGAAGATTTCGTCTGATTTCCGCGGAGAATTCAGATGTATCATGACACCCTGACTGACACAGCGGATGCAATTATATGATCATGAGAATGTTCAACCCAAGTGACCATACATTCGTGAATCAGACGATGTATCGGAAAGTAGATGCCTTTCCTCCTGTCTTTGCGGCTTCCTGTTCGGCCTTCTCAAACTTCTCGTTCTCGGACACAAGGTGTCGGTAGATCACGTAGCACAAGAGAATATGCATAACGGCAGTTGCAATGCATATGCAGAACGACTTCCTGTAGGATGGACCCCACTCAGATGGGAAGGCATATGAGCCTCCCACGTTCCCTAGCTGCGAAAATGCGTTGATGAAAGCGAGAGAAACAGCTCTTTTAGCCGGAGGTCGAGCAATGGTGTTACTCATCCAGGAGTAGAAGCATACTATTCCAAGGTAGGTCTGAAGCATCAGGAAAAGTAAGAAATAACGAGCGCCCGTGTTCATGGAACATATAGCAATGATGAACCCTACCAGACCTGTGCATTCTGTCACGGAAATGTAAATGAAGCGGCGCTTCTTCATGTCTGAATGTCTACAAGGGGCCCTTCGTCAACACTTCTCGAGTGTGATGGAGGATAAATGCCTACGGCGCGACAAAAAAACTGAGGATAGCTGTAAATACCCATGGGGGCGCACATAGCAGCAGAGTCACCGTGGTGTTAAAGCCCATGGTACCACACAGCGTCGGGAAAAACAGGAAAAAGGATTGAGGAGCCACTTGCGATATAGCAGCGAGCGTGAAACACCACATTTTCCAATCCGCCAAACCCATATACAACCCTTGCAGTGGCGAGACGGAAAGACTGTCAACGTTATCAGGAGACTCTTCAGCGAGATCTTCTTGGAGGCGAAGGATGGCTAGCTCGCGCTCCTCTGGCGTCAACCATCGTGTGTTGTGCGGGAAGTCGACTTGATGAGACTCTGTGTCTACATACGAAAAGGTCTCCTTCTCTGCTTCGCTGATAATTTACCATCTTCCGCAGAGCCACTGGTGAGAACCCGCGAATTCTCCCAGGGAAATCCCATGCAGCGGAGTGACTGTCGGTGTATTTGGTCCAGAAGTCCGAGATTCTGCTAGCCATGCAGAGCGTATTGCGGACACCGAATGGAATGTCACGGCAACGCTCAAGTGGGCGAGGTAGACGAGCGATAGCGTATCGTTGACAATACGTGAATAAGGACCTAGAAACGCTGATTAATAAGAACTAAGACAATCTCCTTGCATGAGACAGGCCATTTATGCCAATTGGAGGGAGATCATTTCTACTAGGAAAGATTTCAGAAAGGATATAGTGTGGTATGTAGTTTCCACTGATGGGAACGATTGGCAGATTGTTGGCGGTGAGGCCGGTGAGGTTTTCCTGTCCGGTCAGCGCCGCAAAAGAGAGTTGGGACTGTAAGATGTTAGAAAGACAAATTTATGTACTTCATCCAAGGGAGTTAAGGGAATAAATCAAATTCGAATACAAAGTCCAAAGCTGCAAGTCAGTGCGAATATCCTGTTGGTCACTCAGTACTCAGACGGCGCATGTAAAAACACTTACATATTAATCAAGTACAATCCATATGGAACCGTGGTGGTGTACAATCAATGTCCGTTTACCGAATGATAGTCGTGATGCCTATCCAACTTATTACTTGGACTGAAGCTCATGTATTGATAGGCAAGGGTAGAGCTAATAAAGATATTTAGCAAGTCTCGAACGTTCGTTTCAAATCTGAACGAAGTACGGTCGTAGGAAGGGGATCAAGATCGCAGGCAGCTGTGCGTCCGAGTGTCATATACTGTACTTGAATGGGCCTGGGTATCAGGAACGGTGTTCAGTTGGTACTACCGTTCGAGGACCCTTGCTGTGATACATGCTGAAAATAAAAAATGACAAGTGATCCGTATTCTCGCGCTGATCGTAAGATTCATATCCCGTGGTATCCCACATTGCTCAAAGGAAACTGTCGTTTGCTGAGGGCGACATATATTACGTTTCAATCGTCTTTACAATCTGATGGAAGGAATGCACTTGATGGATCACTGGTAATGAACCAGATCAGAATAATGTAAAATTATCAGAAGGGCTGGGCGCAGTACAAAGGAATGAATGACCCCCACGCATGAATGGACTTGACCAAGCTTCAAAAGCCAGAACGAGTGGACATAACCATGATGTGTAATTCATGATGCTTTCCTAACATCATACTCTTCCTTTTCCTTTCTGTATTGTTCGAAGTACGGCGCTTTCTGTTCCGTTGACATAGAACGCCAGCGAGCTCCAGCCGCAACCAGAGTGCGTACACCGCCGGGCTTCCCTGGGGCTGCCTTCTCCACGAGAGCCGAAGACTCAGGATCTAACTTGAAGTCGTTCACGAATCTGAGGAAGGGGGTATGTGGTCTCTCGTGCATGCCTCTTATATGGACCTTATTTTTGCCTAAAGCAACACGAATTTTATTGAGTTTTCTCAAACTGCCCACGCCATGGTTGCGGAGGTATTCTTCTTTATCCTTCAGGTGTTGAGCTTGTCTGGTTTGATTCTCGTCGTAGAACGGCTAGAAGAGTGACCGACAGTAAATTTGACAAGTGCGAAGACATTTCATGGCGTAGTGCAGACCTGCTTTTCGGCAGCTGAAAGGCCATGCCATGCTTCACCGGCACGTTTGGCAAGTTCTTGATAGTCTTGGATGGTCTTCGACCCGGCAGGAGCCTGGGACTTGACAAAAGAACTAAAGAAAAGGAGGTACGGGCTGGGAGGGCCTTTGGGGGGCTTGATTGCCTCCGGAATGCGTTTCGGTACTTTCTTCCCAGCTGCCTCGGTTTTGGGCCTTCCTTTCCCTGACTTCTTGACTGCAACTTTGGTAGGTGATTTCTTGGTAGGAGTTTTCTTGGTAGATGTTTTCTTTGTAGGAGTCGATTTCTTGGTTGTTCTTGGCTGTTTCACTGCAGCGGCCAAGTAGACCGGGGACACAGAGAAAGTGCGACGCGTCACAACATTGAACGCGGGATTAAAGACAGAGCGAGCAACGATCGACGCTGCCGCGGTGAGGGTCACACGTCGAGCGATGAACGAGAAAACCATGTCAGACGAGTGGGCGGGTAAAAGAGGGAGACGAGGCTCGTGAGGGGTGCTAAGTGAACGTCACATGTCACAATTACGTCCCTCACGTGTTTGTGACACCCGCGTCGTCTCCCCATCGCGTCCGACGACGAGCAGGACTCGACCTCCATGGCAACGACAACGACGACGCTGCCTCTGCTTGATTTTGACCCAACATCGCTGCCAATCTCGCAGCTTGAGTCCCTGCGATTCAAGGCTAATCAGATCATCGAGTCAATCCAGGTGTTACAGCGCACGATCGATGCGGGTGGACACCAGGTCATGCCAGCATGGCCGGACATCCTGTCCAAGTACAATGTCATACTCTCACAGACCCACAGCTTCTACTCTTCCCTCATAGCACCGCCATCTGCTTCGCATGCGTACCAGTCTCAGTCCCATAGAAAGAGTCCATACGAAAGTATCGCTCTCCATCCAAGCGTTGGCATGACAGACCACCAGCTTGACAACGACCTCATCCCGCTTCTCCGTAACCAACAGACTACTGATGTTCTCCACATGGAGACAGCGACCGTTCGTCGTCTTGCAGAATGTATGGCCACGCGAGGGGCAATCGCCACCAACAGTTTCCCAGGCCATAGCAACTCTGACCTCGGAATGAGCAAACAAAAAGTCACACATGAAGATGTTCTCCGTGAGTGCGCTGAAATACGAGAAGCACACGATCATCGTGTCGAACGCGCAGTCCGCGCAGTTTTGATGCTCAGAGACAAGTATGACTGGAAGCAACGCCTCCAAGTCGAGGACCCGGAGCCAGAAGAACTCGAATGGGATCCTCGTGCCACGCAGCAAGCCATGCGTATTGACAACCATCCGGAAGAAGATGCACATGAAATAGGGGACGATGGTCAAAGTAGTGATGAGGAAGAAGTTGTAGAAGGCGAGTTGGCAGGCGACGATGGGCAAACACCCGTGGCCACCCCAGCTGCCACTGCGGATGTTGAGATGACCTCTGTTGGTAATTAGGAACAATGGGATGAAGTCCTCGGCTGGTGTGCTACCATCTTCCATTGCGTATAGACACTCTAATAACAAGGCGCCTCCTTCAAGATCTCGACGCACTTGGGCAATATCTCCTTGGCCCATCTCACTGGTTCCCTATCATTGTGCTCTATTATCATTCCACTATCCCCCTTTGCATTCTCTTCTGCCAGAACCGCTAAAGCCAGAAAAACCGTGTACCATGTCCGCTTTGTTTTTTGCCGCGGAAGCACAATGAGTGTGCCACCCTCCTCACCATCAAAGTATCCCTCGCTTATTGCTTCGGATGGTCCTGGTGACATGAACCACGTCTCCATCAAAGGATCGCCCCAGAGTGCTCGGCCGAAAGTGGGCAGGATATATGCAATATCTGCCTCTATTTCGCTATCTCCTAGTGACACGATAACGTCTTCTTCATTTCCTGTTACCCATACAAATCTGGGCATCTCCACATCATCAAAGAGGAACGACCCGATTGCGCGTGACAGCAGCTGTCGCAGTTCCTCGACATCGAGTTCCAGCTTGTTATTCGACTGTTCGCTCGCATCTCCGCAAACATAATCAAGAAGCTCCTCCAGACGAATCACAAACGTGTCTTGCCAGCTGAATGGTATCATTTCCTCCCCATACGCCATACCTTCACCTTCTTCTCCTGGTCGGGTTGCCGCAAACATGGATTCAAAGGAGGGCATCGGTGGAGGGTTTAGTGTTGGGACGCCGAACCAGTCGTTCGTGATTCCGTGCAGTGCGCGGAGGTGTGTCCCGAGTCTCAACTCTATGCGGGCAAGTTGTGCGGGAGTGAGTTTGGGACGGACGGAAGTCAGTGAAGTCGATGGATCGATTGCAGGCGAGTTGGAAAAGCCGGGGACGAGGAGCAGTAGCCAAGCGAAATGCCATTTTCCATCACCACCCGATATATCGTGTGCAATAGGTTTAGGGACTGGTATAGTCGTGCTATCTTGGATCTTCGCGAGGAGGACAGATAGGGTTGGAAAGGTGATCGGAGGCGGAGGTGTACTTTTGGTAGGCTGGAGTGCTCGATCGACGAGAGCGAGCGGAGAGGCTAGCAAGAGATAGCGTTTGTACGAGTTTGAGATGGTAATGTAGTATGTCTTCGAAAAGGCCGTATAGCTGAAATGTGCGTGTTGGTATGAGAAGATGACTGATTCGACTGTGGGCGAATGAGATACCTGTAGCTGGTGTGCTTGATTTCGGAGAAGGATGCGATTTGGACGTTCTCGTTCCCGTCATTGCTATTGATGATAGTCTGCACTTGTTCTATCGTGATTCGGATGTCATCGGGCATGCTCGCTGACTCTTCTACTAGTAGCCCCTCCAGCCAAATCGTTGGGAGGTGGATGTTATCAATCAAACAGATTTGTGGGTGCCACCCGGACTGGGTATGATAAGATAAGATCACACTCCATTCCGTCAATCTCCTCGAAGAGAGTTGTTCAGTATATTCGTGAATGTACGTAGTCTCCTTCGATTCTTCCAAGGGGTCTTCCATAGCACTGTGGGAGAACCATTACTCCGAGTCCAGACAAGGAGCTTCATGTACATTGCACGATACGAGTAGCCAAGGTGGAAGGACACATCAATCTGCCGATACGTGACTGCAATCATCAACAAGTCTCTTGTAATTGTCTGTCTGTCTCGGTTCGCAACGACCTGTACTCTGGACGTAGCAGTGTTGATATCCCATCGGATTCCCCTCCATCACCGCGTGAGTCAAAACCACTCTCCTCCGCGAAACTCCTATCTGCGAATGCAATGGTCCCAATACCTCGAGAACTTCCCGAATGTCCAGTTCTTTGTGAGTACAATCCAAAGCCATTGTCAACCCCCGTAACCGTCGGATGTCGGCCTTTGCTATCTCGAGTATACAATACTCGTACGCTGATGACGAAGCGAGGGGCCAGAGTGACAATGGGGACAGTACAGATCAAGAACAAAATGTCAGACACCACGCTACTGCCTGAAATCACGCCGTAGCCGGATAGGACGCTGAAGATGTTATAGAGAAGGATGCTAATCAAATGATGAGCATTGTTATATCTGGTAGAAGGAAAGAAAGAAGAGAAGATCAAACGTACGCAAGGAAGTAAAGGATGCCTTCACGGACAAACAGGCTTAAGTACCTGTTGAATTGCCATTGCTTTGTTGCTCTGTGCATTTGGAATGACTGTCTTGCGTGCCGGATGGTCACCAAAAGAGACATCACAGCAGCAAGGACGAGTTGCATAAGGATCAACGGAAAATCCCAACGGAATGCAGGGAACTCCACGAAACACATTGTGTAGTTGACCACTTGAGCGATAACCACAGTATCATTCTTTGCAATACTATACATAACAGAGGTCATGAGAATCAGAACAGCTCCGGGGATGTAGATCAGGGTTAGGGCGCAAAGAATTAACTTCGACCGCCCATACAGTGCATATACACGAAGGATCATCACAATTTGAATACGAGTTGTAAGCCGTGACTCTGAATTTGAGGGGAACTCACGATCAACCGAACAGAGGAAAAGGCCAAATGTCCAAGTTTGGAGAGTATTGACGGCAAAACCTTGGATTGGTCAATGAATAGCTCAGTCGTGCAGAATATTGTTCTTACAGCTACCCAAAAATACTTAGCTACTTCAAAGCCGAGAAGAATAGAATGAAGCTTGATACGCACAACTGTCAAGGTCGCGTGTCGCAACATGTTGTAATCAGTTAGTTAGGTGTGATGCAATGCAAAAAAACTAACTTGCGTGGGACCAGTTAAGAAGCTAGTCCCAACTTTCCAGCAGTGTGTCAATTCCATCAATTGTGATTGGAGAGCAAGTGACGCACCAACTGAGAGCACGCTAGCAGATGGTGTCAATTTAGCCATGCACGAGCGTCGCAACAGGTGAAAATGTTACATACAATCCAGCGAGTAGGCCGACATAACGGATGAGGACGAATAAAAAAGTCACTCCAGTCCAAGGTTTGTTCTGTTCAGGTGATCAGCATTTTTTCTTTCCCTGGAAGACGAGTGTTCCGACCCAAATGTACTCTATCTACAGAGGTAGAACGTTGAAAGTGTTAGTAACAGATAGGAAGACACGTAGAAAAAAGCCAACCTCGTCGGGAATCGTGAGGACTAAGCCGCTCACATGAGATTCTGGCGGACAAAGAAGAAATATATCCCTTACTATAATCATATCCAATGGCGATCATAGCTGCCACTGACCGCTTCCATCAGAGATGACAGAATGTGAATGGAGGCTACCTTACGGCTGAAGTAGTCACTCTGCTGGATGCTCAGCGCGAGTGATTCCAACTGCGACGACATGGTCAGATGAGGTGAGTGAAATGATGGGCCTCAGTCGCCAGTAACTCGCAGACACGAATATGGGGGCGGGGAGGCGTTGAAGCGGCCGCCACCGCAGCCAGATAGCGGACCTGGACATTTTCATCCGTATCACGTAGGGATGCCACGGGTAGACCGTCATTTGTTCTCCCAGCGGCATTCAGAAAATGGTCAAGCGATGTCACTCGTCTGCAAAGCAAACCTAGCTCTGGTTACAAAATCAGCACCGTAGAGCCTAGTAGAGCATTCGAAACTACCACCCATTAATAGTACTTGACAGCTGGAACAGTGTATGACTCTCACGCGGAACGTCCTGTAAGAGGCGCGTTTGACATTGGCAGCTGCAAAACACTAACCCGGAATCCTCTCATTGCTGTAATTTGTGGAAACAAAAGAGACGAACATGTCCCTCGTCAACGAACATCGTCGAAGCAACACGAGCAGCCAGCAACCACGTTACTTATCTATTTCGAGAAAGCGAACTTAAAGGTGTCAGACCCATCCTTGCGTCGCACAAGAAAGTCTGGTACGTTCATTGATCAATCCGTCATCTTTATATCCAAGCACGAGATAGAGGTGGGTGACCAAGAGCATATCGCCTGGTATAAAACAAGTAAACTCCTGGGCAACGTTGCCCCTTCCGAGATATGGGAGGATATCTGACTCAGATGGCTCACCTTGGAGTTGTCAATCTCAGCAGACCACGGTGTGCCAGTCAACTGTGTAATGGCATGGGTGAGTGAATACAGCATATAACGACTACGACGATGCTAGGCACAATGAGCCAGCAGGGGAATTTGTGGTGTTTTGGCGGTAGCCTCGCCGTACAAAGCACGCTGAGGGGAACGTAAGTAAATTCTTGGCTCAGACTGACAGGCCCTGAACGCAGTAATGGGAATGTCTGGTTGGAAAGAAGTAAGCAGGGCTAACTCAGCTGCAATCCCTGCCCTACTCCAACGGATACAACAATGCTCGTCATGTCATTGGACAGAAAGCTTGGCTTCAGTCAAATATTCTGATGAACTTGGGTTTCAAAGTACGCTCGAGTTGTGCCAATGGATTTTAAGTAAGGTTGTGCGAAAACAGACGCATCCGATGTGTGCCGTCGTCACCGCTTCCACAAGTCTTTCAACAATATCCGCGACGAGTATAATCATTGGCTGGCGTCTAAGCTGTATGTATTCTTTTCCAACTCGGCCTCGAGCTCCCTTCGTACTCTATACTCTTCATCTGCTTTGATGATTAGATGATACTCATCCAGGTCTTCGATTATGAAAGGTCCTTTCTCGTTCATGGAAAGAAGTATTTGTTTCACAGCAGAATCGCTAGCCAATAGCAACGGTGAGGGGATCTATAACTGTACGTACGCCCTGAATACGCACCATGTGAGAAGGACACCTAACGCGTCTCAATTGAACTGAGTCCTGAACGAGATCTTGGAGGAGGCACACCTTTGATAGCCCTCATGTCTACTCGTGACAACTTAACGGCCTCTCGTCTGTCTTTTGGATGTGACAACCAATGGGTTCGATTTGGGGTACGGCTCTGTACAATTCCTTGAAGTTCCCGGGATGATGAGAAAGAAAGAAGATATTCACAGAGTTCCCGCGAACTTGAGCCCCGAACGAGACTTTGACCGACGTGCGGTGTGTACCCACAGTGACCATAGGAGATAACTACTACCACCGAGTCACCAACTTGCAAACGTTCTTAAGTAGATGCTTAGTCTGCCTTTATCCCGTCCGGTTGCTCATTTTCGGATCTCTGCATTTCCATCTGCTTTCGCCGCGAGCAAGACGCTCAACCGAGTCTGTCAACTTCTATACTGATACTGATCCGCTCAATCCCCCCGTGTTACTTGCTTTATCGACGTGTTTCAGGAAAACCAGCGCTTCCCGACCCTTCTCTTCTCTAACAGAACTCATGGCCACCAGTGAGTGCTGTCAGCTTGTACAGGATATTGAAACTGACTTGCCCAACAGCTACTGCCGCTCAGCTTCCGCCCATCGAACAATCGAAGCGACTTGCTGCATTCACCGCCGTAGACAAGCATGTCCTCCCTCACCACAAGGTGCACTTGTGCGATTCTTGTCATTACCATGCATGTAATATTCATGTACCCCTGAGATCATCGGTATAGGTTCAGGTATATACCTGCCTGTCACACTCCGGCGTATTCACCCAGTCCTCGTTACATAGGTTCTACTGTGCCCTACGTCGTTGAACGCATCGTTCAGCAAGGAGCTGAACTCAACAAGGACCGTATCTTTGTCCCTACAGGGTTCCAGTCAAAGGAACTCATTATCTCTTCTCACCTAAATCTTGGAGACGTTGACCAGTTCCCAATCATCGATGTCACCATTGACGGCGCTGACGAGGTCGATCTTCAGCTCAACTGCATAAAGGGTGGAGGAGCGTGTCATTTGCGAGAGAAAGTCCTCGCAGAAGCTGCAAAAACGTATCTCTCTCACGTTCACCAACGACTGTGGTTCTCTCACCTTTATTACGCAGGTTCATCGTCGTAGCTGACTTTAGGAAGAACTCCGAGTATCTGGGTACCAATGTATGTAGGCTCCTCCCATGGTGTTCATCAAATTCTCACCCCTGATGACCCATCATTACCTACCAGGTGTACCGATTGAGGTCGTCCCTTTTGCGTACGCAAAGGTGCTGCAAAACTTGCGTGAGGTACTTGGCTCACCGAGCGCCACGCTCCGGATGGCGAAGGCAAAGGCGGGCCCCGTCGTCTCCGACAACGGTAACTTCGTCATCGACGCACCTTTCTCGAGAGATGTGATAAAGAGCCCTTACACGGTGGGTCGTTCTGCACCCCTTTTGCGTTTGCGGAAGTCGTGCTTAGCGGCGTGTTGTATCTCCATCGCTCTTAACAAAGTTAAAGATGTTGACGGGTGTTGTGGAGGTTGGCTTGTTCTGCAATATAGCACAAGCAGCCTACTTTGGCAACCAGGATGGTAGCGTGACAGTAAAGACTTTGCAAGGGACTCAGGTAGTCGAGACCCGCATACCTGCAGCCACTTAATTGGTTTAGATCTGGTCATTTCGAGGAGCAGCTAGACAAGGGCTCCTTATTTTTATGCGGTCGATCTATTGGATGTTGTATTCGAATTTGATATTGCATAGACTGACGATCAGCAGCGACAGGACGGTGACTTGGACTGTTTTGGAAAACAGCGTCTCAATGGTGGGTTCGTTGATATCCAGCTACGTCTCGTGGCTATCTGGTTTTTCTTGTGTTTGGCGATCAAAGCTTGTCCCGTCAGAGCTGCATAGACGTCGTGGCAAGGAGATGCGTACGTTCCTGTTCTCTCGAAAGTCATTGAAGCTTCCTCGAGAACGATCGAGAACCTGTACATCTCTTCCGTATACCAGACCATGCGATTCGCCAAACATCGGAAGACTGCACATGCGACGGACGTATTCAATAATATCCCAATCTCAAGAGTGGTTCCCGGTCCTCGAAATGGTGGAGTGTATTGTTCGGTTACAATCACCAATACGGCAGCATCATCCACGATATGTTTTAGCTCACAGAGTAGGTTCTAGAAACGAACTTAATATAGCATCCGTCCGTGGACCTAGGGAAAATCGTCAGGGGATAAACACCAAGGGGTGGTAACACGGTCGTTTCTGGTTCCTTCCACTTACCCCGGAGCACTGGCGTTGGTGATGGTGTCTCCTCGAACATCTCATCCGTGAGGACGGACATCGTGTGCAGAACTAGAGGTTGGTCAACTTGACGGTTTGGTATGACACGGCGCGTTTGTAACGACACTACATACGGGGCAATGTGGGTCCTCGATCGAAATCTAAATGTCGATGCACTGGATACATGAACTCACACGTCTCGGGAAGGATGGTTGGACTTCGTTTGACATGTCATCGGAAGCTCATGCACGTCGATGCACATGGATCGTACTTATCGTAATATATTTAGTCTCGAGGCCTATCGGGTGGCGAGGTGAAGTACGGACACGTCTCCGAGATCAATCAATCACGGAATGTCGTTCTAGTTCCGCCTCCGTACCCGTCCCGTCCCTTCCCGAGCCATCCATTCAGATTCAGATTCCGGAGTCGTCGAACACGAATCCCCTCTTGTCAGAGTGATGACACGCCTGATAGCAGTTATACACAGACGGTATTCCTTGCAAGCCACAGAGATTCAACTTTCCTTGGACAACGGTATATTGTGACACTAACACAAACTCTAAATTCTACATCATAATCACCAAATACCCAGGATCGTTCTATTCAATGAGATAGACTAGATTAACTCCCTCACACAGCATCATACTTGGCCAAGACAGTCTCCCTTACGACTCTTCTCGGACATTTCCTCCCAGTCCACATCTCAAATTGCACATATCCCTGCTCGAGCAACACCTCCACCCCACGTACACGTGCCCACTCCTTGCCTTTCTCCGAAGCCAATCTCAAAAGCGGCGTTTCAGAAGGTTTGTACGCCATGTCGACCACAACACCCTTATCAGCACTAAACACCGTCTCCGGAAGTACGATCGTTCCGCTCGCGGACGTGGAGGGACCGATGGTCGTCGCAGCCGCAGGAACAGTCGACACAATCACCTGTGGTGCAACTGCGTTCGGCCACGCTCCCAACCTCTCGATCGCCTTCACCCTCGTCGCCTCCTCCCCTGCCACCCCATCGGACTCCGTCGCGATCGCCTCAGCCTTGCTAGACGTCCTGTTAAACACATACACTTCTCGCGCGCCGAGCGTCTTGAGCGCATACACAGCCGCACGAGCCGTCCCACCTGCTCCGATCACCAACGCAGCATCCAATCTCCCTTGTCCCTCCACGGCAATACTCAACCCCACTTCCCTCGCGCGTGCACGCACGCACGCCACAATCCCGAGATAATCAGTATTGTCACCCCACAGTTTCCCATCACCCCTCCGCACGAGGGTATTGACTGCCCCGATTGCACGCGCAGCATCAGAGAGATCGTCGAGGAGGGGTATCACGTCCAATTTGAACGGAATCGTCACGCTGGCACCACCAAAGGCGGTGTCCGCGATCACTTGCTTCACCTCCTCGTTCACAGCTGGTGTTTCGCACAATGCATACGTGTGTGGGAGTCCGAGTGTGGTGAAACCCGTGTTATGCAGCGTCGGGGACATCGAATGTGCGATCGGCGTTCCGAATAGATAATATTTGCGAGCAGGGAGAAGACCGAGTAGGTTCAACGCCTGTTGGATCTCTACGAACGAGAGCTGACCGGGTGCCGCTTTGGAGGGTAACGACGAATGCGTCACGGGCGTGAAACACACGTTGAGAATACGTGACAGCTGGCCTGCTTCACCCATATTGATCGCGATGAGTGGTTTCGAGGTGTGCGTGGCAACAAAGTTTTGCAAGGTCAAGTTGCTCGCGAAAGAGGTCGCTTTGGAGATGAGCTTGACAATGTCACCGAATTGGGCTGCAACAGAATAAGTCTCGGACATGCGAGGAGCGTCCCATGCGATCGTGCCCGCCCAATCATGGAAAGAGGCAATGATTTGGGAGGTGCCTTTCTGGGCGACGATGGACTTGATGAGATGAGGCGGAAGTGTCGTCTCGACGTCAACGTATTCGCAACCGAGGCGAAGTGCGAGCTTGAGGAGATCTGCAGCTTGTTGTGTTGCATCGTCTGGGAACGCACCGCCTTGTGAGACCGTACGGACGGTGAAGACAATAGGGAGAGACGAGGCGCGACGTAACGCTGCGACCTGGCGGGACACATATGTATGTGAGGGGATGAGACTCGAGGAACCCTCCTCGCGCAACAGATCGACGCGTAACTCGAGTGCGTCCACGCCTGTGCTGAGAACAGGGATGTCACCCAACACAGGCAAAACGTCCTGGTACGTCAACGACAAAAAGTACGACCGTACTCCTTGCGCTGCTTTAGCGACGTTGGGGGCCAAATTGTGTCGAAGTCCAGATACGTGCCCAAAGAACCTTTCTATCTCTTCTTCCACTCCCTCAGCCATGTTCACACTTTCCAGCGAGGCATAGTTCCCAAATTCGTATCCTGCACATTTGGCGTACCAGGGCTCACGTCTCGCGAAGACGTCTCGCACTTGTTCACCGTACGCAGGTCGTTGGCCTTCTTGGTCCAGGTATCCCTCGATCACGTCCAATTCACGTTGTACCCAAACGACTTTGCCACGTTGGCTGTTCGTAAACTCGACGAGCGCTTGACGAGCTGCGGGTGTTTCGACGATACCTCCTCCGAGGCTAATCACCCACCCGGTTGCGTGAGTGGATAGGAGGGAAAGGAGGAGTTCTGTTTCAGCTGTACGGAAGGCGGGCCATCCGTGCGTTTGGACGAAGGTACGCACCGATGGTGGGTGTACCGACTCAAAGTGGGCATCGAAATCGAGGAAGGGGAGTCCGAGTGCACGGGCTGCTAGGGCGCCAATGTGGGATTTCCCAGATCCACGCATACCGATGAGGAGGATCGAAGGGGTAGTGGACGGTGTGAGTGGTTTAGTTAAGGAAGAAGTAATGGTGATGGTAGGAAGAGGATGTGCGCGAGGAATGTCGACGCCTTGGACTTGGATGCCGATCTTGTTCTCGAGATCGTCCCACCAGTTTGGCCATGTCTTTTCAACGCAGCGTTTTTCTTCAATGATCGTGCCATTCACGACGATGGCAAGGACGGAAAAGGCCATCGCGACACGATGATCATCGTAACAGTGGATGGAAGCATCTTGTTTGAGACTAGCTAGCGGTCGTCCATAGATGATGATCCCATCGTCAAACTCGTCCGTCTCGACACCAAACTTGGCCAACTGATCCCGCATAGCCTTGATACGATTGCATTCTTTGACGCGCTGGTTCGCGATCCCGCGAATCCGCAACACGTTCTTGCCAACGCCACCTTCACCAAGTCCCCCATCGGTCGCAACAGCGCCAACCACAGCAGCAGTCAAGAACGCATCCGTCATCGGTTCCATATCTACTTCTCCCATCGCCTTGAGCGTGCCAATCGGTGGGCCTGTCACCGTCGTCTCCGTAGCCGTCTGAACGACCGTGCATCCCATCGGCTCGAGAACTTCTTTTGCGAACCGTGCGTCTCCCTGGAGAGATGACGATCCGATGGAAGTGAGGGTACAAGACGTGCCTGTGATGGCAGCTACTGCAAGTGGATACGTTGCACTCGACGCGTCCGACTCGATGGTGAATTCCCCTGATTCGGGTACCTTGTACACACCTCTCGGAATGCGGTACATGTTCAAGGACGCGCCTGTCTCTGGGTCCTTGTCCCTCGTGACATCGATTCCGAAATCACGCATGAGCGCGATCGTCATGTCGATGTACAGTTGGGAGATGACGGCTTTGCCTGTGAGAACGAGGGTGGTGTCTTGTTGGGCGTAGGGTGCACATAGGAGGATAGAGGAGACATATTGTGAGGAGATGGAGGCGTCGAGAGTCAGTGTGCCACCTGGGAGACCGGTTGGGGCGATGGAGAGGGGGAGGCAACCGTTCCCGCCGAGGTAGGTGATGTCGGCAGAGGCTTTGGAGAGGGCTTCGACGAGGGGAGCGATGGGGCGTTGTTTCATGCGGACGTTACCAGTAATGATGGTACGTTCGGAGCCCGAGGCGTTGGTGGGGGGTGAGACGAGGGTGCAGACAGTGGTGAGGAAACGAGCAGCGGTGCCTGCGTTGCCAAGATAGATTTCGGTTCCTGGAGGAGGGAGGCTTAGTTTGCCACCTGATCCGTTGACAATGAGGGTTTCGCCGTTGTCGGTCCACTCAAATTTGGCTGCCTTGAGTGCCTGCAATGCGGCCATCATGACTTGAGTGTCATCCGAATGGAGGAGGTTCTTCAACTTGACCGTTCCATTTGAGAGTGCGGCAAGAACGAGGGCGCGGTTAGAGATTGACTTTGAACCGGGCGTTGTGAGGGTGATGTGCGGCACCCCCGATTTACCGTTTGCAATTGGACCAGGAAAGCAATCCGCAGAGGGGGGTGAAGGGGTGAGCTGGGGAGGCAGTGGTCCCTTTTCTGCTGCGCCTGGAACCTCCAGGAGTGGTTTGGGGAGCGATGGCTTGACGAATGCTCCTGGGACACCACTGACGACGGTCACACCGTCCGCCAACACCTTTTTTATTTCATCATCGGGTATACCTGTCGCTCTGAATTCGTGGGTCTTTCCGATGCGAGAGAGAAGGACGACCTTCTTGAGTTTAGAGGTGGTGTTCTTTTTGTCGATGGCCATGCGATCGAGCAGACCGTCGATCGTCATTGGGGGAGCAGGCGGGGATGCGGCGAGGGCCTGGGCCTGAGCACGAAGTACGAGGGGGTGGTTGAGGGAGGTGGGGAGACCGTACGAGTCGATGCATCGACGGAGTCTTCCAACGCCGACCTGACCGAGGCCGGTTTCTCTTCCGCGCGCTCTGGCGATCTCTGCCTCGAGGACCATGCCGATGGCGACACACTCTCCGTGAAGCATGTAGGGTGTGAGGAAGGCTTCGATTGCATGGCCGATGGTATGGCCAAAGTTGACGAGATTGCGGAGGTTTGCTTCCTTTGGGTCGTAAGTGACGATAGTGGCTTTGGTGTTTACGGAGGAGATGATGAGGGTGAGGAGAGGATGTTGCGAGAGATCGTCGAGGGACTGGGAGTCAATGACGGAAAGGGAATCAAGAAGTGTTGCAGAAGATGATTCAAGAAGAGCGAATGCGTCCTCGTCCCAGATGGCAGCTGTCTTTATGACTTCGGACAGACCGTTTGCGAGTTCTCGCTTGGGAAGCGAGGCGAGGAATGCGACGTCGATGAAGATGTACTCTGGCTGCCAGAATGCGCCGATGAGATTCTTTCCGAGTGGGGTGTCTATGGCTGTCTTCCCCCCGATGGCCGAATCTACCATGGCGAGGAGAGAGGTGGGTATCTGTACGACGCGTACACCACGCATGAAGGTAGCAGCCACGTAACCAACGAGGTCACCGATGACACCGCCGCCGAGAGCGATGAGGACGGTGTCTCGCGTGCATTTCTGGGCGAGCAGAAAGTCTTCGATCGCGGCCTTTCCCTGGCGCGACTTTGTTGTCTCGCCTGGGGGAATGACGTGGGAGATGAATCGGGGACGAGCGTTGTCGTGTCTCTGTGCGATGTCAGCTTGGAACTGGGTCACGAACTGGTGCAGATAGAGGGGTGCGATGTTGGTGTCGGTGATGAGGACGTAGGTGGATGCGGGGAGATGGAGGAGGAGGGTGTGTGCGATGTGGGGTGTGAGATGAAAACCGCAGTGGATTGCGTCTCTCCCGAGGATGTGTATCTTGTTCACTGACATGGCTGGTTCGACGCGACTGTGTGCGATCGGGTTCGGTTATAAGAGCATCGAGGGGGAGTCAAAGGGGAGATCGGACAGATCGGGTCATTGCACAGATCTCAGATTCAAAACCTCGGGTTCATCGGAACAACCTGGATTATTATTTATGGAATACCCTATTTATATATTTTTATTTTATAGAGAACTGATGCACCAGATTCACGCCGTCATCCACGATGCTCGCCAGATTCACCGCCCGCACCATCCCAAGGCATATCCATGCAGGCCAGCCCAGACACACCTCCACCCTCTCACAGCCCCAGCACAAATGGCGGTCTTTTCTCCAGGTCGTCGGTCGAGTGACCATCGTGACCGTCGTCGGTGCGACGGGTGCACTCTACTACGTCTCGCACAAGGATCGACACCCCGGAAATCAGCAACCATTCGACCCGTCTAAAAAAACACTGGTCATTCTCGGAAGTGGCTGGGGTGCAACTAGTCTTCTCAAGCATCTCGACACCGAAAATTACAACACCATCGTCATCTCGCCCAAGAACTACTTTCTCTTCACCCCTCTCCTCCCCTCCGTCGCAGTCGGAACTCTCGGTCTAAAGTCCATTCTCCAGCCGACGCGTTTCATCACACGCCACAAGTCAAGACAAGTATCTGTCGTCGAGGCAGAGGCAACAGACGTCGACGTGCGTGTCTCCACCTTTCGTCTCTTCTCCTGGCTCATTCCCTCCCTTAGCCCGTACAGAAGACCGTCACATTCACAGGTATGTCTCTTATCTTTTCTCTATTCTCACCTTATCCCATCGTCCAGACCCGTCCCCAACCCGTCCCCTGGAGCCGACAGGCACCATCAAATATGACTACCTCGTGTATGCTGTCGGCGCAGAGACACAAACATTCGGCATTCCCGGTGTCAAGGAAAACGCGTGCTTCATGAAGGAACTCTCTGATGCAGAACAAATGCAACGTCGCTTCCTCGATTGCGTGGAAACAGCTGCCTTCCCCGGTACCAGTGAAGAGGAAAAGCGCCGATTGCTTCACATGGTTCGTACCTCTTTTTCGTTTCCGTTGTGCTTGACCTCGGTCCTCCTCGGTCATAGGTTGTCGTTGGCGGTGGTCCCACAGGCATCGAAGTCGCGGGTGAACTTCATGATTTCCTCGAGGAAGATCTCAAGTCTTGGTATCCTGAACTCCACCCCTATATGCGTCTCACGCTCGTCGAAGCGCTCCCAAGCGTACTTCCAATGTTTAGCAAAGAACTGATTGCGTACACCGAAAAGACGTTCAAGGAGAGCAAGATCGACATCATGACCGGAACGATGGTCAAAGGCATCAAATCCTCGTCTGTGATTCTCAAACCCAAGGATGGCGAGGAGCAAGAAGTCGACTGTGGTCTCGTCGTATGGGCTGCAGGAAACACCAGCCGTCCCCTCACCAGGAATCTGATGGCGAAGCTGCCTCACGAGCAAACGAACAAGCGCGGTCTCATGGTCGACAGTAATCTACGACTACTCGGTGCTCCCTCTATCTTTGCAGTCGGCGATTGTACATCGACCTCGTATGCTCCCACTGCTCAAGTGGCTTCTCAGCAAGGCTCTTATCTCGCCCGCATTCTCGATCAGATTGCAAAACGCGATAATCTGGAATCCCAGCTCAATGCCCTCACGTCCACCAACGAAGGAGAGATGAGCGAGGAGACTCGCAAGCAGGCAGACATGATCAAGAAGAGAATGGACAAGATCCGTCTGAACCCGTTCCACTACAGTCATCAGGGTTCTTTGGCGTGAGTGAACATTCCATGCTTGTCGACGTCATAACGACAATCTCCTTTTTCAGGTACATCGGTTCTGACAAGGCCATTGCTGATTTGCCCATCTTTGGTCGCGAGGTACGTCATTCGCACTTTTGCATTTATTTCTACGCTCTGATAGTTGCTGTATTTTAGTGGACAAGTGGAGGAGTAGCCACCTTCCTATTCTGGAGGAGTGCTTACCTAAGTACGCTTTTCTCACTCCGGAACCGGGCACTCGTCGCTGGTGATTGGATGCGGGTAAAACTGTTCGGAAGGTGAGTGTGATCCGCGATATACACTTTTGCGTGCTTGCGATTTAAAACCTCGGGGTTTCATTCTGCGATCCCGAGGTCTTGGACTCCTTGGCTTGTCCTATGCTAGCTGTTCCCGCTCGCCAAGCGTGCACTGGTGCGGCGACGATGCGATTCTTATCTATGGTGTCGTGGAGACATGCACCGCAATGGCGCCATTGGCAGTGTTCTGTCCATTCGATGGTTAGCCGATCCTCGCGTCGCACACCCGCCACACACTTGGTGCAGTGCCCTTGCATACGCGATGAGTCATCGGCAACACTATCTCGTGAATGCCGGAGACTGGCTTCGCTCTTCCCCCGGACCTGTGTTCCATAGCGCTCCGCGCTGATTGAGCGTATCACGGGGAGCGTGCTTTCCGGTGCTTGACCCTCTTGCTGATTCGTCCTTGTTGTTTTCTACATGGGTGTATATGTGCTTGCTAACGCCATTATTTGATGTCTAGGGACGTGAGTCGGGAATGAACAGTTTCATGAATCACCGTATCCTATCTCCACCAACCGTCCAAGCGTTACAGCAACGCGTTCGCATGTTCGATATTCAGACATTCACATTCTTTCCATCTCCCTCTCTTGGTGACAACACGACACACCCATTGCCACATCCATCGTCACGTCTCATATATTCCCCACCGCTCCAATGATGATTCACGATTTCACCTCTTTCGCCCTCCGCAGGGCTCGTAACATATACACCAATGAATGATCGATTTTTTATTCGTTTTGGATAGACGATGATAGAGATTTAGATGCGAGACTTAGAGATAGCGTAAAATTTGATATATATTGATGTTGGTGGATTTTTTGATTGATTTGAGGGATGCGCTGCGTTGGAGTGGAGCGGAGAAGCGATTGAGTATGGATAACTTGAGATTAGACTCGCGACTAAATCATCGGGTTCGTGAATGGAGGGACTCGGATACCAACGCTGCAATGGGACTGAGGTCCTAGTACTGCGCAGGCTAAATACACGTAAATGTGGTGCTCTGGTCAGTGGTATTAACTCTCAGGAGTTTGACATCCAAGCTGCGATTCCAGTACAGTCATCGTGGCTCTATCGTACATCGTGTCGTGACTCGTCGAGGTCTTTGCGTGAGCACGTACACTGGAAGGCGATTTAAGCCTTGACATTCAGGAATTCGTATTTGGAGTACATGTGGACCGGAATGCATACGCACTCTCCCTGACCGTGAATGTCCCAGCGTGCATTTCGAACATGTATTCGAGTGCTTCGTGGGAGATGGAATAGGATATCGTCTCTCACCCAGCTGCCGAGCAGCCAACGTCACGAGCTCGTGCATGTCCATGTCATGACGGAAACGAGAGGTGTGCTTCTGATTTCAGTGATGAGTAGTCCAACGGGAATGTTGCACTCAAGGTAGAAATGATATCGGAAATGGAGGTCCGCATCCTTTAGAAGATGTCCCGGTCACGGTATAAAGCTGGAGGACCTTCCGATCGACCTATCACCGTGGTTGTAGCCTCCTGCGCATTGCATATGAAGAACTTGATGACCCTAATCTTCGAATGCTGCGGCTCGCGTGTGCCGTAGTAGTATGTATGTCACCTACTGTCCCTTGTGGATGTGATGCGCTTTCAGAGCCCAGTTACCTACTGCAATTGTCGCGATGGTGTGTGTTGTGTGCAAGGTAGGAAGCAGTCACAGTCATCTGACGTGTCGACGGGGTTGGTGTCAGGTTTGGGTTCTCCTCTCTTCGCCGCTCTTCACCACCGGTCGAAATGGAAAGTGCACCAAGACGGCGTTCAGTCCGCAGTCGCCTCCATTGCATTCCAGAAAAAGTCGGACAAGATAAAAACGGGCTCAATCTTGATTCGTGACCTGGCAGCACGAACACGCTTCAAACACGTTGTCGCCTCGCTCATCTCCGACCTCAAATGGCGCGTGGTTTACAAGAGGGTATACATAATTCATGGCTGGAAGCCCGGAATATCGTTTTATTGTTGTCCCATTGTGGAACAGCACCACTAGAACCCGCTTTGTGGACCGTGGTCCACGACTTGGATCTTGTCCATATAAGTTACCTACATCGTTGAGGTGGGCACGCTTTTCCCCGTCTCTCGTTCAGAGCTATCATACTATTCCGTGCTTTCTCCCCTTCTATCCATCGAGCTTACGACTCGGTGATTGACATTCTCAGGGGAATTGAGTTCCTCCGTTATTTCTACGTCTGAGGGTGGCTCTTGCCCATCCATTCATTAGAAAGTCAGTTCTTCTACCAGGCTTTCGTTAACGTTCCTTGTGCGCGTCGGAGGCGCCCCTCTTTCCCTTAACCTATATCGTCGTAGAAGCCGTTCCCTGCTTCTCAGTCCAGCATGGCCATCGACGCATTCAAGCTCGTATTCCATATAGATATCTTCCTCCTCGCCGTCGGGGCCATCTTTGCGCTCTCCACAATGCCTCGTGCACTCGCTCGCTTTTCCAAAGCAGCAGAGTGGCGCCATGGACACATCCTGCGCTCTGTACCTCTTGGGTCCCGGACGTCTCAACCAGCCTCTCCACGGACTCCGAAGGCTCCATCACGTTCGCCATCGAAATCGTCACCACCAACAAAGGACTACCTATCTTCATCCGGACACGACGACCCACGAGAACCACAAGACGGTTTTGCCACCGAGGAGTCGACGTACGTCTCGCACTCTCATCTCCTCCGACACGCCTCGACGCGGGGTTCCGGTGGATTACGTCTTCCCCCACATGTTCGCGCATGGTCTGCCATCTTTCCACCTGCGGGATGTTTATTACGACATCGACTCGATGCGGGGTTTAGCCTGGGCCAGGCGCTCGTGTTGGCAATCTATCTCGCTGTGCTGATTTATGCTACGTTCCTGGGGAGCAATCCGTTCCAGGATCCATTGAGGACTGGTATCGTTGCGATGTCGCAGATACCAATAGTGTATGTGCTGGGCACGAAGAATAACGTCGTAGGGATGTGTGTTGCAATGGGTTATGAGAAAGTGAGTGCGATGTCATTTACCAATAGTTCGCTCGTGCTGATCATGGATCTGAACGATAACTAAATTACATTCATCGCTTTGCAGGAACGATGTTGGTGTTGCTTTCCAATGTACATGCTTTCGGTTATATCTATGAGTGGACGTTCCAAGGAAAGTTTTCGACATACATGCAAAACCCTGCGAACAAATGGGCACTGGTTGCTCTGCTTGCATTAGACACTCTTTTCTTTTTCTCGACCTCCTTCTGGAGGCGTAAGGCCTATAATATATTCTTCGGCACGCACATTGTTTGTTTCATTCTATTCCTCCCTGCAGCCTATACGCACCAAGCCACTATGTTGCGCTACATCATTGCGGCCGCTGCGGCTTATGGCCTCGACCACATTCTCCGTCTCATTAAAACGCGAGTTTTCAGTGCACGCATTCGACCTATTCCCGATCTTTCCCTGACGCGGATCGAGATTCCCACGTTAAATGCAGGATGGCGAGCAGGTCAACATGTCAGGATACGTGTACTGTCATCTGCGATGGGCTGGGTAGGTTGGGCAGAGGTCCATCCGTTTACAATTGCGAGCGTGTCCAAAACACCCGAAGGGCTTGTATTGATGTGCAAGAATGCGGGTCGATGGACAAAGCGGTTGTATGAGATGGCCAAGGTCGCTGGGTATGGTTGTGAGGATGGTGATCTAGCGAGAACAGTCACGGTGATGGTTGATGGGCCGTATGGTATGTGTTTTCTGTTCGTCGATGATGTGTTTGGATCTTGTCTTGATGAACGGATCAGGTGGTCCCGGGCATGCGGTATTTGCCAGTTATTCGGCGGCGATGTTCGTGGTTGGGGGGAGTGGAGTTACGTTTGCTTTATCTGCTGTTCAGGACCTCATCTACGTGCGTTGGATTATATACTGTGCGGATGATGTCCCATTCACACTACGAATTACCGAGATCTCGAAGGAACGAGTAGAGTCAAGCTCATAGAGTTCATCTGGAGCATTCAGGATCCTTGTTCTCTCAATCCTCTCCTCCCGGTCTTTACCTCACTCATCCAACAGAGTACACGTACACCACTCCGTATCTCTGTACATTACACCCGCGCAGCCGACGTACCGCCTTCGAAAGAGTTCTTACCACCAGGGTTAACGCTCACCGCCGGTCGTCCCAGATTCGACAAGGTTCTGGATGCCGTGATTGCGCGAGCGGTGTCGTACGGCTCCGGCGTGAAAGCTGGCATGGATATCACCGGCGTCGTCATTGGCGTCTGTGGACCGGTCAGTATTGGGGATGAGGTTTCGCAGGTCGTGTCAGCTGTTGACCCGGGGAGGAGATGGGCAGTCGGAGGAATAGAAATGCACGAGGAGTGAGTGTTTGGGTGTTTTGTCTTTCTCGGGTTGCTTTGCTGATGGTCTGACCTTACTAGGACTTTTGGGTGGTGACCTCGGGGGATGTGTGTAAGATGTGAGGTTCGAACACGCTCTCTTCATTGGGGTGTTTGGAATCACGAAGCTCATACATATATTTATGTGATGTTGGAAGGCGAGTTTGGCATATAAACCGTAGGTAGACTTCACGTCTGCTCGAGGCATAAGACGTTGCAGTATTTCGTGTATCATTCAATGTACTGATAATCGGTGAGGAGAAATGTAAACGTTGTTTTCTTCAACTCGGAGTTGCGTTCAAGTCGATCGGCACTAGTAGCGGGCCTACATCTAAATGTCCACCATAGCACATACCTATCATACACTGTGAGGACTACGTCTGCAGTACCGAAACCGACTGTCGACCAGAACTGTATACAGCAACTCGCGGAACAACCTGCCATAGGCTGCCATCTGCTCATCGGGATGCATTTACTCGAGCATGGACTCTGGCGTCGCGGGGCTTACGAAGCTCCGTTCGGCCCCTTTGTTCTCCTCCTTGACCCACCAGCAAAAGAGCTCATGATTGGGATCACTCATATCGTCGTATTGGTCCTTTTGCATGGTTTCCACGATCTCTCTCTCCGCGTCGCTGGCAAACGCAAGCTTAATGAGGTATTCTCATTCAAGTTGGATGTCTGAATCATTCATTGTGTGGCCACAGCGTAACTTGGACGCATGAGTAGAAAGGAAGGGTGCTCAAGTTTTGGATTCTTTCCTTAGATACAGACCTAAAGTAGTGGAACAAGATGATTCTCAAAAAAGCCGAGTTGGCAGCGAATTGATGAATTACTCTACGGGGTTCAGGTAGTCCGCAGTTCAGATTCCTAGTCACCCCCAGTTGCTTACGCGGTTCATCAACAACATTATTCGGGCTTTCAAGCAAAGGGCCATTCAAATGTGGAGTAATTCAATCACCGCCTTTGTTCGCCAACTCGAACGTTCGATGGTGATGGACCTGGAAGAGTACTTGAGCAGCTACCAACATGCGACGTGCCTATGGCGTATAGTGCTCAGCTGACAACCGGTTACGTCGATTGGACGCGAACCGACGCGGTCGAATCAGAAAATGAACGCGTTATAACGCAGCAAGGGTCTAACCCGCATTTGTGTTCTTCGAATCACAGGTACATACGTGAATGGATGCTCCAAAAATGATGGTGCCGATACATTCAAGAGAGCATCCTTCGCTATGAAATTCGCTTAACCCTCAGATGGCGTATAAAAGAAATCTGGCTGCGGTGCAGCATCTTATCCATCGTCCAGCAGCCTCTTGCCCATGTCACAGGTTCCTTCGTGCGTACTGTCGTTCGAGCACGATCCCCGACAGTGGGGCAAATGGCGACGATGGATGATTGCCCTCGTAGTATGGAACATGATCGCACCTGTGTAAGTGCTCGTTACCAGTATCTTGAAGGACTGCTCACGCTCTTCAAGTGATGTCTCCCTCACCTTCTATGTAAGTGGACAAGGCAGCTGAAATGCGCCTGAAACTAACTTGAGCTCTAGTCAGGTATGCAGCAACAAATCCAAGACTATTTCCATACGACTGAGTCCATTGCCACGCTCGGTGTTGGTCTCTATAACTTCGTGAGCACTTCTTGACTGTTGAAGCATTTTCTTAACTGACAGCTTACCCAGGGAGCAATCTTTGGACCTCTCATTGGTGCTCCCTTGAGTGAGCTCTATGGTCGCAGACCCATTTACATCGGCTCGTCTGTAGGCTTTGTTTTCTTTTCTGTGGCTACTGCACTAGCACCAACGATGTTCACTTTGTTGAGTTCTCGCGCCCTAGCTGGATTGATCGGTTCGGCCGTTTTCGCCCTTTACGGTGGCACGCTTTCGGATTTGTTCGACACCGACGAACGAGGTACTCTTGTAGCCTTGTTTACAGTTGTACTGCAAGGTGCACCAACAATCGGTCCAGTGCCGTCGGCATTCCTTGGTACTATGGTTCACTGGCGGTCGCTTATGGGTTGCATTGTCGTTTGGGCGACGATCATCACTGCGATCGTCATCTGTCTCCCGGAGACAGAGGCGATTGTAATTCAAAAAAGACTTGCCCGGGAGCAAGGAACGGTTTCTCCAAAAACACCTGAATTTAAGGACATCTGGAGTAAGGCGCTTTTGACACCAATAACTATGCTCCGACGTGAGCCAATCGTTCGATGGACCACAATCTACCATGCATTCGTCTATGGCCTCTTATTTCTACTTCTTGAAGCATACCCACATGTCTACAAATCTCATTATTCCATGTCACGTGGAGAGGCAGGCCTGGTCTTCATTGCACCCTGGCTTGGCAACATCATTGGTGTCCTTATGTACTTTTGCATTCTCAAGCCCCAGTACGAGGCTCGACGACGTGCAATTTCCGCCGAGTCCGGTGGTAAAAGGGATATTCCCCCGGAGGGACGTCTTCCAGGTGTCCTATTTGCATCGCTCTTCACACCGATCGGCATGTTCTTATTCGCACTTACGGCTCATCCGAGTATCCATTGGATTTTTCCTGTATTGTCAGGGATTCCAATTGGGATGGGTATGACTCTCCTACAACTGTCACTACTCAACTATTATATCGATCTCTACCCAAGCCAATCTGCCTCCGTGGTGGCCGCGAACTGTGCTTTCCGCAATTTCATCTCCACGATCTTCCCGAGCGTTGCAATCCCCCTCTATACCCATCTAGGAATCCGCAACGCTAGCTTACTGCTAGCGTGCGTTAGTTGTTTCGGATTCCCAACCGGCTTGGTCCTGCTAGTCTATGGCAAAAAACTACGCGCAGCTAGTAGATGGGCAAAGCAAGATGTCGTTGACATTCCAGACTCGGCTCCATGCTTTACCGTTGTCGCACCTCTCTTGAGTCAAATCCCCCAATCTACCTACGGAGGCACTACATTCTCTGATTAAAAAACTCTCACTGTGTCTCAAGAGTAAAACATACGATCACGACCCTTTACGAAATTTTATGATGCTCTTTTGGACGTCACGCGTCACGGATCATGCACTCTAGTTGATCGTTTTCTGCACTTTCATATGCCGTTTAAATTTATCACATAGCTGTGATGGACCGTCTTACTGTACTTATCGTGTACGATGTCTTGTCTTGATCACCAGTCAACAATTTTGTTTTATCAGATCAATACCTGGGAATACATCAGTTGTGCGTGCCAGCTGGGAGTCACTCAGGGATAATTGTCGTCGTCGTGTTTTTCCTAGGATCATGTGAATCGCGGTTCTGTGAGACTACATTCTGCGTAGCCTGGGCCGTTCGTCTGGTTAACACCGTGGTATTCTCGGGGAGCAGACATGGATGTTATCAGATAACAAACTTAATCTCACGAACACTGTAGGAACGTACCACATGGGACATATTGTCATGGCGGCCTTCGGTGGGGTACTGTTACCGAGGAACGGTCTGGGTGGGAGACGTTGGAGAAAACGATTGGTTGCGATTTGCGTGCGCCATCAGGAAACCACACGAGCAACCACGGATTGCCAAACTTCGTGTTATCAACTGAGATAGTCCCCATAGCAAGCGTGGGAGGTCGTTTCAAAGATTGGTCTGAATCACCTCAGACTATCGCTATGTGCGACAAGAGTGGGTAGCATGCGACGCTCATGAAATGACACGTAGATTCGAGCGCAATAGAGACGAAGATTGCTTTGCTGGCGCGACCAAAGTGAGTCCCAGTACACACGAACTCGGTAAAACGGCGAATCCAAAGTCTCGGATCGTCGCAACGCGCCCGTTTTGGAGTCTTCCAAGTCCTCCCTGAGTCTGGCACATGTGCCAGTAAAAGGTGTTTGGAGGCCATAAGTTAGTGACGAAAACCGCGAATCCATGGATAACGCCGTACAAGGAGATTCAACCTAGTTCAAGGTTCAACATTTGTTTCAAGGGTAAAGATAATTTAAAAAAACAGTTCACTGACATTCTTCATCTCCTGTTTCTCCCACTGTAGGAGAAGGAATAGTTCACCAGATATAGTTTGTTCGGTAGAGGTATTGTGCCAAAGTAGGGGAACATGAACGTGAACTACATATCTAATATAATGAATTACGTAAAAAGTTCTGTGCACGAGTTATGATTTGACTTGCCTTATATATTAGTCTAGCAAGAGGTTTCGGGAGCAACTTGGGAGTCGAGGACAATATCGCCACACCTGAGGCTGTCCACTACTTCAAACTGGCGAGGGTTACTGGTATGTCCGCCATTGTCCATCATTATGACTGCTTCAAACAGGGTCTCTACACCATCGCACTCCAAATAGATTGGAGTTCCTCAGTCAGTCGTCCAGAATACTGGAATGACGCCCGGGTTGTTGGAACTGAGCAGTGATCCAGTCTGCCGGTCCTGATACGAACTTGACAACCATATGGTAGGTTACAGACACCATCATCTCGGATTTTCCCCGAGACAGGGAACTCTTGGTTATGTGCCGACTCTCAATTCACATATAAGGCCCCCTGGGGTCTCATTTCGTCTTCCCAACGTCAAACACACTTCTTCTGCTAGTTGTTTGATCTTCTAAGACTACAGGTAGTCTCTTTGAACTTCTTCACTCTGTTACTTGCTTTTCTCTGACCAACCTCAACCTTATTTTTTTTAACCTCAACAATGACTTCGAACGGTACTCTCGTGTACCATCTAGATATCTTCATCCTCGCTGTCATCTGCTTTCTTTTTCTCGTCAATGCTCCCCGAGCTCTGATGCGCTTTGCAAATCGCTCCGAAATACTCCGGGGTCACATCTTACTCTCTGTCCCTCCCAAACCCAACCTGTCTCAGGTAGACTCGGATTCGAGTTTCGTGGTGCAAACTTCGGAGAAACAGTCGGGCACCCCTTCTACTATCCCAAGCAGCCCTTCTACTACTCCAAGCATGCAAGGCGTAGCAACGAAGCAACTTTGGCGACTTCCCATGTATCTTTCGTTCGCGCATCCTATAGCAAGTTTCGTGTATTACCCCATTCTTGATAATTACACTGTGGCCCATGTCCTCCTGATGGGTGGGTACACTGCCGCCATCTTCTATGCCGCCTTCTATGCGTCAGACCCCTTCTCGGACCCCCAGCGTTCCGGGTGGGTTGTTATTTCTCAAATCCCTTTCGTCTATGCATTCGCTACGAAGAACAATGTGATCGGGATGCTAATTGGCATTGGGTACGAGAAGGTTGGTATTTCTAGCCCTTTCTCTCCCTGAGTAAATAATCTGAAAATTTGCTCAGCTCAATTTTATGCACCGTCATGTTGGCCGGTTGATGGTGGTCGCAGCGAATGTCCATACAATTGGTTACAGTAAGTCTTCATTTCTATCCCTCGAGTCGACTAGAACTTATCACGCTTTCTTGTAGTATACAAATGGACCCTTGCAGGCGAAGTTTCCCAGAAATTTGCCCAACCATATATTCGTTGGGGATTAGCTGCCCTCGTTTCCTTTGACTTGCTCAGTTTCTTCTCGACGAAATACATTCGATCTAGATCATACAACTTGTTTATTGGAACACATGTTGTAGGGCTCCTTGTGGTCTTAATCGCCGTGAGTGACATCATTTTTTATTGCTACGTGGGTCTTGATTTTCAATACTAACCAATGTCATACTATGCTATAGGTACCCAAGCACCAACAGGTTGCTGTTCCCTATGTTATTGCTGGTGCTGCTATATATGGTTTGGACCACGTCGTCCGCGCCGTCAAAACCCGCATCACTACCGCAACCCTCAGGCCTATCCCGGAATTGGGGCTCACACGAGCAGTCATCCCCCTGAATTCTGGTTGGCGTGCTGGTCAGCACGTGCGTCTGCGTGTGCTATCCACCGCGATGGGGCTTTGGGGAATGACTGAGGCCCACCCGTTCACAATTGCCAGTGCAACTAACACAGAGGAAGGTCTCGTCTTGATGTGCAAAAAGACTGGTCGTTGGACGACCAAGATGTATGAGCTAGCAGAGACGGTATCATGTACTGAGAATGGCCATGGCCTCGGAAGGAGCGTGAAGGTAACGGTGGAAGGACCATACGGTGGTGTTGGCCACACCGTCGTCTCGAGCTATTCAGGGGCGGTGTTCATTGTTGGTGGCAGTGGCGTGACGTTCGCATTGTCTTCAATTCAAGACCTCGTTCAAGCCGATATGGCGAGCAATGTCAAGCTCATAGATGTCATCTGGTCTATTCATGACCCGGCTGCCCTGGTGTCATTCATCCCTCTCTTCGCTTCACTCATAATGCAGAGCAAATATGCTCGATTGCGAGTCTCAGTGTTCTACACTCGGCTGGCCACCACTCCAATTGAAGGAATGTTCCTTCCACCTGGACTCACTCTGATGCCCGGACGTCCAAAGATACGAAAGCATCTCGAGAGTCTTGTCACCTGCATGATGAGCGGCACCCCAAATGGCGTATTCGTTGGCGTCTGTGGTCCGATGACGCTCGCAAAGGATGTCGCTAAAGCAGTAAGAGTTTTCGACAATAACCTCAAGAGAGCGGTAGGAGGCATTGAATTGCACGAGGAAGTCTTTGGGTGGTAAATGTGACTAGTTGTAACGGTTCTATCCCATTCTTTGCGAGCAAGCTGAATTATGGACAAAGTTCTGGAAATGTAAATTATTATAAGGTTGTAACTCAGAGTTACGATTGGTCATTGCGGTATTTTCGTTGTCGCTGTATACACACGGGCTCGAAGGGTGAATATGATAGATGCTCTGGAATGGCGGGATCTAGTTCTCCCTCAGCCCGAGTCCTCTGCCCCGCATTCGATTTGCGCGGGTACACGAAGTTGGTAGCTAATTGAAGTCACTAGCTTAGAAATGTTCCCACACTCAACCTACGCGTCTCGCGACTTCGATCAACATTATGGACCCATTCACTCCCAGAGCACGTCCGGCGCGTAAGAAAAACCTTACATTGTCTGCCAAAGAGTACACGAAAATCACTGGTACGATCGCGTCCGTTAGGAGGAATAGACACCTGAGCGACGATGTCGACGAGGACGACCCTCGTGTCCATAACTCACGGGGTAGTCGAGGGAAAAGTACGTACATCCACCTCTGTCTTCGGCATCGTTGTAGAAGACCGATCGCAGGTAATGAGCCGTCATTCATTGCTGAAACTTCCTTCGTTCGCGCACCCTTGAACTCCCGCGTTGGAGCAAGCAACTCTGTTCCAAAGAGTAAAGGAAAGGAACGAGAGGATGTATTGGACCATCTCCCTGTCGACATACAGGAGGCTATCATCTTGGAGGATCTACTCTATGTGTTGATGGGTATCGAAGGCACCCATATAACATACCATCCGGACTATTCTCCAGAAGATGATGATCCTCTGCAAGGTATCCGCTTTGTCGTGTCCTCGCCACTTGGTGAGTCTATTACCTACCGGCCATCAGATTGGGTTGAGACTTCTGTTTCGCACAACTGATCAACGTCTCTTCTCTAGATCCGTCCCTTAGAGATTTGACGGAACGCGTCTTACCCCTTGGCACTTACTATACCGCAATATCTGCATTCGTTGAAAGTAGAAGTCATTTGGATTTTGGACTTGTCAATCATGCTCTCTGTGCCTCCATACGAGACATGCTGAAGGATTACCAAACCCTTCTATCCCAACTCGAACATGCTTTTTATACCTCACCTCAGTTCACCCTGCAGAAACTCTGGTTTTACGTCCACCCAACTGTCCATACACTGTCCTTGATCTATCAACTCGTCCTCGAGCTTGCTAACACCGAAGACGAGGAGGGGTCTAGTCTGTCATCCTCATCCGCCGATGAGGAGCAAGATGCGCGAGATGAAGCTCTCGGTCTCGGTGGTGCCAAGCTGAAGGCTGTGCTCTCTGAAATCACCAAATCTTCGACGAGCTCGGCCGTACCTGTGAAAGGCGGTGAGGTGCTTACTGTCATCTATGAACGCATGCAAGGCATGTCGGGAGACCCAACGGCGTGTAAGGTATATGGTACACTGTTGGGTGCAGCAGGGATTCCGTATGCAGAAATGCTGCGTGAATGGATCACGACGGGAAGGTTACAAGATCCCTATGAAGAGTTTTGTGTCAAGGAAAGCAAATTTATTAGTAAAGGGATCCTAGAGGTGGATTACACTGATGAATACTGGGAAAGGCGATACACCTTACGCGACGGTTCAACTTCGTCGTCGAAGCGTCAACATATGGGTATCCCTCTTCCAAGGACTCCGGGTGGTAGATTGCCAGGTGGTGCATGTGTTCCTCCCTCGCTTGAAGGATGGAAGTACAAGGTCCTTCTGGCAGGCAAGTACCTCAACGTCATACGCGAATGTGGAATCGAGGTTCAGACGAACCAACCACAACAGAAGGACCAGCAAGTTTCCATGGACGATCAAAAATTGTACAAGTTCGTGGAAGACGCGTATGCACACGCCAATCGTACTCTTTTGCAACTTCTGCTTCAGGACCAGCAGCTGATTCCGCGCTTGCGCTCCCTGAAACGATACTTCTTTCTGTCCCAGTCCTCGTTTCTTACGCACCTCCTCGACCTTGCTCACACCGAACTTAAGAAACCCGCGAAGTCAGCTAGTATCGTAAAGCTACAGAGTCTCCTTGACTTGGCCCTCACGGGCGACGATGCGCCGTTTCGTGAAGATGTGAAAGTTAGCATTGCTACTACTGGGCTATACGAGTGGCTTTTGAAGGTTATCAGTGTGAGTGGAGTCATAGGAGGTGACGAGGGTGAAGCTGGCATTCCTGACGGCGCTGGTCAAGAAGATGCCAAGAAAGATCGGGACAAGGACAAGGACGAGAAGAAACCTATGCTTGCTATCGAAGCACTTGCACTTGACTATACGGTCAAATTTCCACTCTCACTTGTCATCTCGCGGAAGACTATCCTTCGCTATCAACTGCTTTTCCGGTTCCTCTTACATCTGAAAAACGTGGAGCAGTCCCTCGCCTCGATGTGGGTCGAGCAGAAAACCCCAACATGGCGTAAGGCAGTTCCCAACCATCCGGAATTCGAGCAGTGGAGGTTGCGTGTACTGTTGCTCCGTGCCCGAATGTTGGCATTTGTCCAACAAATATTGGCTTTTGTAACTTTTGAAGTTCTAGAACCCAACTGGCGAACTCTGGAGGCCAAATTGACCAAGGTAACGACAGTTGATCAACTGCTGAGAGATCATGTCGACTTTTTGGATACATGTCTGAAAGAATGTATGTTGACAAGCGCGAAGTTGCTCAGGGCCTACTCACGTATGATCGTGACATGTTCGACGTTTGCCCTTTATTCGTCCTCCTTTACCAAATCAGCTTCCCAAGCACTGTTAGCAGCGGAATCAGGAGACGGAGATCAGGCGATGGGCAAACGTTGGGATTTCCTGAAGAAATTCGAGTCAAACTTCAACCACTGGTGAGTTCAAAGTCCTACACATCCCCATATAACGCCGAGCTTACTATTGCTGACAGGTTCAAGGTAAATCTTATTCTGCCATTTCTTATAATGATGCTGATCCAGTGTGACAGTTCCATCTAGATTGCGTACAATACTACGCATCGAGCGAGAATGTTTCACTGCTTCCACTCGTAGTTAGACTGAGTAGCATTAAATCCATGTCGTAGCTCCAGCGCTCACTATTCCGTTATACCTGTATCACCCGCACTTCTTCGAGAGGGTAGTTTACCCGTGCGAATTTTCGCAAATAGGCTTGAACACTGCACTGGCGACTGTCTAACAGTGACCATCTGCATACTCACGTAGAGCTGGTTAGTCTCGCGGAGGACGCCCCCCGGACTTTCATTTTTCAAAGTTTATTTTCAAGGTCAAAGACGCGAATAGCTACACAAGATGAGAGACAAAAATGTCTTCAACATCAAGAGGTGTCTGCCTCGGATGAGTTGGTCATATAAAAATCTCTTTTCCCTCTGGGCTCGTTCTTTCGATCCGTCATACCAAATCTCCTTTCGTCGAACCAACAAGTCTCTCTTCCAACAGCGTTGGATTGCGAAATCCCTTATACGTGCCTATCATGGTGACTTTATCCCCGAGAAGACATTCAAACGATGGTACCTTCCTGAAAATCTACCGGATGTTCGCCCACGACTACAGACTTCAAATGACGATAGCCAAGCTTTGGATTCCTTCGCTGGCAGGGAGCAACAGCTCAAGAGAGGGGAGCGCCAAAGGGAGCAAGAGAGCAAACAAGCACTCGCGCCTGTTGGAAGCTTGATGTTGGCAGAAGTTGAGCGTAGGATCGATGTTTTCATCTTTAGATGCTGTTTCGCTTCGAGCGTTTACGAGGCACGACGACTGGTCATTCATGGTCATGTCTCGCTCAATGGCAAGAAGCATTCAGATGCAAACACCCGTTTGGCCCCAGGCGATATGGTTAGCGTGGATCCAACGGCAATCAGATTCCTCCAAGAACCACAACCGCGCCGCGTTAAAGCAGAGGATTCGGAGGAATCAGAGGGCTCAGAGGACTCTTCGACTACTCCCGAAGGTTCCGAAAACAAAGAAGCCCCACGCTCCCAAGAATCTGTGGGCCGTTCCAATGAACCATCTGAACTCACGCCTTTCCATCTTCCACCGCACGCTTCACCATTCCTCTTCATCCCAGCCTTTGCTGAGGTTTCCTTCTTGACTTGCTCTGCGGTGTATGTTCGTCACCCCACCGCGCGACCCGGGTATAGTGAGATTCCGACACCGTACGACGCTGATGGTGAAATAGTTCGTCTGGCTTGGGAGTGGTATGCCCAACGCCGTTCGCGGAACAGGAGTAAGAGCCAGTTGGCGAGGCTCCCCTCAGGTCGCAATCGTCAAATTGGCGGGGTATGACACGCGTCGGGTGTTTGACGGGGTTAGTTTTACAGTCGTCTTCACATAGACCAGAACTTAGAAGTAATATACTATAACTCCTTATGTGCTGCCAATCCATCCTCGGGTAAAAGTAGATGAAGTCGCTGTACTTCAGTTCTGACTGAGAGATGTCTGCGCTTACTCGGAGTTTTTGAACTTTGGCTTCGATTTTGGAAATTTTGATCTGTTCCAGTCATCATAGTCTCCGTCTGCTTGTAGTTGCGATGTCTGACGCGACAACCGAATGTACAACTCACCTGGTTGGAAAACCTCACCGTCAACTACTGACCTTGCCATCGGAAACTATATACCACATCATAACCTTCCTGGAGCCTCTTGATATTGTCCTACTCCAATCGGTATAACTGGCTTGTCCCACGCAAGGAACTGTCTCTATTCTGATTTATCAGTGTTCCTAGGTATCAAAGCAATTTCATGCTATCGTCAACGATCCTGCTGTGTGGAGGACTGCATACGCTAATGCTCGTCTACCTCGTCCACCTGGTCCATTTTCGTGGCAATCTATTCGGTTTATGCAGCACACTCTGGTCCGCTCTGCACGGTTAGCAGAGTCTTGGGCTTTTCGAACAAGCACAGTCAACCTATTATGCAGAATCCCCCTGAGAGAATACAGTGATTCTCACCGGTGGCTCTGCGGAAGATGGTTAATCATCAGCGAAGCGAAGCAACAGATCTTATCGTATGTTGTAGACACAAAGTCTCGTCAGATCCTGTGGGATAGCGAGCTGATCTCATGGTGGACGGCACGTTCCATCATATCTTCACGAGGATGCTACATCTATTTGGTATTGCGCATTGGAGATGGCGATACAAAAGATACAGTGTAACCCAGCCCTTCTGTAACTGAACACAACTGAGACGTCTCTCCTGCAGAAAGCTTGTCGAGTTTCTGGCAGACAATGATTCCGGTCAACTAATGGGACCTGTCGTCGTGGATGTTCCTCTGAGTTGCTTGGAAGGATCTCCGGATTTCATCGTGAGCGGCAATAGCAATTCTCCATTAATCATATTGTGTTTCGGAACGTCCACAACTCTCGAACACAGTCTCTTATTTGACACACAAAGTCGAAATTTCTACAAGTTTCCTCAATTCTATTCTGAACTGGTGAGTAGGTCGCAACTTACAACATGACTGAGAACTTACTCTGTGATAGGATCATATTGAATTGCAACGATACCAAGGGACCTGGTTGCCTCACGACACCGAAATCGTGCTTACGATGACCCATATCATTGTCTTGTCGTTAGACCTTGTGCGTGTTGGAGATGACATGGAAGGACAACTTGTACGAGCATTTACCAAACCCGAGAGCGCACATCCCGACAACAATGGGATATGCGAGCTCCAACTCTCGAACGAGACAATCACAACTGAAGCTGGACTCGGTTTATCTCTCGTCCGAAATTCAGTCATCAACCCCCTCACTGGATCGACAAGCATGCGGTTCATGTATAGCTGGTCATCGGATTCTCATGTGAACTTTGTGGGCATGGACTTTACCTTGCCAAGATCTTCCCCCGATTCTGTTCTACCAATGTCGATCTTTTCGCACCAGATCCTTGCTATTGAAAGTCAGAGATATGGTCACGAATGCCATGTTGCCTCTCACGACGGTTTTGTCAGGGGGCACTGCTTTGTCCGAACCGTTGATTCCGACAGCCGCGGATGTGTCAGAAATTTCACCATGGATGCTACTGGTGAGAGGTATGTGACCTTCACTGGAACACCTTCACCATTATGGGTGGGTGTGGATTGTTTTTCTGTCATGGGCTCATTTGATGGGCTTGGAGGGAGATTGTGTCTTACGGAAGTGTTCGAGAGTGAAGATCCAGAAGAGGATATCAGAGAGGAAGTTGTTGTCTTCGGCCTGGAATAACTTGGTTCAAAAGCTACTGCTTGCTTAGTATTATACACGATAGAAGTCTACAGCTCTCTGGATGCATTTGAATTTATGGGTTACCGTTGATCAACCAACACGGAGCCGTGGATTGACGAAGTTTCTGGATATATTCTTCCCCGCTTTGCTCGTATTGGGATATATCTTGAACAGGAAGTCTAGATGAATAGCTTAAACCATATCTAATTGTGACTTGTACACGCTTATACTGGGGTTTATGCACGGTCACTGAATACTGTGCAATGTGCTTGTGTCTGACGCGTCGAGGGACGCGAAGATAATCACGTGAAAGATCACATGACCTTCGCGCCACTCCCCTTTGTCTGGAGATTGGATGGTCCGTGTGGACGTGTCTTCAACCAACCATGACAAGCTGTCCTCACCAGTCCGAGTTATCCAGACTCCAGCAGCCAAAACTTAGCCAGTCCGTGCATCGCGAAGAGTGTACACAATGCTTTGACAATCAGGTGCATCGATCCCATCGTGTAGAAATTCGTCATGTACTAAGATAGGTCTGCAGGATGGTGAGGAGGGGATAGATGTGTGCCTCGTATGCTTCAATGGTGCATGTTTGGGCGAATATCGACATCACACACGTACTCATATCTCGCGATCTGGACATTCGTTTACTCTCAACGTAAAGCGGATGCCTAAACCGAAGCACAGGGGTCGCGAAAGTGGTATCTCCTTCATCCGCGCACTGTCGCTCGATCTCAGCCGAACACGTTACGAAAGTGACGACGAGCCACCTGCAAAGATGACGAAACTTGCAATCGTCCAAGAACGTGAGGAGGACAAGTTTGAACATCGAACGGCGCTCAAATGCTGGAAATGTGATCCGGTAAATGGAAGGGAAGTCACAGCTGATGATAATACCTCACCGTTTCATATAAAGCGCTTGACCGACGGTGTTATGCAGTCGCTTTCATCTGCACGCCAATCTGAAGTAAAGGCTTGGGAAGAAGAAATCATTACTTGCGAACACACATTGTTGCTTGAACAACTGTCCAGTGGGAGCATCGCTCCCGAAGGACTTGCGCGTTGCGCTTCTTGTGAGCTCAACTCTAATCTGTGGCTTTGCCTAACCTGTGGCTCCCTTGGCTGTGGGCGAGCACAGTATGGTGGGATCGGTGGAAATGGTCATGCGCTAGCACATTTCAATGCAACTCAACACCCAGTCTGTGTCAAGCTTGGGACCATTACACCTGAGGGGGGAGCAGATATCTACTGCTATGCATGCAATGAAGCGCGTCTGGATCCTGAGCTCGCAGCCCACCTGGCTGCGTTCGGAATTAATGTCGCGTCGCAAACCAAGACCGAGAAGAGCATGACCGAGTTGCAAATTGAACAGAATCTGACTTTTGACTTCTCTCTCACTGCAGAAGATGGAAGCGCCTTAAGACCAGTCTTTGGACCGGGGACAACTGGACTTAGCAACCTCGGAAACAGGTAGGGATCTCTCGACCGTGGGTAGCAGATCTTGATAATGATCGACCATCTCTTTCCAGCTGTTATATGGCTTCCGTTCTACAAACAATATTCTCTCTTCCGGCATTCCAGGAACGGTATTATCGCAAACCATTAGTAGATTTGTCTCAAGATTTCGTATCCGAAAAAGCATCCACGCACTGGACCGCCTGCGGCCAGCCACTCCCTGCAGAATGTCTCGAATGTCAGATGCTCAAGCTGGCAGATGGACTTCTCAGCGGACGATACTCAAAACCACATACTGAACAACCTCCTCTGGATCCTCTGGCACATCCTTCCCCCGAACATAGTCCATGGCAGACTGGTCTCAGGCCTGCTGGATTCAAGTCTCTCGTTGGCAAAGGTCACGCTGAATTCGCCACTATGCGCCAACAAGATGCAGAGGAATTCTTTGGACATTTGATTACTGTGCTCAGGCGATTCAACCACCAGGCCAGCGGTGGGGCATCTACTGATGGCGAACCCACGGAGATCTTCTCGTTCGGACTGGAACAACGCTTGGAATGTCTCGGATGTCATAGGGTGAGGTACCGAGTAGACAATATGGACGTGTTGAGTTTGGGTGTTCCGGCCACGGAGGTCTTGGACGGTGAAAGAGTTGATGATGCGTCTAAGCCTGAGAGTGAAAAGCCAAAATACACGCCTGTCCCGCTCAAGTCGTGCCTTGACCTCTTGCTTGGCGAAGCAGGGCAAGAAACGTTAGAGTATCAATGCGAAGCCGGATGCGGGAAGACTCACGCAGTCAGACGCACCCAGTTCGCTACATTCCCGGACGTGCTCATTCTACATGCCAAAAAATTCCAGTTAAAGAATTGGGTGCCTACGAAGCTAGGTGTGTCTTAGTTGAACGATCCGTTTGTTCAAAGTTTAACTGAGCTGGATTGTAGATATTCCGGTTATTTTGCCTCAACAACCCCTCGTTCTAGACGATTATCTCGGGAAGGGGTTGCAGGCGGGAGAAGAAGAGCTCCCAGATGGGTCTTGCAGCTCTGCACCATCCCTCCCGCAATTTGATGGAGAGGCGATGGCAATGTTAGAAGCTATGGGTTTCCCGACGATAAGATGCCAGAAAGCATTGCTCGCGACGGGTAATTCCGGTGCTGAAGCAGCCATGGAATGGTTATTCGGTCACATGGAAGATCCAGACATTGATGATCCTATCCAACCTGCTGCAATCACGGGTGGGTCAAGTGGTCCAGAGCCTTCGGTGGATCAAATTGAAATGTTGGCGGACATGGGCTTCACACATGCGCAAGCGCGGAAAGCCCTGATGGAAACCGGAGGGAACGCTGAACGTGCAGTCGAGTGGCTCTTTAACCACTCTGATGATACCGGCGACATGATGTCCTCTTCAGTTCCCCAGAAAACGGAGAAGAAGCCTCTGCCAGGTTCTGCAGCCTTGCCTGCCAGATACCGCCTCAAGGCATTCATCTCACACAAGGGCCCGAGCGTACACTCTGGACATTACGTTGCGCACATCCGGGTGGGGGGACCGCAGTCGGGGAATGCTATGGATGTGGATGAGACATGGGTGCTGTTCAACGATGAAAAGGTTGTGTTAGCAGATCATTCGAGTGTGGAAGAGCTGAAGAAGTTGGCGTACATGTACATCTTTGAGAAGATTCAAGGATGATGGATGATGTGGGGAAGGGGTCAGATAGAGTGTCAATTTTTGAAACCAAAATAATGTGTATCTGGGCGAGATCGAATGACCAGCTGGGCACTCTTCGCAGCGTAGTAGTATCGTGCCAGGGTCACTTGTGTGATCGGTCAGATCTTCAGATGTCAGACTCAGTGACAACTCCGGCGGACAAGTTGAACTCGGTGTCGTAGGTGCTCACGACACTGGAGGACTATGATAGGGTTACTAACTGTTGGACTTGATATCGTCGGCGGCATGACGTTGCTCCCCTCGAGCAATATTAATATTGTCCATATTTGAGGCATCTAAACGTAAACCAATTGAATACCCCCGTTGTCAACGCCTGGATAGAAACTGTTCCTAGCTATCGGAGGGGAATCAACGTTGGAGTCAACCTTTGGTTGAGTTGGTAGAGCGTGTAAGTTGTACGTAGCTGTACAGTATCACGATGTCGATCAGAAATTAGAGACTCGAGAAAATAATTAGTTAAGTCCTCAGAATGACTACACGTCGGATGGGTGTCGACGGGCAGTTGCGGCCGAGTCTTGAGCAAGGTAAATATGGGCCAAAGACACGAGGGGGTCTTGGCTCAGGCCCGCCGTGATTGTAAGACGACCAGCGGAGGATGTATTACTTGGTTCAAAAATGCTGTCCGGTGGAAATCGAAGGAAAAGATGATAGTGACTAGATGTGATACTGTACTGAGCGGCGTGATCAAATTTAGCGCAGGACGATTACTATTATTAACATAGCGCTACAGTTTCAAGATACTGACGGCCACCATTGATCATGCACACATCCCGAAATCTGGAGGGATCGCAGTGACGGTCAGTCTTGCGAGCAGGTTCAACTGAGCCTGGTCGTTGACATGCGACGACTTTGGTTCAAGTCTCAGTGCGAGGTCTACCAGATGCACTAAGAATAGTGCCGCACTTACAAGTTTGACAGAATTAGATACACGACATGCCAGCGAGTCTGGCTTTACTTAAGTATTGACGGACCCTCGTGCCATGGCATCTCCCTCATCTTTTCAGTGCCTGTCGCCGCTCTTTCTTCCCCTCCTCCCGCTCCCTTCCCCGACTCTCTCCTAGATGCGCCAAGTAGCCCCCTTGCTGGCCACGTCCAGCATATTCCTCACCGGAAACATGGTGAGAGCTCAGACTGGCGGCTCGATCGTCCAAGCAGGTAACACCCTCGTCAGTGCAATGATGATGTTCCTCGGAAACGAGGAGAAAGTATATATTCTCGACAAGTCAGAGGGTAACGCTGCCCAGATTGATGGCCACCCTGCCTGGGGTTCCGTATGGGACATCTCCAGCCGGGAAGCAACGACGATGAGCGTATACTCGAACACTTTTTGTGCGTCTGGCATGCATCTTCCGAACGGTTCATATGCCACCTTTGGTGGTAATTCAGCTGTTGGAGTTGGTGGTGCTTCTCCTGATCCGACATATGACACCGCCTACGACGACGCCGATGGCAGAAAGGCCATCCGTATCCTGAACCCATGCACGAGCGCGAACAACATGTCCTCTTCGGAATGCCAATGGTACGATAACCCTGCAGTACTCTCTATGCAGGAGATGCGTTGGTATTCCGCCGCAGAAGCGCTCGGTGATGGTACCATTGTTCTCATCGGTGGCTTCACAAGCGGCGGTTACGTCAACAGGAATATGCCCAACACCGATCCCGCCTACGAGGGTGGTGGTGCAACACCTACCTATGAGTTCTATCCCAGTCGTGGTCCTGCTACAGAGATGCAGTTCATGGTCACCACATCTGGTCTTAACTCATATGCACACACCTACCTCATGCCTTCGGGTAATCTATTTCTGCAAGCCAACCTATCAACGAGTAAGTAGCCAATAAGGCTATCCGAATACACTGCTGACTACTTCCACTCTCTCTAGTACTCTGGGACCCTGACACGAACGTCGAAACTGCTCTTCCCGATATGCCTCACGGTGTTGCCCGTGTATACCCGGCATCTGGTGCTGTGGCCATGCTTCCTCTCACTCCTGCTAACAACTACACTCCCACTATAATCTTCTGTGGCGGATCCGACATGCCTGCAGATTACTACGGAAACTATTCCTGGCCCTTCTACAACACCTGGACTTATCCTGCCTCTGCAGACTGCCAGACGATCACCCCTGAGCCCCAGGATGGTTCTTCACCCGTGTATGTCCAGGACGACGACATGCTCGAGGGTCGCACGATGGGACAATTCATTTCTCTTCCCGATGGAACCATGCTCGTCGTGAATGGTGGTTCGAACGGGACCGCTGGTTATGCGAATCAGACGCTCTACACTCTGTCACTTGCCGACATGCCCTACTACCAATCGCTTGCCTCTGGTCCGATCGGGACTCCGGCGATCTACAACCCGAAGGCTCCTGCTGGTTCTCGTTGGTCAAATGCTGGGCTCGAGACATCCAAGATCGCTCGGTTGTACCACTCGAGTGCGATTCTACTTCCTGATGCATCTGTCTTGATTGCTGGGTCGAACCCGAACATTGATGTTAAATTGGATTCACCGTACCCGACTACCTACACTGCTGAGATCTTCTATCCGCCCTACTTTAGTGCGAGCGTGCGGCCGCAGGTGACTGGGGCTCCTCAGACACTCAGTTATGGCGGTCCGTATTTCAACTTGACGGTGTCGTCGACGTCGTACAGTGGGGTGACGGCTAATGAGGCTGCGGCGAACACGACTGTGGTGCTGATTCGGGGTGGATTCACGACACATGCGATGAATATGGGACAACGGCATGTGCAGTTGAACAACACATACACGGTCAACAGCGACGGGTCATACGTTCTGCACGTCTCGCAGGTGCCTCCCAATCCCAACATTCTGGCACCCGGACCTGCTCTGTTGTTCGTGGTAGTGAACGGCATTCCGAGCAACGGCACGATGGTGATTGTTGGTTCTGGTCAGGTGGAGACTCAGCCGACATCACTAGCTAGCGAGCTTCCTGTGACTGCCAACTCGACCACTACATCCAAATCGGGTGCGATGTCGAATTTCAACCAAGGAGCTCTTGCCAGCGCCCTCGTGGGTGTAGCTGCTATTTTCAATGTTCTTTGTACGTTTACCTCTTTCTGAACCTCCACGAGGTTTTCCCGCTGACATTCATTACTCATCCCGCAGTCTAAAACAACCATTCGTGAATTGATTTTGCGTGGTCCTGGACTCTTTTTTTTCTGTTGATCCGAGGGTGTTATATCTCTAGTGTATCGTAGGCTACTTGAGACTGACATTGCGAGTAAACATCCCGATGATGATAATGATGTAAAAGTCGCTTATCATTTGTGTAGAAGGTAGACCTTGGGGACTGCCGGGAGGGAGGTTCAATCTCAAAGCATATGGCTCTAGATCTTGCTCGCTTCTCGTGTTTGTCTATGAGAATAGGATTACCGTGTTGCTCTGGACGTACCATTAACATCGAGTGTATCACGAGCAGTACTAGGGGATATGTGACGGTGGTCCCACGTTAACGTACCCATTCCAGCAAGATGAGATGAAGCTCGCGGATGGTAGACTCTACGATGGTGTAGAAGAAATCATTTTTAATACAATTGATCTGTGTGTGTAGTACATTTTGGCAATGATTGTGTAAACTTGGAAAAAGTACACGAGCGACAGAGAAAAAGACTCCAATATGAGGAAACGTGATATGGCTACATCGTACACGTGTGTAGTGTGACTCCATAACGTGAATGCACGGATGAAAAAATGACGAGGTTCATATACATACAGTATTGTCCGAATTCTTTGTCATAGAGGGGGCAATTCCTCAGCGGGTCATAAAAACATAATAAATCAGCCCGGTCACAGGTGAGTTTCAACATGTCCAATGACCGTGTAAAGGTACAAGCGTACTGACCAACAGCGTCTCGATGCGAGTGCCTCGGAAACGGTCAGAAGAAGAAATGTCCATCGTGGACTTCTTCTTTCGTCTCGCGCCATTGGAAGTACTCGTTCAACATACTAGGCTGTAGATCGTCGTCTGTGCCACCTAGTGAGGCGTAGGCAAAGTTGCCGTTGATCCCAACAGTGTTTGAATTCGTTCCAAACAAGAAAGCGTCATGATGATATCTTTGCTGCGGTGAAGAGGGTGTCAGCTCAAACGGCGAGTCTAGAGTGTCCGGCGTGGTTGGTAATCCGACAGAGCTGGATCGGGTAACGACAGGTGATGTCGAGGAGGGTGTCGATGGTGTCCTGTTGAAGATGCGTTAGACTCTGTGCAGAAAATACGACGAGCGCATGTATGTCGTTGAAAAGCTTACATAGATGCCCGCTGAGTCGTACCACTGCTTTCAGCGCCACTCCCATGCGGACCATAACGTACCTCAGCTTGCGTCAGAGTCTCAGGGGTGGACGCAGAGAGTCGCATATTCGTGAAGCTAGTATCCACCTCGATTAATCTCCTCCGAGCTGTGCGAGGGCTGGCTGAAGTGGTCACCGTCTTGGTAGTAGCGTTTCGCGCAGTTTGGGAAACGTCTGACTCGGAGTGAGTGTAGTGATGTACGCGGAGGGTGGACATGTTTGACCGAAAAGAAGGCTGTGCAGTCTGTGCCGCAGGCGATCCAGAAATACGTGCATTCGTAGACGACGGTGAATCCGAGTTGGTATCTTCTTTCACGTTTGGCTTGTTCAGTCCGCGAACACGTCCCTCAGAGGCGTAGTAACAAGTCAGGCCCCGTATACTACATCTCTGACATGTAGGATGGTCTCCACTGCACTGGAATGGGTGTGTGATCGTTGTGAACGGACGGAAGATGTGAATACGAGAATACGAACTCGCGTACCTTTGCTTTCCTGATCCTGCATTTTTCGCAAGCCTGTGCTGTTCTGAGGCGTTTTTGCTCTGGATTCTTGTAAAAAATGCCTGTGATGGGGTCGAGAGTACCGGGGAGAGCGCATCGGGGGAGACCTTTCACGGGGGGTGACTCGGAGACTGTGATGGCAGGTTGGGCAATCTCGTGAACTGGAGGCTCGTAGTTGAAGACAGGTGAGTATGATGCATCCTGGGATGGCGGATGTGAGGAAGAAGGAGAGTCGTAATGAGGATACGAAGGTGTCGAGGTCGGATACATAGCCCCTATCATGGTTGGCTCAACGTAGACTGGTTGCGAGGGAGTGAGTTCTTCGATGAGCGGCGGATGTTCTGTGCAAGGCAGGGTGTAATGCATGGGGGATTCTAAGAGGGTGGGCCACAAAAGATCGTTTGACTCTGAGGACGGCATACCAGAGGGAAGCCAGTTACCCTCCTCCTGCGAATGAGTTGGAGCGAGAGAATAAGCTCGCAAGAGGTGATCTGGCATGGTCTCGAGAGAGAAGGTTCGTGCCAGCCATGATCAAGTATCTGTTGATATCGTTCAGTTGCTCGAGCCAAGCATAAAATAAGAATGAAAAAGAAAAAGTACACATCGCGCCACCGATCGGCGGACGAGTTGAAAGACAAACGCGATTCCAGGTCTCACCCCGATCACGGACGTATTTGCTTGTCAAAGAACGATCCGCGACGGTGCAGTGCGGGATTGCGAAATAACGGTGGAATATGGTCAGTGACATCTAGACGTACTCGAGACAACAACGCCCGGAAAAACCTCCGCTCGTATTCAAGCAATATGTCAGTTGACACAGACACGACAAACTCGCAAAATGGCTGACCCGATCTCAACAGGCCACCAAAAGGCGCGACAAAGAAGAAACTGCCCGCGGATGGTGCAGCGACAGCGACGCACACGCCGACATTGGCCGAGCAACTCTCCTTCCTCCACTATCCACGTCCGTTCAAGAATCCCACATACACAAAGAATGCCAGTCGTCGTACCAAGAACCTCAAAACTGTTTTAGGACAGGAACGCGAACGCGAACGCATGGACCGTGAGCGCAGACGAGTCGAGCGTGAAGAGCGAGAGATGGCCATGGACATCGATGGTGCTCAACAAACGCGGTCGGGAGAGCTGGACGAGGATGTGCCAACTTACATATCCATAGAGGCACCCCCTTCGCTGTTGCCTCCCCGTCACTACTGTGATATCACCGGCCTCGAGGCTCCTTACACGGATCCTCGCACCGGCCTCAGATATCACGACAAGGGGGTTTACGATCTCATCAAGAATCTCAGTCCCAGTGTCGCCAAAGACTACCTTTCCGCAAGAGGTGTCAACCCGATTGTCAGATAATACCGCCATCGTCATGAATCCAGTGGCTCTATCAAATTGACTCCGTTCCCGCTGATTTAGCCGCGACTTTTCATTGTGCAATTTGTACAGCTCTGACGTGTACCCTATTGGCAGAGCAAGTGGCTTATGCTACAATATTCACGCGGATTGCAATGCAGATTTGATGTTTTTGCAAATAACAGCCTCCAAACTTTGATCAGAACAATTAAACGTTCACAGTTCATTGGCTAGCAAGGCTGTCCAAACATCGGAACGTCCCAGCGATGGTCTGACGGTCTCGCCCGCACCAACTGAACCCAACAAGCGCCCGGCAACAGCATCTCGCTTGAAATTCGAGACGGCACTCCGCTTGGAATTGAACGCAGATGAGGTAGAATTGACCATCGCAACAATCACATGGACCACACTCGCTTCACTCGAAGTCTTACGCCAGAGTGCACGAACCACGTATCAGCCCCCAAAAGTTCCCGCGGACGCTTCATGAAGTGGTGCGACCACTGCGCCATCCTAACACACCCATATACGTGACAGAGTTAACGAAGCTCGTTTCAATGGCTCACCCGATGGGTGAGCTGCAAATACAAACAGTGGTCTAACTGCGGTCATTTCATACGTGCGCCCCTACTGATCGCGCATCCGATCCGACACAAATGTTGATAGTGCCTCAGGTGTGATAAGCCCCCGAAATGAAAGGGTAATGTATCTTGGTACAAGACTTTGCCCGGCGGCCTATCCTCCCCCTGGTGAGGTCTTGTTCCAATTATTCCGCACTCGGTCGCCGGTCCTGGCATGGTTCCAATACCTCTCCTTTGATTTGCTCCATGACTGACATAACTTAGCACCGGGGCTTCTTCGGGAGAGCCATAAAAGCGGAAAACCCAGGAAATGGGGGTCCTATGACGCCAATGTAACTTGCTCACGAAGTTTCGGATCAAACATTGACATGCGTACATCCCCTCTTGTTGGTATCTTGAGAGACGAGACGTTCTGTTCGTCCACGAGGCTCACAAGCCTTTGATAATGCGGAGTATTCCTGCATGTGTTGACCACATGAGATCGGGCCTACCAGTGAACTGTTCCAAAATATACCAAGAATGAGAGAACGTAAACCACGCTGCACAGGTCTACATGTTAGACTGTGGTGACACAGGGTATAGTAGCTTTTAGGACATGTTATGAGCGTAGCGTTCTGCCACGGAATTACACCACTGGTCAAGAGGTCACCGGTCACCGGTCAATAGGGACAGTAATTTATTAGTCCGCATAAGGATTCGGTGGCTGCTCTCCACCGGGGTCTGGCGTGTTCTGTAGCATCGCTGCTCCAGCTGCCTCGTATATTTGAACGAGGCCCGTCGCAGTCTGCTGATAAACGGAGCTTCCAAAAGGTTCCAGAGCAACGACTGTCGCCAGGTGGTAGCTCGTCTTTCCACCTGCGCTATCAAACTCTTCTACGAGAGGGGGCTCTTGGATGGTGTAATTCCATGAAAAAGGGACAAAGTTCGTGTCGGCACACCCTGCGAGTTGAGCTTGAGTAGTCACAGGACTTGGCCGATGGAAAGACATGATGTCGTTGTTAGTCCCTGCGTAGAGAGTATACGGCTCATAAGAAGAACCTCGCGTCTCGGCACGTCCTAGGAAAAATGCGTTATACTGACTGCCGTTCGGGGCACGCGAACTTTCATGAATAAACGTATCGATAAAATACGTACTAGTCGACCAAAAAACACGGAATGCATAGTTGGTGGCGAGGGTTTGCACTGCCTTGGTGGAGAACATGTGATTCAATGTAGACTTGGCATCCAATGTGACAGATGGACCCCATGGGAACGTGATAGAACCGCCATAGCTGTGTCCACGCGTCACTGGAATTCCTGAGAAGAGGTCTTCTGTCACCTGGCCAATGAGCCAACCAGCGTATGGCGAAAACTTGTCAAGCATGATAGACCGACTGCCAAACGCTGCAGTAAGGCCATTCACGTTCAACGTCGTGTTGAACCAGGTCTGAGTGTCATCCCAAGACAGTGTATTACCACCTATAGATATGGAATAACCCGACTCGTTCGCGAATGTCAACTTGTGAGCCGAAGCGCGCGTTCTGTAGAATGTCCCGTTGGGGAACTTGGCCACCAGCTCAAACGCACCGTCAGCTGGAACCGACCTGGGAGAGGCGGGGTCACCCTGCATCCAGCGGAGGGACACGAAGAGATCTGGTTGGTGTAAGGTCAGGTCCCACCGTTCCCATCCGACTGGATCGTATGAGTTGATGTTAGGAAGAGTATCAATAGCAAGGTCTTTAGGGCGCGTAGTCAATACTCCGGAACAATTGTTGTAAGGACCGATGGTCGACCGCCCGAAGCTCCCACCAGAGATAAACTCGGCAGAAACTCCAAGAGCCAGGAAGAGAAACGAACGGAGGACACGCATACCTGCGCACAAAAGTCAGGTCGGGATTAGAAGAATAAGATATCCTAGATACGTAGTATTGTCCCACTTCGGAGTGTACCTTCATTATATCGGCCAGGTCGGAGAGGTTATGACGGCGCAATACAATGATTGTTCGGGTACGGGAAGCGAAAAAAAAGACTCACATCTCTGACGACAGAGAAACTAGAGACCAGTCAAGATCTTGCTTGCAGTCCGCTTTTCGAGTTAGTTGCACCTGCGAAGTTGCATAGACACTTCAAGATTTACTCACTGTAGCTGCGCATCCTGGACATACTCAGATAAATTATATATTTTATGGACTAAACTGTGCTTACGTCATCATTTGTTTTAGCGCACGAAAAAAAACCCTACAGGCAACTAGGTACAGGGCCGATTTGAAGCAAGCGCTCAATTGCATCGTCGGATATACATACATCCCCTCATGGCGTTGATTTATCAGTTGTCACATCTCATTGTCTCCCAGACACCACTTGCATGTACAGTCATGTGCAGGCTAATACAGGACAACATGCGCAATGTCTATACAAGACTGTAAGGTACCAAATTATCATAACAGAGCGATCTTTTGCAAATGGGTCCAGTACTGATCGTTTTATACTGCACTGCCTATACTGTTTGCAATCCAAGATCGGGACCGAAACATGATCGAAGTTAGCAAACGGTCTCGCCCGCGTCAATAGGGGCCGAACGTACCGACAACGCTGATGAGAGCAGCTGCACCCACAAGCGCAGCAGCAAGCGAACCCTGGTTGAAGATCGACATCGCATCCGATTTGGATGTAGCTGCTGTGGAGGTAGAGTTGACAATTGCAGGAAGCTCGCTAGCTGCTGATGTCGGCTGAGTCTCCACCTGACCAGAACCAACAATCACCATCGTGCCGTTGCTCGGAATGCCGTTCACTACCACGAACAACAGAGCAGGTCCAGGTGCCAGAATGTTGGGATTGGGAGGCACCTGCGAAACGTGCAGAACGTATGACCCGTCGCTGTTGACCGTGTATGTGTTGTTCAACTGCACATGCCGTTGTCCCATATTCATCGCATGTGTCGTGAATCCACCCCGAATCAGCACCACAGTCGTGTTCGCCGCAGCCTCATTAGCCGTCACCCCACTGTACGACGTCGACGACACCGTCAAGTTGAAATACGGACCGCCATAACTGAGTGTCTGAGGAGCCCCAGTCGCCTGCGGCCGCACGCTCGCACTAAAGTAGGGCGGATAGAAGATCTCGGCGGTGTAGGTAGTCGGGTACGGTGAATCCAATTTAACATCAATGTTCGGGTTCGACCCAGCAATCAAGACAGATGCATCAGGAAGTAGAATCGCACTCGAGTGGTACAACCGAGCGATCTTGGATGTCTCGAGCCCAGCATTTGACCAACGAGAACCAGCAGGAGCCTTCGGGTTGTAGATTGCCGGAGTCCCGATCGGACCAGAGGCAAGCGATTGGTAGTAGGGCATGTCGGCAAGTGACAGAGTGTAGAGCGTCTGATTCGCATAACCAGCGGTCCCGTTCGAACCACCATTCACGACGAGCATGGTTCCATCGGGAAGAGAAATGAATTGTCCCATCGTGCGACCCTCGAGCATGTCGTCGTCCTGGACATACACGGGTGAAGAACCATCCTGGGGCTCAGGGGTGATCGTCTGGCAGTCTGCAGAGGCAGGATAAGTCCAGGTGTTGTAGAAGGGCCAGGAATAGTTTCCGTAGTAATCTGCAGGCATGTCGGATCCGCCACAGAAGATTATAGTGGGAGTGTAGTTGTTAGCAGGAGTGAGAGGAAGCATGGCCACAGCACCAGATGCCGGGTATACACGGGCAACACCGTGAGGCATATCGGGAAGAGCAGTTTCGACGTTCGTGTCAGGGTCCCAGAGTATCGTTGATAGGTTGGCTTGCAGAAATAGATTACCCGAAGGCATGAGGTAGGTGTGTGCATATGAGTTAAGACCAGATGTGGTGACCATGAACTGCATCTCTGTAGCAGGACCACGACTGGGATAGAACTCATAGGTAGGTGTTGCACCACCACCCTCGTAGGCGGGATCGGTGTTGGGCATATTCCTGTTGACGTAACCGCCGCTTGTGAAGCCACCGATGAGAACAATGGTGCCATCACCGAGCGCTTCTGCGGCGGAATACCAACGCATCTCCTGCATAGAGAGTACTGCAGGGTTATCGTACCACTGGCACTCCGAAGAGGACATGTTGTTCGCGCTCGTGCATGGGTTCAGGATACGGATGGCCTTTCTGCCATCGGCGTCGTCGTAGGCGGTGTCATATGTCGGATCAGGGGAAGCACCACCTTCGGAAAGGAAGATGAGTTGGCATGACCAAACATCGTGCATCACAGATCGGGGACCTTACCAACTCCGACAGCTGAATTACCACCAAAAGTGGCATATGAACCATTCGGAAGATGCATGCCAGACGCACAAAAGGTGTTCGTCAGCACATTCATTACCGTTGCTTCGTGCGTATTGATGTCCCTAATTCGGAGGACGGATGAACAAACGAGGAAGAAGACAGCAACGTTGACAACAGGTGCTCACCATACGGAGCCCCAGGCTGGGTGACCATCGACCTGGGCTGCGTTACCCTCTGACTTGTCGAGAATATACACATTCTCCTCGTTTCCGAGGAACATCATCATTGCACTCACAAGGGTGCTGCCTGCTTCGACGATTGAGCCGGCAGTCTGAGCTCTCGCCGCATTTCGGGCGAGAATTACGCTGGAACCGACCAGCCAGGGTAGTACTTGGCGCATCTATGATAAGGTCGAAGGAGTGAAGGTATACTTTGGTAGGGGAACTTGAAGTGAAGGGCGACCTGAGGCCTGAGGGCCTAAAAACGTGAGGGAGGAAGAAAGCGAATGGAAGGAGGGAATCTCAAAGACGTACTAGCTAATAAGGCACCGCGGAGCGGATGACTCTCGGCCTCGGCCATTTCCCGCAACGTGTCGTCGTTCGTCAAAGATCGCGCAAAGTGACCAGTCGCACGCGGCGCAAAGACCCCGAGCTAGCCCAGTTCAAGTTGGTCACTGGGAAGTTACTATCAGTGCCTCAGATCCGCAACTGAAATACATTGATCTGCTCACCAAGAATACACTGCATAGTAACGTCGAGTTTTCACAGATTTCTTCATGCTGATATCTGAGCAAGTAAGTTGAAGTGATGTCGGAACTAACCCTTTCTCGCTTGGGAATTGTCCTCGCGCTAGTAGCACTCGACTACCTGGACTTGAATGCACACAGGCAGCCTGGCTGGTTCGATCTGAACCTTCCGCTTCTGGATTTCCGGAAGTGATCACTGATCAACACGACGGAGCTTGATGACTCTGGGATCGATCTCTTCGATTGTAAAAACACGATGAAGGGTGAGCACGAAGCTTCATAGTGCAACTGACGCAATGAATATCCGTTGAGGGGTCGTATTATTCGTATTAGGCGTTGGCTGCAAGTAAGCGCGACCATCTCTGACAAGCAATCCACGTATAACATTAACATTGTGACTACACAACTCACGAGAAGATCAATCCAGATACAATAAATCGGGGTTACTACTCCGAGCTTCTTGTATTCGGATCAGCGTTATTAGACTACCAAGGTCGCAGCTTATGGAAAAGAGTGCGAAGTCTTGATCCAGCAACCCTCCAAGTCAAGTGCGAGCCTCAGGGAGTTTCCAGGGCATGGTGAGACTCGGATTGAGTGTAGGACTTTGACTCACCGGCAATTGCCGAAAGGAGTGACCTGATCTCTCTGGCCAAGTGGACGGCTTTGAGTGTGCCAGTTTGTACACCGTGTCGAGCGACAGCCTGACAACAAACTACGACCAGCTCGATTGTCTTGATGTCGGCGAGAACGATATCCGAGCTCGTCAACCAAGATACTCGTAGAAACCAGCAAAGTTTACAACCACACTTCTCTTCCTCAAACCTCGATTCGTATTCAACGATTCTTCGTCTCAGCGTACGCGTTGGACACGAACCCTTGCCGCGTTCTTCGCTCACTTGATATTCAATGTATACGCAGCCCAAACCATTCACAGAAACACACGTGAATACACGCGTTCCCACTCGTGTTCATACCTCTGCATCATCCTCTCAAGCTGTACATCGTCAGCGTCGTGGCCAGGCAAGTTCTTTCTTTTATGCTTCTCCATTCATTATCATCATCCACGCTGATCTGTGTATACACAGCACACATTCACAAACTCGATTTCTCAATCGTCACCTTTCACTGTGTTGTCCAGACCATCACCAGTATCCGCCCCTTCCATTCATGCTTCTCGTGCCCATGTTACCCAACGGTCCTCACGGCGTGGTTCCAACGCGTCTTCCGCAGTCCTATCACGTCCACAGGAAGTTATTGATCTTACCACTGAAGATATGGACGACGAATTGTCTGTGACTGACATGCTAGTTCCCCGACCTTTAGATGCTAGCGAACAACTCTCTGATCCTGGTCCAACTCACGGCCGCTGGGTTTCCAGGGGAAGCTCACCATTACCTGACCACCTATCCCTTTTCACACCACCACCACACTCTGGAACACGGGCACGAGTGATCCTTGACCATGTAGCAGTCCCCTCACTCCCGAAGGGATTGAAAAAATCCCATTATCAACCAGTCCTTGAGTCTCCTATTGTATCAGTTAACAAAACCCCTATCACTCCTGTGGTCAAGTTACCTCCTGTTGTCGTTGACGAATCATTCGCTCACAAACACATATCCCCCGTTGATCCGCCTCCATCCGGAGAGGGTAAGGGTAAAGAACGGGAGGAAGATGTTCCCTCTTGTGACGTGCCTTTGATGCCCTGCTTACCTCCCGGCTCTCCCGGGGATGTTAGAACGCACGATAGGGAGTTCGAGGACGTATTCTATATCCCAATCCCCCTTCAAGATGAGGACGGCTATGCTTATGTTATCACCCAAGATCTTGTAGTCAACACGCGTTTCCACTTTGCTCATATGTGGCGGCGGCACATGGCGAAACTTCTCCATCGACCTAGACTAGACAGGATGATCAAGTTTGAGACGTTTGGCATAGCATGTGTGGACACAGGCTTGGCGCATAATATCTCACCCCGCCTTCCTGGAACCACAGGATGGGTCACCACTGAGGAACTGCGTGACTGGGAGTTGATACCACTAGAAAACTTGCCCGTGGAAACTGCGACAAAGTCCCTTTCATCAATCGACGCTGAGACCGACCAACTTCTGCCGGCTTCCCAGCCGGAGAACGCTCTCCCTGCCGCGCTTGATCCGGGACCCTCGAATTGGAATGTTCCTCAGGAAGCCCCGGCAGTGGACGTTGACATGGCTGACGACATTAATCAGTATCTCAATGGGCTAGGTGGCTCTCCTAATAAAAACACAGATCTCTCTCGTCAATCACTCTACCCAAATCACACCTTCCGTCCTCGCTTCTTCCAATTCTCGAGACAAGCCCCAATGAACGATACTGGATCAGAATTAGCACATCTAGATCCGCAGCTGATACAGAATGGCGAGAACGAGGCTTTCTTCGGAATGCCTCCCAGCCCTTCCGCAGAAATCGCGGAATCATCCTTTACAGCCAGACCCACTCCTGATTCTCGACTAGGGCCAGTGAGCTTACTTCCTTCACAATCTAGCAACGACTTTGTTGGACAGACTGTGGGAATGAACGATTGGTCGTTTCATGTCGAGGGGGCTAGCTTCGCTCAAGGACTGCCTTCTCCTGAAAGTCAAGTTTCGCCGATCGCTCTGGGGACAATCGATCCTTCCCTTCTCGGAGGGGAGCATCCTCGCGCTTCCCCGCCACGTTCCAAGCTCGCGACTACTTCGCGAACCCAGTCCAAACTGCCAGAACCGATTGTCTATATTCGAAGGCCTATGGATTCTTCGTCGATGCCTTTGATGTCGGGCAAACGACCAGTTCAGATCAAATTTCGTGATCAGGTCGACGGAGAGGGGACAGGCAAAGATGAGATACCCAGCTCCCAGATAGCATCTTCTAGTATCGCACGTAATCGTGCGGAGGAATCTACAAGCAACGTTCAGGATGATCCCCTGCTTTCGAAAAAGCGTTCCGTGCCCTCACTCAAGCTGCGTGAAGGCGGTCATGGATACGGATCGGACCCCTCCTCGGATGTACCTTCAAATGCATATTCTGATTTCGTGCCCGAGACTTCCAAACCCAAGCCGAAGCTTAAAACCAAGTTTAAACGTAGGCGTGCAAGTGGCAAAGACAGAGAGGCGTCTGCTGAAAGCCGAAACCCCGAATTTGAACCCCTTTCCGAGAGGACATCTTGCCATCAATGTCGTAACACCACGGTCCGACCCAAAATGCAGTGCTCCAATGACCTTGGAGGACGTCGATGTGCAAGACGGTTCTGCAATCGATGTATCCAGAGGCGGTTTGTTCATTTCTCTTTATATCCTCCGTCGTGTTTCCTCATCATGTCCCTTTCCCCTCCCCTGGCAAATATTTCGTGGGGTTAATCACCCATCTCTTTTTCTTGGGGCATCACTGTAGATATCCCGAGATCACCTTCGACCAGTTCAGCGCGAGCTTCTTGTGCCCGGTTTGCACCAATACGTGCAACTGTTCTGTCTGCTCACGGAACAGGGGCGAAGAATTTATTTCCATGAGGGAAAGAAACTTCGCGGAATCTAGATTGCAAGCTAAAATAATGCTCGTTCGGGACGCTGGACAACCCATTCCTCGTACCACATCGCCGGTACCGTTCAAGAAGGTGCAAGGGAGTGTAAGCGCAGGGACGACACCAACAGCTGAGCTGGGATCGATTTCTGCACCTCCGATGTTTTGGGCACACATATATGGGATGGAAGGAGAACGTGTGGGGAGTGGGTTTATCCGTCATGAACATGTGGCGCCACCAAATAAAGCCCCAGCACGGAAGAAGAAAATCGAGAAACGCGACAAGGCCAAGGAGAAGGCGCATGCACCACGCGTATTCATCGGTCGTCCGCTTGAGTCATGGGGGATCCGTGTGGTGCGCGATCTAGAGCCAAGCGTCGATTTGGAGTCAGTCTTCGGTCCAGGGAACGAGAACGAGAAAGGCAAGGGCAAGGTTCGCCATAGGCGAGTTTATATCGGTAACCCTGCAGCGTTGCGCGAGCCGTACAGACGTATGCCCACGTCGTGCGTGTCGAATGCGGTCCAGACGCCTGCGTCTTCGCGTAGTTCGTCCCCAGCGATTGCCTCGGATCGGAGCTTCACGCCTCTGTCGGAATTGGGGATAGGAGCAGGTCATTGGCCTCAACCGGATGTTGGGGAATATTGTTCATGGGTGCCCCCATCTCCACCTGGACCGGTGGCTGTGGATGACGTGCCGGGTTTATGTGACGCGGTACTGGGTTCTGGACCGCTGAGCATTGCTGATCCATCCCTGGGTATGGATGTGAGTGTGGATGAAGAGGTTAGTTTGGGCTTGGACTTGGGCTTGGACGTGGACATGCAAGTAGATACGAGCACGGACGCCAGTTCCGGCGTTGGTGTTGGGGCGGATAGCGACAAGCGTACAGCCGCATCGTTGTCGGAGGCAGACATAGCGCGGGCGATCAGCGCAGCGCTTGCAGCATTAGACCACCCCTCTTGATTCCATGTTTTTTGGGTAAAGTCTTTTCGATTACCCGTCATACTTACGATTCATTTTGATTAATGATTTTGCATTTATGTGAAATCTTGGAAGGCGTTTACACCCTTGGTACTTACATATTGGATGGAAAGACTTATAATAAGTACGAAACGCCGAGTGTAATTATACATGAGAGAAAAGTGGATATAAACACCATATGGCTCCCTCTGACGATCATTACATCTGTGGAAGATAACAATTGAGAAACCGAACTGGGTGATCCGAGGAAAGGAGCAAAGTGCTTACCATCCACATCCAGAACGCCTCCATCTTGTTTTTCGGCGGGGGTTCATCATGCGTGTGGTGTATCCAATCAAGTCAATTTTCCCACTCTCTAAGGTCGCTCGCAACAAAAAGGATACGCACGTCGCTGCTTCGATTTCGTCCATGCCAGTCACAAAGTCCATGTCCTCTGGTTTGACCAATGGCACGCGCATGATGATTTTGGCACCGATATAGAGGACGGGGTAGAACATGATCGGGAAGTAGTCTGTCACGAAGCTAGCGGTGGACCATTCGCCCTTGAGGAACACTGGCCATGCGCTGAACTGTTAAGCATGTCACGGACCAACGTCCCCGTCCGATCAGTCAACGAGTCGTGTCAATTACGACAGGAAAAGGACGCAAGAAAAGTGTAAAAGCAGATGCACCGACACACCACCACGCTGCGAAGGGCTGGAATCGGGTTGTGTAGGGAAGAGTGCTCCTATCAATGCCTTGCGCGCGTAACCCCTTTGAGAACCTGAGGTAGGTCACACCGACACCGAACCATGTGAGAAGACCAGAGGTGGCGGTGAAGTTGGCGAGCCAGGTGAAGACGACACCAGAGCTGTTACCGAGGGTCATGTAGGCGAGGAAGGCAAAGCAGGAACAAAAGCCGACAGCGACGTAGGGCATTCCATGCCGTGTAGTGCGGCCGAAAAATTTCGGTGCACTACCAGAAATGGCGAGACCGTATAAAGCTCGTGATGAGAGGTAGAGATCACTAGAGCCAGCAGACCAAGCGGCGGTTAAAATGGCAGCATTTATAATCGAAGGCAAAACTTTAATCCCCGCCGCGTTGAAAGCAATGACAAATGGCGAGGCGGACGCATTGTTGGAGTCGAGGTCGAGATATGCATTGTTGGAGGGGACGAGCAATCCAATAATCAATACACCTCCAATGTAGAATATGAGGACTCGGATAAACACTCTCTTGATAGCTTTTGGCACATTCCGGCGGGGATTACGTGCTTCAGCAGCGGCCATTGCGACACCCTCTGTACCAATATACGCAAATGCTGCTTGTGTCGCGACACTGGCAGTGCCGAGGAAATGACCTTTGACACCGGTAATACCATCAAAGTTTTGGGCGAACGGTCCTGGGTTCTTCCAGTAGCGGAAGCCAATTCGATCGTGGTTTGGACCTCCACCGAGGTCTACCACAATACCGAGAATGATCATTCCAGTTATGGTTAAGACCTTGATTGAACTAGAAGTAACTTAGCGAGGACCGGGAAGATGAGCTACGCTGGCACTCACCTGAACCAGAACTCGGCCTCTCCATACGCACCTACGACAAACTGTAAGGGAGACGGCGAATGTGTAGAGGCAAGCGCTTACCAACTCCGAGTGCATTTATGCCGATGGCAACTACTAAGCACACGGTAATCCATACAGCGCTGTTCGTCGTTGAATCCCAGTAGCTGATGATGGCTGTTGCTGCGGATAACTCGGCTAGAAAAAGTTGAGCACAAGACTATTTTCGTCTATTTTTGGAAATACAAACCAGGTAGCGTCAACTAGGAAGGGGTGAGAAAACGTTCACAAGCTTGAACGTGATTAAAACTTACAGTCCAACTATACCAATAATTCCAGCCAGTTGTGAAACCGAATGCTGGGTCAACGAAACGCTCGGCGAGTTTGATAAAACTTCCAGGGAGAGGAAGATAGGCAATCATTTCACCGAGGGTAACCATAGTAGCGAAACAGATGGAACCCACGAAGAGGTAACCCAGGAGAAGACCGATAGGACCACCATTTTGGAGGGAAGTAGCTGTTCCGAGAAAAAGACCAGTACCGATGACACCTCCAATACTTATCATGGCTATATGACGGTTCTTCAACTGGCGACTGAGATGAGTGTTCGCCAGGGGTACTGGAGACTGGCCTTCGATGAACTTGGCATCGATTTCAACATCTGACTTCTTTTCCTGACTGGCGTCGTCGAAGGCCATGATGGTAGTAGGTCAGGAAGGAGAGGAAGAGAGGCGATCTAGGTTAGAACGGCCCATGGCTAGATATTAATAGCAGGACGTTATCGAGCAAGAATGATGTGGATAGACACGTCTGTCAGATAGTCCGGATAAGCAGGGACCGGTACCACAGTCGTCCATCAGCGATAATCGTGTCGCTGTGCCAAGTATCCAATGTCGAGTGGGTATCGGACCACGTACCTGTCGCATCTGTCCAGCGGCCACACCATACAGCTCCATACTCTCGCGGAGCATGTGCAACCTTCGCTTATTCCTACGGCAATCGTCGACCGTTATCAAGTTTGACTCAGGCACTTCGCACGCCGAATCGCTTCTGTATCCAACACCATCCAGATATCCGTCTGACCACCCGGAAAAGACTCGCTGCTTTCAAGTTGACTCCGAAGTGAGGTGTCGTACTACCAAGTCTTCTGTACTTGCCCTGCTAGCTGGACCAGTAAAGCAGATGCACTTCGATTCGATGACAGCACGTCAAATGTCATCGAGAATAGCCAACCTGATAAACCTTTGCGGTACAGTTAAATATTCTACGATAGAGTGTTTTTAGTCTTCGGAGCAGATCAGGACACCAATCAGATGTATTCGTCATTGTTCAACCGGTCGATACTAGTCGCCTGCGTAAGCCATCGCTCGAGATCAACACGAGCCTTGCAGGTTATCAGAGGTCCCCACTTGCAGAGGTTGGTTGCCATCAACAATGTACCTTCACGACCAACCCCGTTACTATGTGTCCGTCTGATTCAGTAATCGTGTATCGCGGTCGACTGTGTGGGGTCATCCTTTTATTGTCACTGGCTATTGGCGCTGTTCCCAAACCCTTGATAAGTAAGCTAACCCAACAAGAAGTCCAATCGATCGCAGACATTTCGTCACTCCAACGGGACACAAACACGGTCGATTATACGCAAACTCGAGTGTAACATTGCTAACACAGGGTATCATTATCCTAGTAGGTATTCTACAACCTGAAACCCGCGAAGAATTGCCGGATAAGGCCACCTGAAACCCTAAAAACTAAACTTTGGATCTGGATCCTTCGTCCGAGTCCTCACGTCCCGTAATACGGTAATAAACCATTGGGAAAGCGAGGAGAACTGAGCCAGCGCACAGAACCCATGAAGAAGCCAGGGGTCCGATGAAGGAACTGCGAGTCCGAGTCAAAGTCATTAAATGGCGTTTGGATTAACGATCAGAATGTAAAACATACGGGAAACTGTAAGCTGTCTCTCGCGCTCCTGCTGCGTAACCAGCGACCTGCAGGCCCTGGTAAAAACCGACAAAAACAGCCAGTTTGAAGATATCATCGGAAATGGCACCCAAGAGCCAATATATCAATGTGTTCCACATGGCATCCATCAAGCCACAGAAAATGAACAGCCAGAGGTAAGCGACGTATGTGGGATCCTTGTAATCAAGTTGAAACAGGCCGGCGTAGTAGGTTGTCGGAGGGGACTTTTGGAAGAAGTATGCCCAGATGTGAACCAGGAAGACAATTCCAAATACGATAGCGCATCCGGCAAATGCGCGAACCCGACGACTCACAGACGATCGATCGAGGATGCCAAAGCCAAGGAACACCGAACCAACCATCTGTGCTACCGAGAACGATAAGGTGTTGAGTTCATTCGCAGGTGTGCTAAAGAGTAGTTCATTGAAGTTAACTTGTTGTTGTTAGATAAAAAGTGTTCAGTTCGTGACCCTGTATGGAATACTGAAACTAATGACTTATGCCAGACGAGGAAATAACCACTTGTGAAGAACATGGGGAATAATAGGAGAACCATCGGATCAGTCTTGACCGCAAAATAGATGCTGCAACATGCTGCCTTCCATGACGATTTCTGAGGCATCATAACCCTCGAGCCATCCGCCCGAACAACCTTGGTTGGGTTGACAATCAGCAGAGCAAATGATGCTCCAACTAGAGTAATGACAAAAAAGCCAGGATTTTACAAGGATTAGTAAATGGTTCCGTGGAAGAAAGACGAATATCACAGACATATATTCCTGGCAAGGTCCCGGGGTAGCCTTGTGTTGCAAGATCAGGTTTGCTGCTATGCCACTGAACTCGAAAGCTTACCCGGGAAGAGCTGAATATGATAGATCACAGATTGAGAGTCAATAAAATAGAAGCAACCCAGAGTCAATTACTCACGACCCCCTCGAGAGCACCCGAAAAATCGATGGCAGAGGAAATAAGGGCGCCAAGATGAAATATTGACCAGAAGAGACTGATGACAAGGCCCTTTCGGTCAAAGACAGGATATGCCAGCATAATGGCACCTTGTGCCGTCCATAACACTCCAGCGCATGCTCCTTGAATGCCTTCTGCTGCAATAATGAACTTATATACTGTAGAATTTTTGTAGACGGCCCAGAAAGAGGCTATATAAAGAGTGTATCCTAGTCCTCCAATGAAAAGAGAGGTACAAGGTCCAAATACATTGACAATCACTCCAGCAAAGAAAGCAACGATTGAATTTGTTATAGTAGCTGCTAAGCTCCCAGTTGCCTCGATTGTTAAGAACAGCTGAAAGGTATCGGATGGAAAAACGTTCGGCAAACCAAGAAAGACCTCAAACATCTCTGGGCACACGAGAAACATTAATCCGAGCACGGATAACTGAACATAGGGACGGTGTAAGAATCGCCCTCTCTCCAGGACCTGGGTAGAAGAGACGGATGCCATGGGAGTGAAGGGATTCGGGAGAAGAAGAGAACTGGACCGACTGCAATTCTTCGAGGGCTTATTTATGAGTTTTTCACTCGCAAGGTATACCATCAAAATACCGGAAGCCGTACATGATCGTTCAAAATGCCAAGGAAAGGAGAGTACCTGAATGACCACGGGACATGTCTCGAAGTGGGAAGCGATGGAACTTTGCCTCGCCGTGGGAGCTCAAACGTCTGTCGAACAAGGACGAGTGTGCAAGCCCTCACAGTTGCTGGTCTGTCATGTGGTGAACTAGAAGGTCTAGCTGACTTGAAATAACTCGCCTTCCGTTTAGAACGCATCGATCAGATTCGACTGAGATCGAATAGGGCGCGACGGCCACTATCCCCCGCTTTCCCAAACTTTTACAGTGCCCTCCAGAACGTAGCAAAAAATGAGAACAATGGTGCGCTCCTTGCCATTACAATAAATCTTTAGGAACGCACGAAGGGAGAGGTGTCGAAAATGGCCACGCGTAAACGCGTCACATATATACTGACGAGAACTACTTTATCCCAGTCACCGACAAACTACCACTACTTGTCATCATGTCTGAAGATCTGATCGCTGGATGTCACTTCGTCTTATCTGAGCTGAACGGAAGTTGTGTATCCTTTGTCGAGTCGCAATTCATACACAGCTCAGTTTCGCTGAAAAGACTTCTTCAGATCAGAAGGTCGAATGTTGAACACAAAGAAGGTACGTACAATCGCAAATCATCTGAACCACTGCTCTCTTTCACGCGGTAGTAAATCATCGGGAAAGCCACGACAACTCCCACAACGCACAGTATCCACGAAATACGGACCGCCTCGCCGAAACTATAAGGGCCAGTCGAATCTATCTAGCGCTTTGATGATCGGATAGGTAAAGAAAACTCACGACGAATAAGCTTGTACTGGCCCCGAGGCCACATAACCAGCGGTCTTCAGCCCCCTGTAGAAACCAACGAAAACCGCTAGCTTCGATTGATCATTGGATATGGCGCCCAACAGCCAGTATGTCATCGTATTCCACATGGCATCCATGAGGCCACAGAAAATATAAAACCAGGCGTGGAAGGGATATACCGGGTCACGGAAATCGATCTTAGGAAGGTTAAAGGAATAATAGTTCTCAAGGAGTGGCCCTTCAATGAGGTATGCACACATGTGAACGATGAATACGATGACGACGACGACGGCCCACCCAGCGAGTGCGCGAGTTCGACGACTAAACTGCGATCGATCCAGAATACAGTAACCAAGAAACACGGACCCAGTCATTTGCGCTACCATGTATAGTACGGTATTGAAACCAGCAGTGCGCTTGGTGAAAAGTACCCCATTATAAGTGTTACGTTCTGAATTGACAGGTAAGCTCAAAAGAATGATAACACGACAGACACACGCTGGGGATGACTTACGCCACTCGTGGAAATAGCTGCTCAAAAAGAACATGGGGAATAGGAAGAGAATCATCGGGTCGGTCTTGAAGGCGACCCGAAAGCTATATAATGACATCTTCCATGATGGCTGTCGGAGATCAACAATATTCGTACCATCCGTTCGAACGATCAGCGCTGGGTTAATCATGACCAGAGCCGAGGACGCTCCAACAAGGGTAAGAATGATGAAGCCGAAGTATGTCTCATTTGAAACTTCAGACGAAAGATCAGCTCAGATACGATTCTACTATGGTAGAATGTTTACCTATGAACAACTAAAAGTGAGGTCAGAACCAATGCAGTTTAAGTAGCTCTACCAACTTACACTCCCATTCAGAGTAGCCGTAAGATCGAGTTCAGCGCTAGTAAGTGGACCCAGATAAAATAGTGCCCAGAAGGCACCGATGACGAGGCCTTTGCGGTTCTTCGTTGGATACGCCAACATCATAGAGCCTAGGGAAGTCCACAGTATTCCAGCGCATATTCCTTTGATCGACTCCCCAGCAACAATGAGATTGTACCCCTCTGGATGATTACGAACAATCAAATGAGAAAGGAGGTAAAGCGGGTATCCCAGTCCTCCGAGGAAGAGAGAACGGCAAGGTCCAAGGGCATTGACAACGATTCCAGAGAACACAGGGGAAACAGAAAAGGACACGAAATGTGCAATGAGTGCGTTGAGCCCAATTTGAGGAGGAATTGAGGTACGTGCACCCAAGCCATCGAAAATGTAGAGCATGCCCGGGCACATGAAGAAAATGAATCCGAGCATGAACAGTTGGAAATTTGGATGGAGCTGCCCGCTCCTGCTTTCTGTATTCATGACCGAAGAGCGAGTGTGAAGGATGGCGGGACTGAGCCTGAGGTCCACTTTGGTTGCGGAATTTTCAGCTCTGACAATATTTCTCGACGCGCTGTGTGAGAGAACATCAGTGACTTACTGTTATGAGTCAAATGACTCCTGAGGTCGTGCACTCTTCTATCCCTGAGTCTTTCTTTGTCATCTCTCGTATATCGTAGTTGTTAGTCGTTTCGTTCTCGTTTCCCCTAACGTCGTGCTTCTCTTTCCTAGGTATAGTGTTCTCTCGTCGTTTACTTGTATCACTCAGTATTTTCTCTTTCCTAGTATCCAACGTGCTTTATCGTATTCGCGCCTCGGATTCTGGCGGTCTGACACTTACGGCGTGAGGCAACATGCTCATGCTCGACATGGACAAGAAAGGCCTCCTAGATGGGCATTCGAATAGTGAACCGATGCATCTAACTTAGCCTCTGCAGATAAAATGAACGTAGGGCGTCGTCATGAAATCAAGCTCTACTAGAGATCAACTTCTTCAAGAGGGTGCTAGTGGCATGGGCAAAACGTCGGCTACTCTCTTCTTTTTGATGACTTGGCAGGGGAGATGAAAAGGACTTCAAGTTTAAATCCATGTACATATTTCGTACAGCTCGTAGGGTGGAGACTCCAAGTTCAAGCTGCTAGTAGTAGTACATTGAGAGCGACGACAATCAAAAGTTCATGTGATCAAGCGGAACGCATCCGCCTTGGAATACGCCGACACACACCGATAGCCATTACTTCCTCAATGTCCCCTGACGCTTACAAGTTCCTACGCGATGTCGACGCATACATGTTCGATGCGTTCGGTACGACAGTCGACTGGTATACAACGGTGAAGCGCGAAGTCGCTCTCAGGAGCAATGGCGTATTGCAGCTTGAAAGTCAGCTCTCTCCCTAGATGCGTGGTCAGAAGTCCATGAGCATCCATACTGACCAAGCGATCCCGTCCGTTCACCAGGCCAAAATGTAATTGACTTCGCTCAGGAATGGAGAGAAGGGTATTACTCCCACATGTAAGTATTCTCCGAATCGAATCGCGAGAGGACGTCATAAAAGTCCATCGTTCAAGTCGCGCGATAAACGCAGGTGGCGAGGGCAGCCTCAACGTCGATGTCGTGCATCGCGAGGTGAGCATTCTTAGTCTCATCGCCATGCTCTGTTGCGTTCATGATCTGGTTATGGCAATGCCCTTTTAAACGTAGATACTCGATAGGATGTTAGCTTCTGAACGCTGGTCCCATCTCGCCTCCATTTGGGACGAAAACGCTCGCAGCGCGCTCGTACAGGTGTGGCACAACTTGGACGTCTATGAGGACACAATTCCTGGGCTCACTGAGCTCAAGAAATCTGGCATTGTGATCACACTGTCGAACGGAAGTTACAGGTTGCTCGTCGATATGGCAAAGAACAAAGGGTTACCTTGGGACGGAATCTTGTCGACTGAGCTTTTCGGGGTATACAAGCCGTGCGTTTATGCCTTGACAACATTATGCTCGCATAGCCCTTCTGAATATCTGTTGTTAATTCAAAGGATTGCTGGGATGCAGGCAAAGAACAAAGGGTTACCTTGGGACGGAATCTTGTCGACTGAGCTTTTCGGGGTATACAAGCCGTGCGTTTATGCCTTGACAACATTATGCTAGAGGGCCATTGCCAACATATGACCCTTCGATAGGACAGCACAAGCGTATCTTTCAGCGGCATACCACCTTGACGTTCGACCTGAACGCATCGCAATGGTTGCTGCACATAAGTGGGACCTTCATGGAGCTGCACAAGCGGGGCTTAAAACCGTGTATATCCCTCGTCCGGCAGAAGACACAAAGGAGATTAGAGAAGCCATGAAGAGTAAGGTAGAGGGAGGCTCCGTGGACTTGGTGGCAAAGGATTTCCAGGAACTGGCTAGATTGGCTGCAACAGCGAGAAATTAGGACAGATTCCTTGACAAACGCCGGATGAACGCGTTCAATGCATTGGATGGTAAAGATTGATCATATCTGGTACTTCGTGCTAGATTGTTTCATGCCTCGGATGCTTGCAAATGATTTGAGCTGGACACTGGTACTGACGGATCGCAACCCTAATATATCATGACCGCTTGAAGCGATCCAATGCAGAAGGTTTCTTCGGCTCGATCTCGCCCTTCTCAATCGCTTTCGTTATCCGCCGCTCCTCCCTCTGCTTCTCCAACTTCGCACGAATAGCAACCTGCAAAACAATGAGCAAAATTGCCTTGTGACAAGCCGTGTGGCACGAACCGCAGTAGGGTCGATGACATTTTTGCGTTGTTTTCTCAAGTATCTGATCGATTGTATTAGTGTCAAGCATCTATGGGGACCATAGATTAACATACCGTTTGAGACTCTTTCCCTTGCCACGCATCTTTCTTTTCTCCCGTTCCTCTCTCGACTTCTTTTTACCGCTGCCATCACCATCAGCACCGTCGTCGATACTATTGTCATCATCCAGCTCTGTTTCGTCCGCTTTCCCTTGTACACGAAGTCGCTCTAGGCGCGGTAAACGCGCGAAAGGAATATCGTGCTTGTCGTTGACTGCAGTCGTCAACTTCGTCGGAGGCGCTAAAGACCCCACAAAGTCTGCATCGAGAGCGATCATGTCTGGTTGGATCTTATCCAGAAGACCCTTGACCTCACGTTCTCGTCTCGTTTTTTTGTTCTCGAATGGATCGGCTTCCGTGCTGTCAAAGTTTGCTTCTCCGGAGCCGGGTACAAGAATACTAGAGAGACCAGCATTGTGTCCGATCGTGAGGATATCTTGGAAAGGGCAAAACCGCACAGAAGTGAGCGGTCGATTTGGTATCGGATGTGTGAGGTACAGAGGTGGGGCAACTTTCGCAGAGAATGAGGTTTGTATCGAAGGCTTCGTGTAAACATTCACGCTACCACCAGTGGCAACTGCCAAAGCGCCCTTTGCACTCCACTCAAGTTCAGCACTACCACCTCTTGTCGACCATTCCCTGACAGCACCCTTCCAATTTCGACAGTCCCAAACTTTGATAGTTCCATCCGCACCAGAAGACGCCATATATCGGCCACCTGTGCTAGGATCAACGCTCAGACCTACCACGGGACCAAGGTGGGCGAGAAGCTGAACGGCGGGGTGTGGTAGATTCGGTGTCCATAATGACACTACACCGTTCTGATGTCCGAGATGGATAACGGCGTTGTGCCGGTTTTGAGTCATAGTGCGGCATGCGCCAGCCTTTGTCCGGTGCTCAGCGACAAGCACACCCGTGGTCGTATCTTGGTATTTAAGATATCCGGTGTTACCCTACGAAAAAAGATGTTTATAGGTGGCAGTGGAATAAGCATTGCAATACTCACAACGCTCGCCAGTAACCAATGGTATGGGAGAAATTCTAGTCTTGTGGGCTCGATGTGAGCTTTTAGTCGGTGCAGCTCAACACCATTTCTGTCGTAGATAAAGACATATTGCTTTTGCGCAACAGCAAAGTAGGATTGATCCTGCAGAAACGTTATATCGCGACACGTTTCTTGTAGTTGCAATTCTGCATGCATAGTGCCAGTTTGCCAGTCGAACGTAGCTACATGCCCCGTATTACCGACGATGGCCATATGTCTTCCATTTTTCGAATATCGTGACCGATAAGGGCCCCCGTCTAATTTCCACTCTTGACGACCCTTCGCAGCCTCCTGTCCAGCACCCTCAACTATGACATCCTGGCTGACTCGCCACGTCTTCTCCAAGTCATTCTCCACCTGCATCAACCCAGAATCACCTGTCAAGAGTAACTCTGCATCCTGGAGAAGGGCTTTTGAGCGCGCGGCATGTGCAGCCTGTCGGTTAAGTTGGGTTCGTAGCTTGAGGTCCTTGATATGAGCGTGTTTGGGGAGTTTATCGGACGCGGGAGATGATGAACGAAGGGATTTGGGTAGGGATGTATTTTGTTTCACGGATGTCAATGTCCGGTCAGAGGATGTACTGGCCTTGGACGATGTCTTGGATGCGTCGAACTTCCTGCCTGTTTTTCTGCCATTGTCGAGTTTCTTTTTCTTCGATAAAGGTTGTATCGCATTCGCTCTTGCAAACAGCGAGTCCATCTTTAGAGAAACGACCGTATTTGTGGTTCAGTTGTTCATGCGAACTCGAACGCGGTCACATAAAGCTTAAGGTAGATCTTTTGGCGGACGAATTAGATATTTCCAAATTCGGATGTTTGGCAAAGGCTTTAGAAATAAACAACCACCGTCAACTTCCATCTGTTAAAAAACGAATGATTAAATGAAGGCTGAGTTACTGTGATAGAGTTTGAACAGGTCTTTGAAGACACGAATTACATCAAAACCTCTCTATATAACAAAGGCAAAATTTATATTATTAGCGTCTAGATTTGCCCGTAGTGACACTAGAAGAATGAATCTTCAAAGATGGCAGCAGAGTCGGAAAAGGAATGAGAGCTATTTAATACGACATTACGCCAAACATGGGATCCATTTAAGATGGAGTGGTGAAGAGATAGTTTTACTAGAATAATGATGAGACAGACTGCAGAGGCTAATCCCATGTGATAGATCACAGGTGTAGTCGACTAGAAACGTCCGTATTCAATAGGGCAACGCTTATAACCAAATACAAGCGAAAGAAGAGATGAAAAGAGTGAAAGAAATAAAAGAAAGGACATAAAAAATCAGTCCGCGGCCCCCTATCCCCAAGAGAGACAGAATTCATCGTCCATTTATATGTGCACTGTTCTACAGGCGTTGTCCAGTACTACTTCTTCCAACCGCGTCTGCACTGTAAGGATCGTAATTGGGCATGCTCGGCCGTTCGTAATAGTCATCTCTGTACGGTGTTTGCAGACTGACGGTGCTTGCATTCCATGCCATGCTCGAGTTATCTTGTTGCAATGGCACAAACGCACTCGAATTGGAATTTCGTGCGTCATCGACATTTCTTGCCAAGGCGGCAGCACCACTTGCAGTAAACCCAGCGCGCGTTGCACCCATGGCATACGAAGCAGCGGGATGCTGACGACTTGCGGCACGCCGTCGGCGGGCTGCAACAATGCCGAAAATCGCGCCGATGATGGCAATAACCGCAATGACACCAACGATGATACCGATGATAAGCCCAGTGTGCGAGGTAGAGCTACTGCCGTTGGAAGCGGCGGCATTTTGAACACTCGGTGGGAGCTCGCTCACATCGCTCACAGGTTGAGTTCCGAATTGACCATTTCCGACGATGAGCATTGAGCCGTTACTTGGGACGCCATTGACAACAACCCACATGAGACAAGGCCCGGGAGTGAGGATGTTTGGGTTTGGGGGCACCTGAGAGACGTGGAGGGTGATGGAACCGTCACTGTTCACGGTGTAGGTGTTGTTCAATTGAAGATAACGCTGACCCATATTCATAGCATGGGTGGTGAAACCGCCACGAGTGAGAACAACCGTGGTGTTAGCAGCAGCCTGGTTAGGAGACCCGGCATACGACCCCGAAGGCAGTGTTAAGTTGAAGAATGCACCGCCATACGAGAGGGTTTTGGGCATGCCCGTAGGTTTGGGACGGACAGAGGCATTGAAGTAGGATGGATAAAAGATCTCAGCAGTGTAAGTAGTTGGGTAGATAGTCGATTGATTCACGTCGATGTTTGGGTTGGAGCCAGCAATGAGTACAGAGCCATCGGGGAGAAGCATTGCAGAAGAGTGGTACAAACGAGCGATGTTGGACGTTGCGAGACCGGCGTTCGACCAGCGCTGACCACTTGGCATGTTGGGATTATAAATCGCGGGTTGGCCAACTGGACCAGAGGCAAGGGATTCACCAAACCCCATTTGACCGTACGTGGGTGTCTGGCCAGTGGCCTGAGCATATCCAGCAGTACCATTGCGTCCTCCATTCACGAGGAAGAGCCTGCCATCGGGAAGAGTAATGAATTGACCCATTGTACGACCCTCGAGCATGTCATCATCTTGGACGTAGGCTGGAGTAGAACCATCCTGAGGTTCGGGAGTGATGCGCTGGCAGTCCGCTGAGGCAGGATATGTCCAAGTGTTGTAGTTAGGGTATGAGTAGTTGCCCCAATATTCGTCAGGCATGTCAGAACCACCACAAAAGAGGACAGTAGGGGTCCAATTGTTTGCAGGGGTTAGAGGTAACATGGCGACGGCACCAGATGCGGGATAGACACGCACCACACTCCCAGGCATGGGAGGCAGGGGGTACTCAGTATTATTCAACGGGTTCCAAAGCATCGTTGAAACATTTGCCTGGATGAGCATGTTTCCTGAAGGCATCAGGTATGTGTGCGCATAGGCATTGAGACCCGAGGTCTGAATCATGAACTGCATGACGGTCGCATTGCCCTTTGAGGGGTAAAACTCGAAAGTAGGCTCAGCAGCACCACCTTCATACTCGGGATCCGTATTTGGGGTGTTCCTGTTGATGTAGCCACCGTTCACAAAGCCACCGATAAGGGCGATGCTTCCGTCTCCAAGAGCTTCTGCAGCGGAATACCAGCGTTGCTTTTGCATGGAGAGAAGTGTCGCATTATCGAACCACTGACAGTAAGGGGAATTCCAATCGTCGCTGTCTGTACATGGATTGAGGATACGGATGGATTTTGTACCGTCATAATCTTGATAGGTAGCATCGTACGCGCCAGAACCATACTGGTTTAGTACCGAACCGATCGCGCCACCTGGCCCTATTGCACCGTTTCCACCGAAAGTGGCATACGAGCCATTTGGGAGATGCATGCCAGAAGCACAGAAAGTGTTGGTGTAAACTTCCATAAGCTGGGTCTGATGGGTATTAAAGTCCCATACGGAACCCCAAGCCGGGTGACCATTGATCTGGGCGGCGTTGCCCTCTGCTTTGTCCAGGATGTACACCTTCTCCTCGTTTCCAAGGAACATCATCATTGCGCTGACTTGGGTATCGCCAGCTTGCACTATGGAACCCGCTTGCTGAGCAGCGACGAGGGTAGCGGTGGCTGCCAGGCCCACAGGGAGCCAGGGTAGTGAAGAGAACATGGATGTAAGGGTAGGGCGATGAAAGATTGAAATGAAAATATGTATGTGTACTGCGAAGGGAGTGAAATGAGCGTGCAGAGGCCACAGCGATGGCCGTTTGTTGTGAGGGCAAATCCAACGCAACCGCGTCTCTCATGATTGTCCTTTTCTTAGATCACGGACCCCATAAATAGATTACCTCCCTTTTGATTGAATCAACACAGCTCTCTCAATCTTACACTGTCCAAATTATATAGTACTGCTGCTAGTAGTATTTTCTAGTTCATCCAGACCGACCTCGTCCTACCTTTTTTTTTTTTTTTTTTGCTGCTCCGTCTGGGGTCCGCGTTCCAACTTGTCCCAAAAATAGTTAGTACTTTTTATATATCGATAATTTTGCATTTATATTTGAGCTAAATTTCGGGTCCCGCCGTTGCCGCTGCTGTGCCGTGAAACTGAAAGTCAGCGACGAGTACAGTCTGTACTGTACTACTATCGTAATGCTGTCTCTGTAGCCTCTTCGTTGGTTGACAATTTAACATCTTGCCAGTCAGTTGCACTTGGCGGCGCGCACACGCACGTCCAACTGGGTACGTTGCTTCTGTACACGCAGCCTCGCTTGCTGCAGCACTTGTTCTTCTTCAGATTATGTACCTTGAGCCCTGGTGCCCACCCGGGACTGCTAGGCCTGGAAACCAACGCGTCCTTGACTCTCTAAGAATTCCATGTCAATCCCTGCCACTCCGCCGTTGATCTACTTCAGCAAATCCATGTGCATCTCATCTGGGAATCACTATTCCGTTCTAGTCGAAGATGGGCGTGTTCCTGCTTTGCAGATTGCGCTCAACGCCCACGCCCATCACCGGGTGTTCCCACCAGGCCCATCACGCTGCACAGAGGTTGTTCCGGGTCCGACCCGCATCTGTCAGTAATGGCACTTGAAGGAGGTTACCGGAAGATAATTCCTCGCATGGCACCATCACAGCACTCCGCGAAAGCAAAGCAACCAGGCACAACTCAGTTCACTAGTATGCAGAACCCTGCTTCCCTGTACAGGTATTTACCTATGGATGCGAAGGGATTCGGAGTGCCTTCAAGTTATAGATACCAAGCTACATAATACGCCGATACTTTACGCTTACACCATGGACGGGACATCATGTTCCTCGCCAGTAAACAAAAAATTTCCTCCTCTTATCGGCCGAGGCCGTGGCAAAGTGTCAGATCCTCGGAGCCTCAACTGACGGAGTCGAGGTAAGTAGGACAACTTACCCACCTTGGCAAGTAAGTCAACCAAACAGTTCACTAGCACGCCAAGGTGTCTGATGAGTCAAGGTGAACCTGGCAGGCACCTTAGCGAGAGCGGGTACCAAACTCTACTTGCAGGGAAGAGATGATATGTTTCGTCATCAACGTCCACCACGACAGTAATTACGATCCAGTCTTCATTCCGGTGGCATTAGGTCGCAGAACCAACCCCCCGGCCCTGCACAAGACACCCACGCCCATTGTTTATTTCCCCTCATCACCCTCAGTTGAACTTACAACCTTTCCTTCACCTCTCTCACACTCCTTGCTAGTATGACTGAAGAAGTTCAAAACTCGAATCACCAAGTAGCCACTGAACCTCCTGTAAGTTGATTTGCCTGTTCTCTGGCTGATATTCGCCTGACGTCGAGTCTTGCAGAAGGTGGGACGTCTTTTTCATACTTGTCAAGGAATGAGTTACCTATCCGTTACTTCCGCGACAGAAAAAGAAAGGGTTCTGGTCTAAACTCACCAGTCGTTCATCAAACAACGACAAGACCCAGGATGGCGAAGCACCCAAGAACAAATCATTCATGACCACACTATGTAGCAAATTCATATGCATGGATATTTCCATCCGTTAATTCTGTGTTACTTTTAGCTCGTACAAGACGCTGGTCATGCTGCCGGGAAAGAAGTGGCGGACCTCGCCGAACACGAAGTAACGCAGCAGATCGAGTCCGCAATCGACAATAACAACAATCCGTCTCAAACGACATCAACCACATCACCTGATACTCAGACCACCCCAACCGACGCGGTCAACAACGCGACTAGTTGGGCAAAGAGAATGGTGGATAGCGCACAGCAAAAGGTGCAGAGTTTACAAAATATCGGGTCATGATGGATGGTCGCTACCTGCTTTGGATTTTCTCCTACGAGTTTGTAGGCTCTCCCCTCTGTCAAATGTATTCTTGTGAAAAAGGGCATATTTACGTAAAATCTCTTCTGAGCGGTCTGTAAACACGTTCATTCATCGAGCACCAATATTGCGAAAGTCTTCACACAGCGACTCATATTCTTACGAAACCCAATGTTGGTGCAGATGAGACTGGCCGATGGGCCGAGTGGAGAATGATCAATCGGTACTAGGTAAGCGTGTGAGGCACCATTGCTGTACCACTGTGAGGGACATGAGCACGATAGTTAGCGCAGTTCAACAAGGTAATGATGGCGAGTACTCAAGCCTTTGGTAGGAAGTCCTGTCTTTGTTGGATAAGTGCAACAAACCAACCGAGTGTTAGGATTGTTGTTCCTCAGTCCGCAGACCACAACACAGTCATCGACAGCGACTACGATATTGCTCGGCTGGAACTGTAGTATTGTCTTACATCTATCTTACCCGTATATTACTGTGAGTTGACGAATCCTTCGGTGATGGAAGACGAGCAAGTTCCATTCCAATAGAAGGTAGGGTGGAGCGTGAGCTTGAGTAGTCCAGCGTGGAGTTGTTGGATGTAGTTAATAAAAGGATGTAGTCGATGAGAGGGTGTAAAAATGATGAGAGGGTGTAAAAATGCCCAACGCCAAGGAGGTGAACGACTGTCTTCTCTTCATCCCGAATGAGCGACTGAGAGGATTGAGATATCGATCGATTGCTTATGCACGCAACACATCGGAACTTTTATGCAGCAAGTAGTCAACGAAATAGGCCCGGGACAGTAGGCAAGTGTCGATAGAGATTCGAAAACGTCGATAGAGACCCCACTACATAGGGGCAATTGGTAACTGGAGAGATAAGATTAGATGAAGCACTCATACTTTGTCAGCCATGGGATTCAACGGACGATCTCTCCGACTCCGTTCATTCTTTAATACCTTACCATTGATTTTCGCCAAATCATTGCCATGGGTCTCTTTCCTCCAATCAACTTTCCCAAGTGGCTAGAGTCCAACTCCCACCTCCTCAAACCACCCGTGAATAACTTCTGCCTCTATCGCCAGAAAGATTTCACGGTCATGGCTGTTGGAGGACCCAACGAACGGAACGACTACCATGTGAACGAGACAGAGGTTCGTCCTTCTCGAAAACGCTCCCGACATTCCGTTCCGCTCATGCGTAGGGATGGACACCCAGGAGTGGTTCTATCAGTACAAGGGCGGCATGTTATTGAAGGTAGTCGATGGGGAGGAGTTTAAGGATATTAGGATCGAAGAGGGGGAAATGTTTTTGTTACCTGGTGAGGAGAGCATGCTCTCCTTTCCTCGCTCTCGGATGGATGCTCATTACCTGTCGATAGCAAATACGCCCCACAACCCCGTAAGGTTCGCAAATACGATCGGTATCGTCATCGAAGCCGCTCGTCCGCCAGAATCGAATGGTGAGTCGGCATGTTAGTAGTTTGTCTTTCTTGTTACTCACAGTAGTCTATGTCATGGTACTACCGCTTAGACTTGCTGCAGTGGTATTGCCGCGAAGCTGTTCACACGAAGCCGACTATCATCCACAAGGAGAGTTTCCATGTCACTGATCTCGGGACACAGTTAAAGCCTGTAATCCAACGCTGGCAGAATAGCGAGGAATTGAGGACATGCAAGGAGTGTGGTAAGGTCGCTCCCCCCAAGTAACACTAGAGGAGAGCTATTCAAGGTGAAATTGGCATGGGAATGAGCAGCTGCAACATTGTGATTTGTATAGTTATTATAACATCTATCGATGTCTGTATCGTTCTGTTGTATGCAGCCATCTGTAGGACAAACGATCATGGTCTAAAGCTCTAACAATCGGAGCCTGAAACGGGAGTTGACCAAGTCGATAGACGCTTTCGAGGTTTGACCTTTGCGAGTCCATCATAAGACTCATGCGCTCGTGTCGTTACCTCTTGTCGCTCACTAACATACCCACCCCGAAATGTCATAACATGCAAGAGCTTCCATCAGCCTCAACTGAGCGTGCTCGCCTCCAAACCCTTCTATCTCAGGGGGATCAAACGTCCCTTTGTGCCGAGCTCGAAGCGAACCCGCTCTCCAAACACATTCTGCACGGACTTGCTTACACCATCGGCTCAGCATTAGGTTCCGATCCACCCACACGTGAGGAATGCTTTGGCGCATTCACTGCTTCGGTGACAAACAGCGGACTTACAGCTGGAGGGAAAGCCTGGTCGAAGCATGCGCACCGATCTGGGGATGGGGAGACAGGGGGCGATCGGGTAGGATGGTGGGGTGGTCAGCCGAAGGGACCAGTCGCGTCTATCAATGAGAAGGCGGTGGGGTTGTTCGAGAGGGTGATGGATGGAGCGACGTGGCAGAACTTGCATTGGTTACCGCGTCAGGTGCTAGTGTATGAGGTGAGGGTGGAGGAGGGGTATGGTATGCGGTGGTCCCAGGATCGGAGCAATGTATCAGACGGGGAAGGAGAGACTGGTCACGGACTGCCTGGAGGTTGGATCTTCCGTGGGTTCGTCGAGCCAATGATGGAAAACGGACACGAAGTTGGCTGGAAACATTGACAATTGAATAAAATAAAATAAACACTCTCTTGACAATGAGCGTGACAATAAATTGCAATATATACGCGTGACAGTCGCGTGACCGACGTCGCTGTCGCTGTACCAGAGAGTCGCTACGATCCTACGTACTAGGTCCTATCAACCATCACGGAGACAATGTCGACCTCGAATGCAAATGGTCAACGGAAACGTAGCCGCTACACCCATGCAGAGGCCATTCTTGGTCCGGACCTTTCTCACCGGTTGGCAGACACTAAAGTATTGCTCGTCGGAGCAGGCGGAATCGGATGCGAACTATTGAGCTATCGTCCTTTCAATTTCATCGATCTTGTCTGGTATACTTATCCCTCTCTGCAGTGAAGAACGTCGTCTTGACCGGTTTTGGTCACATCACACTCTTAGACCTCGATACCATAGACCTCTCCAACCTGAATAGACAGTTTCTCTTCAAGAAGAAGGATGTAAAACAAAGTAAAGCCATGGTTGCGGCTCACACTGCTGGCGCTTTCAATCCCGACGTCCGCATTCAACCCATACATGCGAACATAAAAGAACCACAGTTCGACGTTGAGTGGTTCCAGTCATTCGATATTGTACTTAACGCGCTCGACAACCTCGACGCTCGCAGACACGTGAACAAAATGTGCATGGCCGCTGGTATTCCTCTGGTCGAGTCTGGTACAGCGGGGTATCTCGGTCAAGTCCAGCCTCTCCTGAAGGATCGTACAGAATGTTTCGACTGCATACCTAAACCTGCGCCAAAGTCGTTCCCTGTGTGCACTATCCGATCGACGCCTTCGCAACCCATTCACTGCATTGTCTGGGCCAAAAGCTATCTCCTACCGCAATTATTCGGCGAAGATGAAGACGGCGGAGCCGAACTAGACGAAGCCGAGAAGCAAGGTGAAAATGCACAAGAGATAGCAGCGTTGCGGAAGGAAGCTTCGACGTACAAGGCTGTTCGGAATGCATTGCGGTCAGCAGAGACCACAGAGAGTGCTGCCAAGACTGTTTTCGAGAAGGTCTTTAACGCCGACATCAAAAATCTTTTGTCGATGGCGGATATGTGGCGATCAAGAGAAAAGCCGACACCTCTTGAGTTTGACGGCATCCTGGACGGCAGTTTTGTCGTAAAAGAACCTACGAAAAGTGCTGGACCGTCTGCAAATTTGAAGGGACAACTTAATAGACATGTCAATGGGGATGCTAACGGATCGACGTCCTCCTCTCAGCAAGCAAACGGAGGATTAAAGGATCAGCGTGCACTCAGTTTGCAAGATAACCTGGCCCTCTTTATATCTAGCACGAACCGGTTAGCGTCCCGCATCCGTGCAGGTGAACAAACGATCTCGTTTGACAAGGATGACGATGATACGCTAGATTTCGTCACTGCTGCTTCAAATCTGCGATCGGCTGCATACTACATCGAGCGAAAGACGCGCTGGGAAGTCAAAGAAATGGCTGGTAATATCATCCCCGCCATTGCAACCACGAACGCTATCATATCTGGTCTGATTGTCCTCCAAGCTCTACACTTGTTGCGCAAATCATACACCTCTCTGAAGAACGTGCACGTTCAATTTAAACCCGCAGTCCCCCTCAGCACGGTTAATCTCTGTCCGCCAAACCCCAAATGCGCTATCTGCCGAGATACGTACGCGAACGTGCAGTGCGATCCTTCGCGTGTGACGTTGGGAGAACTCGTCGACGGTATTCTTGGCAATGGAGATGGTGAACATGGCGGGACAGGTAAACGTGAGGTCAGCGTATTCGAGGCACAGCGCATGTTGAGTGACCCCGACTTTGACGATAACCTCGAACGGACGCTCGAGAGCCTGAATGTGACGCGAGGCAAGTTTATTGCGATCGTAGATGAAGATGGTGAATGGGGGACGATCACAGTGGCGCTTTGTAACCTTCCACCGAACCATTCGACTGATGGCCCAGCTCTGATATTGCCGCCTTCACTGCCAAAACCACCATTCACGCCGCGGTTGCCTACACCTGTTCCACCTTCACGGAAACGGTCTGCGCCAGACGATGACATCGCTGAAGTGGAGCCGTCCACGAAGCGGCTGAAGACTAACGGGACAAGCGAGGTATCATCCACATCCATACCCACATCTCAACTTCCGAGTCCAAGTAAGAAACGGAAATTGGACGAAGATGGCCTTGTGATGTTGGATAGTGCGACGGAAGAGATGGATAATGACGATGTCATTGTGATAGATTGAGTCACCGGCATGGTACGCATGAGAAGGAGAGGGGAGGGAAATATGACCTTATTCTGGGACAGGTAACTGCAGTCCGTTGTTCTTGTCGTTTTTATCTACTGTTCTTGGTTCTCGCTGATAATGTTTACTTTATTTCGCATGCGAGAGTTGACGAGAGATAAGGTTGGCGTTAAATTTGTCTCAGATAGAGTCGGCTGACGTGATTGAGTTGTAAAGATGAGTTGGTGCTAGCATGCGCGTGTCCGTCAGTGCTTCAGTGCTCGAGCGGGTCGTTTTTGACTGTCACCATTGTGTCGGCTTAGAACGCCATATTATTTTCCGGTCTTCTCTAAAGAAACTTATCTCTTCTCTACATAAAGTTAGGACTCGAAGCTTATCATTGTCGTATGTGATGCGTTTGTCGTGATGTCGAGTTCTTCTTATCGTCGTGGCTGACCTTACTATTTCTTCGTACTGCGATGGTGGTTTTACAGAAGGTGGGATCGGTGATCTGGCTAGACAGTCGGATCCGTATGCTTGCCCCTTTGACTTTACGTCAGTATAGCGTTTAGTCTCTTGCCTCTGAAATGAGGTCCTTTTTCGGTTCATATGAAGATGTTGAAGGTGGTGTTGGGGACTTTGTTCATCCTTTGGTGTTGATTGTCACTCAAGCTCAAATCCCAGCGTGACCCGTCGAAGATGTCGAAGCAGCTTGGTCAAGATATGAAAGTCAAGCACAGGTTTCGCAACATGTTGTGGATTACATTCATAAGATTCGCTGTTTTCATCAACTGGGCTAGGTTTGGGAGCTGAGTTGTCTTTGAGCTGTCAACATGTGTGTTCCCCTCCGGTCTCTCCCCAGGAGTGTTTGACTCATCGTGTCACCGTTTGTTAACGTTAAGCAGCCACCTGAGCCCTCTTGGCATCCAAGAGCGTGTAATTGGGACCTTGACGGCTACAGCGTCATTTTCTCAGAACTGCTGCAAGTTGACACTGGTTGACGTGGTGCAGCAAGTACGGACCGAAGAAACTCTCAAGACTCGGCACGTACTTAATGGCTTTTAATGACAGTCATAGACCCTCCAGGTGGTTCTGATCGTCACCTCGCTGATCATTCCGTGTCGAAGAGCAAAGCATTCGTTGCGTCCTTCCTTCAAGTTGACTGGCGGAATTATGTGGAACGACATTCGGTGTTGTAGTGAGTCAATCCCTTCGTCATTGTGGAAATGTTTTCTTTGCGCCTGAGGTGATACCATGTAGTTGTACTTGCTTACTGATTGCAGGGTGTCTTCGCGCTCGCCCATTGGGCTGTCTTTCTTTGAGGATTGGTAGGGTTACTAATGCGATGTAACTGCGAGGCGGATATGGTCATGAAACGACGGTATGTATTTTGTCAGCCAGCATCAGGTAGTAGATGGTTCCTCGGATCGGGCTTAGTGCTTGTCCGACCTATGAACTAATCATTTCCAGTGGAGTACAGCCAAAGTGGTGTTGACTTTGTCAAGAGGATTGTCACGGTATTCTTTGCGGACCATATCCATGTGAGTAATTTGTGATGTTTACACCCCGTGCACTTATCTGATTACCGAGAAATGTCGTATGATGTGCAAATCTTTGCGAAATCCCCTTATCCTAGACAAGAAGAATTAACTGATTGCGTGGCAAGGTGCTTCGAACCACACGACCACATGATCACTGAAACACCCAATTTGAATGAACGCAGCGCGACGGGGGAAGCTCGTATCTGCCCATCTTAGCCTCTAGCCAACTTAACACACGATCATCATCATGGTATCCGTTGATCAGGCTTTCAAGGGGTGGCATCCCGGCGAACGTGCAGTCCAAGAGCTAATGTGTCTCCCACAGCGCGTGGCGGTAGCTGCGATCGTGAACAAGCTACCTGAGCAACATCGCATCTTCCATAGCACACGTCTACACTACGTGCCCATCACAACGCTCGATTCCGAGGGTCGGCCTTGGGCATCTTTACTCTGCTCAGCGAAAGGCACTCCGGGGTTCATCGAGTCACCGACAGCCACTTCACTGTGTATTCACGCCAGGGTATGGGGTGGTGATCCCATTTCTCTCACCTTGCGTGGTATTGATACACTGGGGAATACCAGTAAGGGTCCGTTCGTGTCTGGTTTAGGACTCGAACCAAGCACACGCAGAAGGAATAAGTTTGGTGGGCGTGTTGCACATGCAGAGTTCCATGGCTACGATCTGGAGCTTGATCTCTTTGTCTCCCAAGCCCTCGGCTTGTGTCCAAAATACATCAATGTTCGGGACCTTGTACCCCATCCAGATGTGTCTGCGAACGTTGTCCACGAACGCTTCCATCTTCGGGAAGCAGATAGGTTGCCAGACGATGTGGTTCAATTCATTCATCAATGTGACACGGCTTATCTGGCGACATCATACATAGCTAAGCCCGAGGATGAGGGTATTCATCCATCACGAGTTGGCACCAATCACCGAGGAGGTAGACCCGGCTTCGTGAGGGTCCGCCCTGGGGACGGGAGAACCCTCGTACTTCCAAATTACAATGGAAACAGGATGATGAACTCACTGGGGAATATCTACATCACGCCTTTGGCAGGAATGGTGTTTCCCTCGTTCTCTTCTGGTTCAGTACTCTACGTGACTGGCACAGCGGAGACACTGTTTGGAGAGGCGGCCCGGAAGTTGATGCATCATGTGAACGCAATCACCACAATATACGTCACGGGGTTTTCCTTCGTCGAGAATGCCCTGCCTGTGCGTGAAGCACCGGGTACGGTGGAGCTGAGCCCATATTGTCCTCCCGTCTGCTACTTGTCGGAAGAAGTACCTCCGGTAGATTCTTATGATGACGTGGCTCTCACTCTTGTCCGGACACGGGTACACAACGACACCCTGGCGACGTTTACGTTCGAGGCTTCTCGCCCTGTCGAGGTGCGTGCGAGCCAGAATGCGGTCCTAGACCTATCCCATTTTGTGCGCGAACGCGCTCACGAACTCATCGATTGGAAGCCGGGTGTGTGGGCTCAAAGCGATGACTGTGTTCGCACTTGGACAGTCTCGATACCCCCTACTCCTGCGTCACCAACTACTCTGTCCCTCACTATCCGATTGATCACAGGGGGTCTCGTTACACCCGTCTTACTCCAACTCGCAAAATCCGTTGATCCAAAACGGGGGGGCAAGGATATGGATGTCACATCTCTAGAAATCCACGCGAAACTTCGCGGAGTGGGGGGAAATCTTCCTGTCCCAGAGCCCCTTGCTGCATGCGATGGGGGCCGTCGCTTGCTGTGGGTTGCAGGAGGGATTGGATTAACCCCTTTCATGAGTTTGACGCGTTACGTCGCCACTCTTTCTAAACGGGGTTACGGTGTCTGGGATGTTGTGCTGGCCATATCATCCCGTGAGCCGGAAGTGATGCTGACTCTAGTCGCTGAAGCCTTCGATTGGCCCGATGCTCGTTCCCCGATTGATATGTCTTTTGCTATCCATTTGTTCAGCGACCACGACCTTCCAGCGATTCTTCCTCCCCTTCCGGACTGCGTCTCAGTAAGCCTACACCGTGGCCGGATTGATGGCAATGGAGCCTTCTTTGGCAGCGTGGGTGCGCGTGACCGGGAGCCGCACATTTGCGGACCGCTGCCTTTTATAACGAACACAATGAAATCTCTTAGCGCGGCGGGAGTGAATCCAGAGGATGTTCAAAGGGAGCGTTTCACATATTAACCTAGAAACTACTCGGTTATAGGGATGTGTAAGATTCTTTTTGTGTTGAATCCAAAATTCAACGCCGTGTATCACACAGGTCCCTCAGCTGGGGGAGTGACAATAAACCCCGACCGCGCCGGTGTTTCATGTTCTCCCTTTTGTTCCATCCCGATCCCCAGTCATGACCTTTACTTAAGCTAACACTTGATAAGTCGTACCATTGACTCATTTCACCTACCTATGAAAGTATTCTAGTCAGTCATTTCCTGAGATCACAAAGTGAATTGCAACGTATGGAACCCGGGAGCCGGGCTTGACCCTCGTCAGTGATGCGGCCTGATGATCACCCCTTTTAGCTACTTACGATGTATTCGCATATTTGATCCGAGCTTCGAAATTTTCTTCGGTTCTAACAGACGGCCGACGAGAACGACGGATTGGTGACTGGTCAAGTCCTGGGAATCGGATTTTGTGCGAGATTTACTGGTCTCGATCGAAAGTATCCAGACTCGCCCTGGATAATCATTCAGCCATTCAGCATATTGATCAAATCTTGACGATACACAACGCTTTATTTTCGAACACGATACACAGCAACACAATTACATTCAGAGGAAATCCATATGTCTACAGGTTACAGTAGGGCCGAAAACGGTGTTAGAACGTTGGGATAGAAATACGTTACGCCAAGAACGAGACTCACACTTATGGATAACATCTGGGGCTTAAGGAGGCCTGGCACCAGCAGAAAGGGTGCCTGGCGTTGTGAGCTTCACAATGTCGAGTTGCTCCATCTTGTCCATCCAGCGAAGTAGTCGAGGGCTGATTAACTCTCCTTCAGGAATTGCTTTGAGATCAGCCATGAGTGGGAAGAGGAATAAGTCTGCCCAGGTCAGCTTCTCGCCAAAAGCGTATCCATCAGGGGAGAAGGCATCCTCTATGTTCCTGAGGAACTTCTTGAGCTGTTCAACGCCGGCGGTAATGTTGGCACGGATTTCGGCATCGGTAAGCTTTCCCTCATCGGTTGCGGCGACGCGAGGCTTGACGACACCCTTTTCCACAGCGGGAAAACCGTGAGCTGCGGCATAGCTGGCGAGTTCCCACACCTGCTCAGCGATGACGGAGTGTCCTTCACCATTGTGGATAGAGAGACTGGGCTCTGGCGCGATTCTGTCGATGTAGCGCGCGATCGCCATTGACTCTCTGAGCTTCAGATCGACCTGCTTGCCATCGATTTTGTGGATGATAAGGGTAGGTAAGAATCCAAAGGGATGGTTCTGGTACGCGGTCTCCGAGTGGGGAACGACGCGGACCTGTTGGAATGTGAGACTTTTGTAGTGCAGCGCAAGTGTAATGGTGCGGGTGAAAGTGCTGAAGGGTGTACCGATGATGGTGAACGGGGGGGACGCCATGTCTCTGAAGATGAGGAGATGAAAGAAAATAGATAGAGATCAGAGGCTCTTAAACTATCTGGAGTAGACTCGGACTTGTCCGAGTCATTTTGGGTGGATTCTGATGGACCGAATGTTTTAAAGTACCATGTGGGGTTACGCTGAGAAAGTAGGTGCTGTCTGTATGAACGTACCCCTCGGATTGAGAATTAGTAGGAATCACCTGACCACTTTCCCTGTCCTTCCCGCGAACGTCCTACAATTATTTCCCTCGCCGAACTAGACAGTTTTCACCCGAAATGGCCAAACGGAGACACTGGAAAGCACATGTATATATTCCTTAGAGTCTCGGGACATCAGATCGTCGGCGAATACAACACTCGGGAACTCGGTTCAGAAAAACGACAGCAAACTAAAGTACAGTAACACTCTCGCTCAGCGAGCAACTCCTAATCGGGAACAATGTTCCCTTCTACATGATTGATCTTCCATGCCTTTTCAGGAAGGTGTAGTAGTTGGGCATGGGCGCATGATCAAGCCTTGATGCCCTCGGACTCGCCGAGTTTAGCATATGGGCAGGAAGCAGGTTCGTTCTCATCAAGCAAGAAGTACTGCTTTGACTCGCGGGAGCCAGGGTCTCCATAGTTCTTGAGCTCGGGGCTCACAGGGATGGGATCATATTTCGCAAGAAGTGAGCGAACTTTAGCGAGTGCTCCAGCTCGCTTGGCGTCCGAGCTGAAAAGAATGTCGAAGATCCATTTGGGCTGAAAGACGATCGTGACACCGGGTGCATAGCGGGAACGACGGACTTGATGGGCGGGCGTCTGGATGACGGTGAAGAATGGCTCTCCACCGAAACACAAGCACCACTTGTCTGTGTCAATATCACGTGGAATGCTCGATGGCCACGGTTTCGTATCAAGCTTAGCCAGACCGTTGAGCAGTTCCCAGAACAGAGTGTTATACTCTTCGATCGTCCTCTGGTGAGGCATCTTTTTGGAAAGCAAGACGAGGGACGTGTTTGGCCCAAGGTCACGAGCTTGAGGCAGATAAACACTCAGCGCGGTCGCCAGAGACTTGATGTGGCGTGGATCGGAGAGGTCATCAGAATCAATGAACAAATAGAGTTGGTCATCATTCTTGAAACCCTTGGTGGCGTATATGCATGGGAATACGAGATCTTCGTCGAGGAGGACTTTCGTGAAATCATCGTAGGCTTCACGCTGCCAGGTGCCCTCAGGGAAGGCTGCATTAACTTGGGCTCTGAAAAACAATTTAGCGGGCGAGAAGTTCTTAAAAAATCCGACCTGCACACCTAGTCAAGGGTCTTCCGCTGTAGTCCACTTCGCCACTAAGTATGGCCCGTATAGCAAAGACGCCAGACGAAAGTGTATCTCCCAGTCTCTTTATAACACTGGGAAGCTTGATAGTTGCGGCGTTGGCAACGAAGGTGAGGAAGACCCCACCGAGAATTGAAGTAGCCAAGGAGTAGATGTCGAACATGAGAGAAGGTCTGAGCTGATGCTTTAGCACAGACTTGAACACTGGCAGGGCTTTTAAACACTTTGGAGCACCCACAAGGCTCGTGATGTTTTCCTCCATTAGGATCGCGCAACCGGAGCGGCTGCATGAACAGAGCATCTCACACACTCTCCTAGGTCAGATGATTGACCCATGACGACGACTCGAGGAGCCACTCTCACATCTGCATACATTGGACTGTCAAACATGGGAACGAACCTTCGGTGCGCACACACTTAAATGCATCACCCGACGTTGAGTTCAGCTTCGAGAACCATATCCAGTAGTTGGTGTGCTTGAAATTCATTGACCGCATTTAGTCCACCGGTGAGCGGAACAAGTAACCAGCACTTTGTCTTTTTGTTAGCACGAGAATTTTCAGCGGTCATGGCGTCGGGGTGACCCTATAGACAAGCTTGATCATATTCTGTGGTAAACCCTGGCAACGATGTCGTTGTGTTTGGAGTTTCATGCGTTCCAAGATATTTCATCCCTCTTTGTCGTGGCGAAATGGGAAGGAAAATCGACGAGCTGTGAAACATGGGAACGAATCCTCAGTACACACGCACCGCAAATACATTGCCTTGTGGCGCGCATTCGGCTTTTGAGAATCCGATAATTAGTATTTCCTAAGTGTGTTTGAAATTCCTTAACCGCATTTGGTTCATCGCTGGGTGGAGCTGAAAGCAACTGGCACTTTGTGTCAATTTTTGAAATGTTAGCGGCCACGGCGTAGGGGGCCGGGGAACCTACAGAGAAGCTGGATCAAACTCAAAGCACGGCAAATAACGTCGGAGTGCTTTGACTTTTATACATCCATCTCTGGTGTGATGAAATGGAACGGGCATGCATGGCAAGCCTTGTATCGTTCCAGGGGTGTAGTGAATTGACACTGCCGGACAGACTTTGGAAAAAAAAAGATCAGAACCGTGGAGGGACATCCATACGATCAGACCCATACCATCCTAGTTCTCGTGGATGTTTGGCTTCTTTTACTGCGCAAAATGCGACGAACTCCGAAAACCATGCTGTAGCTTTCAGGCATGATGATCAAATAACAGAAGGGAGGGAAAAAGGACGTTGAGCCACATGTGTTTGGTGTAGCTCTGTGAGAAAGGCGCGCCTCGTCGTAGTACAAAGAGTATCTCGCAATTCGCTCGCAATCGGTTGGCAGTCGCGAGATCGAGTGGGGTCCGAAAGGGGAATGAGAGTACTTTGATCCCATCAAGGCAACATTAATTACTTCAATAATCCATATATGGGTATTTACCTATTCAAGTGGCGGGTGGGTATTCAACTTGCACAATGCGACTGTTAGCTCTCCCACTCTCGGCTTTATGTTGACATTTGCATTCAAAATCACAGAAAATGTCAGATTGTTCCGTTCCGTTCTCATGGTTCTTGGTAAGTCATCATCATGGACATCATGATTCATGATTTTTTTTCGGTTGCACTTCAACATCTGCTCAGGTCTGACAATGATGCTCCGCGGTGTGGCAGAAAGTCGCGATACGGGGAGACGATGCGCCTTAACCGAAATCTATAAAGTGTCCTCTCGCTGACTTCCCAGGAGCCAGTACACATCCCACCACCGCGAGAGGTTTGAAAGATGCGTCTCTTCACGATCACCACGCTTTTGTTCTCAGGACTCTCGTCCGTGGCGGCGAGTGCCAAGCGCGACGCAAGTCAACCATACTTTGACATCTACCAAGGTCCGAACGAGCAGGACTCTCTCTACAATGACCCGTCTACAATGCTCAATTACACCCTTTCCGGGGGTCAACCGTCGGTGTCTGATTCACTTCATGTGTCTTGTTTATTCATGCTCTCTACGTAGGTATCAAAACCCCTATATGTCATACAGATTGGGCGACACGGGCCCTTTGCTGATCCAGTCCACAAACCTGGTAGAGTAGACCTGTTCCACACAAACAACAACTGTTTCTCACTAGCAGTATTCTAGATCGAGCAACTTGCTCACTTCGTACGGGAGCGAGTCGTAAGTTCTCTGTTTCCTGTTCTTCCTGCAGCTGATCAGCTTGTGCGGTCAAGCCTGAGCGCACCGTCCATGCCAAAGGCGGAGGTGCTCATGGGTGGTTCGAGGTAACCACCGATAATGCCATGAAGTACAGCATGGCCAAGGTATTCGACACCGTTGGCAAGCGCACCCCTGTGACTGGGCGTTTCTCGACCATCGCCGGGAACCTTGGAAACCCGGACACTGTTCGAGACCTTCGCGGCCTCGCCTTTAAGTATGTCTTAAGTCTCAAAGAAAGTGGCGTCATTTTAGACTGAAAATTTCTCTTAGGTTGCGGACTGAGGATGGAATTCTCGACTGGGTGAGTACCAATCTCTTGGTGTGAGATGCTTTGCGAAATTCAACACCTTTCAAGCCTTTCCTCAACCATCCTGTGTTCTGGCTTCGCGACCCAGCCAAGTTCCCACGTGAGTTAGACGCTGCAAATGTATCTTCAGCTGACCCAGACCGCGGACATACACACTTCATTCATTCTCAGAAACGCAATCCCCAGACAAACTTGTTGGACCACAACGTAAGAATTTGAAATAAACGAATCTAACCACGAAACTGACTTGCATACTCACAGAACTTCTGGGGTATGTACCTCGACCTCGTTCCCAATCATGTATCTGATATTCCCAAAAAGACTATTTGTCCGCGAACAATGAATCCATCTATCAGGTCAGTGACACTCGCGAGGTATACAATTGTTCCCGCCTCTCATCTTGATGCGATGCAGGTCATGCGCACCATGACTGATTTGGGTACACCATACGGTTTCAGGTGTGTTATTTGTTATTGCTATGTTCTGTCTGTATTCACGTTGCGGCAGACACATGAATGGCTACAGTGGTAACACCTTCCGTGCGATAAAGAGCACTACCGAATGGTACTATATCAAGTGAGTAAATTTCATTCTCTCCGTGCTACCGCGGTTTAACATTGCCTGTGCAAAATAACGGCTATGACCGACCAAGGTATCAAGAACAACACTAACAGCGAGTCTATCGTGCAAGCCGGTGTAAACCCGGATTTCGGTATTCAGGATTTATACGACGCCATCGAGGCTGGGAATTACCCCAGCTGGACTATTTACTGGCAAGTAATGACTCCTCAACAGGCCGAGAATTTCACATGTGAGAATCAATTTCTGTGATTTACATCCACGATCCGCGGCTTACTTGGCATCAGACAATATTTTTGATCTTACGAAAGGTACCTGTGTGTCTAATTCATCGGCCAAGAGCTTGGCTAAAGGGATCATCCGCAGAATGGTTCCCCGAGGATGTCCCTTTGCAAGAGATTGGGCGCATCACCCTCGTGCAGAACCCGTGAGATCTTTTAATGTGATTGGATGACACATGTTGATCTCTCTCTAGAACAAACTACTTCGAAGAGGTCGAACAAATTGGTTTCGATCCAGCTCAGATGGTATGTTCCCTTGCCATCACCCGTTCTCGCAGACTCAAGTGCTCTTAGCCTTATGGGCTTGGGCCAACCGAAGACCCTACACTTCAAGCACGTCTGTTCGCTTACGCTGGTAAATTAGTCTTAATTTGGTTGTTCGAGCACCAGACATGGACTCATTGTCATACAGATGCTCAACGCTACCGTACTGGTGTCAACCACAAACAACTTCCTGTGCGAACAATTTATTTCTTTCACAGGACTCGCTAATCCTCCCCCGCATTAGATCAACTGCCCCCTTAACCCTGTTGGTACGTTACTCTCGTACATTGGATATGGACCTGGTCATTCACGATCTTCTAATAGCTAATTTCCTCCGGGATGGTTACATGAGCTTCAACAACCAGGGCAAGCGGCCAAACTTCTGGTCTCAACAGGACATGCTCAATGTAGAAGCTCCTCCGTACAATGATGACAACCACACTGTCTGGGTTGGCGGTGCCGTCAACTACCTCAGTCAGCCTAGCGAAATGGACTTTGTACAGCCCAGGATTTTCTGGAACAGCCTCTCCGAGCAAGACCAGAACCATTTGATCTACAATGTCGTCTGGCATATGTCACAGGCGAGCGACATGGACATCCGTTTGAAGCAATGCTTGATTTTCCAGCATGTAAATGAAACGCTGGGTCAGGCTATTGCAGCGGGCTTGAACGTGACATTGCCCTCGAGTTCAAGTTAATGGAGTCTAAGCTAGACAATGATTCGTATCTGGTCATGTTTTCACTATAGTTTATGCCAATTTCAGAGTCATCTGCGTCTGTTGGTCATGCGATGCTCACAAGTTTATGCTATTCTGTTATTGCCAATGCATGGATGGAATATAGGTATGAAGTCCTTTCTCTTCATCGCCATGCGTTCAGCATACATAGAACCCTGTCTTCGAAGCAATGATGCCGGCGGCTGGCTCGGAGCCCACGGCGAAGAACGTGAGCAGCCTTTGCTTAGAGCACCCTGAGCAGGGAAAGAAGACCAAGATCTTCAAGGCTTCGGAGTGTCCGCAAATCGGTTGCATGAGGGTGTCTAGCAACTAAATTCATAGCACTAGATACTTAAAAAATGTTACAATATAATCAGTCTGCTTCATCTCCCGTATGACCCCATATAGTCAAACTCCAAGCCCCAATGACCAGCGAACAATTTCTTCGCTTTCCCATGTGCATTTGTCTCCATCATGCCCCTGACGATGCCACTCAACCCGGATGCCCACTGATGCATCCACCATCACCCTCGCCACCCGCTCCACATTAGTAAGTAGTGAAGGCATCATGCGAAGCCCAGCAGACGCCATGGTAGCCGCCAAGCCACCTAAAGACGTTGAACTCTTATGCGACACAGCAAAGCCTGGCCTAAATATGAACGAAATCATCTTCTCGTCCGATTGAGAGGCGATCAACAACAACGCATTTTCAACACGCCCCTTCATATTCCGCGTCTGTGCTTCAAATGAGAACCAATGGTCACCTGCATTTCCATCGCGGTTAGCCATTTTGGCACTGCAATAACAGAACCTGAATGCTTTGCTGTCTTCGCGTGCTTGAGCGAGCTTGAGAAAGAAATTCGCGGCGTTCACGGTGAACGTATATGAGACGCGTTCGAACTCTTGAGGAGTGGGGAAATCGTCTGCTTTCCCTCCTATGCACCTACGATTGTGTCGTTCTGTGCATCAGTCACCGAAAATAAAACCCAACGACTGGGGTGAGGTTGACGTCCTACCATATACAGGCCTTACAGTCTTCAAGTGCTGATACTAATTCAGTGTCTTGTTCGTAGTCCCACTGGGATAGATCATCCCGCATGATGAGCACGAGTTTCTTTATGATGGCTGTTTTCACATTCGGCCGTGTCATGTCCTTGCCATCGAAAGAAGGTGGGCGTCTTCCGACAACAGTCACTTTTGTGATTCTGTTGTCTACTAATGCACCAATGAGGACGTGCTTGCCTATAAATCCTGTAGCGCCAGTTATGACGATATGCATTGCGTTCGATTTGTTGTCTCGCGTCGAATCGATGAGTCGATGTCTCGATATCTTCTAGTTGGTCCGTTGAGGATGTGGTCGATTCGGTCGGGTAGTGAGAGAAAACGAAAAAAAAAAGTTCAGCGTCTTGCATAGCCCTCTATTAGTGCCCTTCTAACTTAGATGTCTGGAAAGAGGGGTGCGCGGCGCGCAGCCTGGCAACGGCCAGCTCAACGGCGCTCACTGGTGACGATGCGGTTTCGTCGCATCAATGATCAGACACTGCCTACTAGTCCTTACCTCCGAGTCGCCCACAATTCCGGAAGTCGACTCCTGCAGCAGCAACCGCTGGCAATTGCAGCCAACTATCTCTCTTGCAGGATGACGAACGTATCACCCTACATGCTGTAGACCCGGCTCTGATCATTCATTGATCAAGAAATTCCGCGTTGTTACAGCACTATCTATTGCTTGAAGCTTCGTGAAGTCCGTTCCAAAATGGAGCGGAGAGCCTGGTATGACAGACTTTCACCTTCATTACCCAGCTGGTCACTCTGTCTGGGGGCACACCGTTCTGAGCATTTTCTTTCGTGTTTGACAGTGAGCTGCCTCCCCAGACCTGAGTCGAAGAGCCAAACCATTCCACCCGTTTGACCTGATTCATCTTCGACTTGAAGGGTGTTCACGCATGGTTTTTAGACTAATGTGGGCATGCATCATGGTCGATCAATCAAACAGTACCACCGGTCGTGTTTACGAGCACCGACCTTACCCACTGGCAAAACTGCCATTGATCTAAAGACTAAAGGTGCGAAGATAACTCGGATTGCTCTATGCATACCCTACAGTGAACTGGCTGCTTGTTCAAAGGTTTGAACGATCCATTCAGCTATAGTGCAACCAATGCAGGTCTCAAATGAATTTATGAAGGACTGCCAGGCGGGGATCAGTCTTTTTTTTTCTTGTTCACGCAAATGTGCCTCCCTGAAATTTAACTTTACGCCATCTTACGTGCAGACTACTTCACTCGGGTAGTGCCATTAGCATTATGATGGACTAAAACAATCTGGCAAGCATCAACGATTGCGAGGACTGGTATGAGCATCAAGCTGGCTATCCAGAGACTTAAATGTCCTTAGATGGTGAAAGCAGACCTTGGGCTTAAGCGTAGACGATCGCTTTCAAGTTGAAGAAAGGACGTGGACATGCCACGCCACAGGAAGGGTCAAATGCAGGCACTGTTCCAATTTATGACCAAATAGACAAAGCCCTCCGACGGCATTACGCTTCAAGGTGCATTGTCAGCCTGACGCCCACCGTTCCATGCTAGGCTTGCAAGTGGGTCAGACACGAGACATACTATTGGGCACCAGTTGTGGTCGCAGAGCACGGCTTTCACGCAAGTAATAAGGCAGGGTATCACGGTATTTCACTGGACAGTCCAGAAGTGCCTGCTGACCTTGATGGACTAAAGGTCCCCGTCTGGAGGTTTGGATCAAGGTGTTGACGTACTACCTCCATAATGTCACATCAACCCTCAGGCTTCCGCGTCAGGGTTCGGCTTCTTCTGGCGTAAAATCTGCACGCGGTCCCGTTCGCCGCCAGCGGTCATCGGTTATGAGAGCTATAAAGGTAGGCTGCCTCAACATCTAAGGTCTATCATTTTCCTCTAGTCTTCCAACTCTTACCACTAGCCTCCTTCCGTATCAGTCACTCTTTAAATCTTACTCAAAATGCGCGTCCTCTCTTTCATTCCTGCCTTGTTGGTTGCCGCTGCCGGTTTGGTTGCTGCTGCTCCGACAACTACCCTGCCTGCTTGCGCCACACCTACTGGTGTTGCTGTTCCCACTGGCTCTAGCTCTGGGTCATCTGGTAATGATGCATCCCTCCAACCCATCATTAGCATCATTGCCAATGCTACTGCCCAGATACAGCCTTTGAGCGATCAGATATCTAAGCAAGTTTTCTTCTAACTAGTCCTTACTCTTATGCATTAACTGCCCCTTCAAGCTGGTCTTAAGGGTGACTCCTGTACTCCTGATGCTGTTTCTGGTATCGTTGTGCAGATCACCGCTGTCGTCTCGACTTGTGTTGTTCAATTGAAGGCTGCTGCCCAGGTAGACCTGACTGGACTTGATCTTACCAGCCTTTGCGCTACCATTTATGGTCTCCTTACTTTGGTCCTCACTGTCTTGAACACTCTTGTTGTGATTGTTACTACCCTCGCGGGTAGCGCAGTTGGCACCCTCCAGGTTGTCATTGTCAACTTGCTCAACGCAATTATCGACCTCACTGGTTGCCTAAAGGTGTTCATCACTGCTTCTCTCACTGGTGTTTTGGGCCCTGTGATGGTGCTTGTCTGCAGTGTTGTTGACCTCTTGTTGTCCATTGTCAATGGTCTCCATATCCTCGTTGGTGTTGCTGCCGTTGTCACTGGCAACTAGATATCTTGACTCCCTTAAAGCTCCGTTAGCGCAGAGTGAGATCTCGTAGTGTTACATGATCTTTGATCTGTACCGTATGAATCTAATATTACCTCCATGGAGTCATGTCTCACTGTTGCCTTGTCTGACATTTTCTTTCTTGTGTCTTTCCTTCAGGAAACGGAGCTTGTTGTCAGTGCAGGGTTGCATGGCTGAGTCACAAGCACTACCACTTAATTAATACTTTGTATTTATGAACTGTGGGGGTTGTTTGGTCACTTGCATTTCTCCCTTCATAGATGTACAGAGTAGGTTCATTGAGAAGCACCCAGTTTGGCAGGGTACTTGTATTAGCAAACAATGATGGAATGTACATAATTTACAACCTCGCCCGTATCATATACTGGATACTCTCAGGATCGAGGACTGATTGGGGGTAAGGCAACTCGGTTGTCCTCAGGTGCTCAAATCCACCTTCGACGGGAATCACTTGCCCTGTGATGTATGCTGCAGCATCACTAAATAGAAAGACTGCGGCGTTTGCGGTGTCATGCAGGTTACCTATGCGGCCAAGTGGATATTTCCTGGTTGTGCCTTGAGTCTCTTGGTTCGTGAGTCGAGATATACCCTCTGTGTCTCCGATTGGCCCTGGAGCGATCACGTTGGATCGTACTCCTCGGGGTGCTTCTTCGATGGCGAGGACAGCAGAGAGAGCGTCAACTGCCGCTTTGGCAGCTGAAACATGAACCTGGTAGGGTGTACCTTTGTAATGTAGCGTCGCACTGACATGAATGTACGTGCCCTGCGACTCGCGGACGTGGGGCAATGTGGCCTTGACCGTGTTGAACGTCCCGATGGTATCGATTTCCATAACGGTCCTGAACGCATTTTCTGACATTCCATTGATGGACGCTAGAAAATTACCGGCGGCACCACAGATGACGAAGTCGATACGTCCGAATTTCTCGATTGCTCTGGCCACTGCTTGTTTGAGTTGCTGAGGCTGCCGGACATCAGCTTGCGCAGGTAAGCATTCCTGGCCAGTTTTCTGTGAGAGTTCCTTAGCACTCTCGGCGAGCCTCTCGAGATTGGAGATTTATTCGGACCAAAGTCACAGTTATAACGGGTGCGAAACTCACTTTCTTCCAATAATGACTGCGTTAGCACCATGTCTCATCTACACCAAGCGTTGCCGTGAGTTACTATTCTTATAAGCGCAACTAACTGAGCGTATGATAGCTTCTGTCATGGCCTTGCATATACCGGACCCTCCTCCTGTGCAGAATAGGATTTTTCCTTTGAATATGTCCGGCTTGAATACATCTGTTGAGATTGTGATTGGAGCAACGACCTGCTTGGGCGCCATTGTAAGAGGGTTTCCGAAATAGTTGGATGTGAAGTGAAACTGCTCGCACCGTTGGTCAACCGGGTCAACCGGTACCGATACGTCTCCGCTGAAACGAGAGCCAATCTTGAAGTTGATTTTCTGACCACGTGATCAATGCGCGTCGTGTTGACCCACACTCGCTTCTGAAGTCAGAGTCATTGCTGTCAACCATTCTGTCGCTCTGTTCTCAATCAGCACCATCTATGTCACTTCTATCCTTGTTTATGACAAATGCGGGTATCTTCTGCTTCGTCTCCATTTCCGACAGACTTGTCGAAACTGGAATCGACACAACGTATCTTCTCGCACCAATCTTCTACATCAGAGAAGATAAATGCCCACACAGTTCCCCTCTGACTTCCGATATAAATCCTTTGAGAGAGGATGCTGTGAGTGATCTTCCCCCCCCCCTCTCTCTCTCCCTTTTTTTTGCATTGATCACTTACACGAAGCAGGGACCCTGTACAACGCAGTCGGGTGCTGCCGATACCTCGTTTGGTTTTCTTGCCAATTTGTCGGAAGATGAAAACCTATCTATTCCTCCCTATGCATGTATCTGCCCGGCGCAATGCTGCATAGACCTCGTTTCACACTCAGAATCAAGCGACATCACATCACTCCTTCACCCATTTTCCACATTGGAATCTGCATCTTTTTCCACCTTGCCTGGTGTATGTGCTCTGCCTTGGAGTTTCTGTATTGTTCCCGATACAAGCTTTCACAGAACGATGTTTCCCACTGCAGCTATAGTTGCTTGAACGACTCTCTGCTGCAGACAGAATTCCTCCCCGATTCGATGTCGCAGCATTTTATGCAAGCTTTTGCGTTGTTCCAAGGGGAAAGTCGATTCTCGGATGTCCACTACAACGATTGCGAGGTCGTTGCACTCACAAAAGCTTTCTCCTTGCTGCGATTATGATGCACGAATTTTCCGGTGAGATTCGTCACCGGCAGTCGAGAGCTATTTCTCCTGATGCACTGTTCAGAGACCGCTAGCAAAGTGATCGCTATGACACTCCACACTAATATTCACGCTCTCATTTCTTCCGAACAAAGTCACACCTCATACTGGACCCACCCTTCTGGGTCTTGTCAGACATTGGAGGCATTAAGGACTATTCATTGATGTATTCTGTATCCCTAACGATTTGTTTTCAAAACACTCGATTGCCTTTGTGCACTAAACTGTAACACTTGTAGCGTCAAATAATCACTTTAACCTGGATTTGGCCAGTTTGGATGTTAGTTCAAAGTACAGATCATTCGATCAATCGCAGCATTTCTCTGCCGCACACTTCTACTGTCTAGCGGAATGTTCTCAATGACACGTTCGACGGGTGTCCAACTTTGCTTGAAGAGTATCAACCGTGGACTCGAATTTGGCCAGAAGACACACGCTTGCATGAGACTAGTTCAGGTAAAGATCATCAGACCAACCCTTGTATTTCTCCACAGCCGCCAACAGACTCTGCCCCAGCCATACCGAGCACCCAAGTTCACGATTACTCACCTGGGCGGCAAAGCAATCGAGTTCTACCGCCGTCAGTGCTGCTCTGCCCACGCGTACAAGGTTGTTAACGTTGAACGTACTTAGAGTTTTGAATGCCGATTGCGGGTTAAATTTGACTAGTGTGTTTCAAGGAAGAATCGGAATCATTCTAACTACTATTTTGTTGTCTCTGGTCATGTTGACCTACGGGCATGATGAAACATTACCATGACGATCCTTCAAGCTTTGATGATGCATACAACTTTCAAACTCGCACATTGTGAAGTTGACCGTATTACCTATCATTTCAACTATCTTTGATCCGTCACGATATTGGGATGATATGATTGTGTCCTACATCAGGGACAGCACTGTGCTCACTTCAGAAGATGTGGGTGAGATTCAACTATATCCGCAGGTGTTGCAATATACCCGTGCGGCTGAGCTCTAATAGACTCACCTGGATGAAATCCGGAATAAGCTGTGGAGCTGTATGAAAACGGTCCTCTGCTCTCGTGCGCAGGATGGGCCATTCGGAGTCTTCTCATACGCTAGCAGTCTTCTCTACAGGTCAGTCAGCCAATCACGGTCTTCTTTCTGGCTCTATCTGCAGTTTGGGGTTGCTGACACCAAGTGGGAACTAGTGGTGGTCAGACAGTACGAGCTTGTACTGATAACAATCTAACAGGCACGAATTCGCCACTCATCCATCAAAAATTGTTTGTTGTGGCAAAAAATGAGCACCTGAAGGTGTGGGCCGCCCGGTCAAACTGTCTGTCATCATCATACTGGATGATACCTCCCGGGAGTGGATCCTGAAGAGGATAAATCGGGGGGCCTGATTAACACTCGGAGCTTCGATCCTAGTCTCAGATCGTGATCGATGGTTCCAGTTCCCAGTTGGCCATGTTTACCGCACTCTCTGAAGACTTAGTCATTCTTCGTTACTCCCATTCTGACCTGCATGATCGAGCGTCGAACACTAACTAGCGTAGTGACCACTTTGTCACCCGTTTCAATAGTTATGTGACCATAGAACGACCGCAACCGGAAGAAGCTCCTGTGGCTCCTGTGACTGACGTGAGTGAACGTCAGCAAGGTCAGAAAAGAGAGCACCGAACCAAATTCTGGAGTCTGTCATAGCACAGATCGAGTGAATTGAAATTTCCGAGGTATCACACTGGTACTGTAGAGCTTCCTTGGTATTTTGTGAAGTTCTTCGGCATATCCCTGGGATCTGTATAGAGATACTGTAATAATGTGGTCGGAATAACGCTGCAACTCGCGCGACGGAGTCGGAATTGCTGCAACCTTTTCAAAGAGTCACGGTTCCGAAGAAGCATGTATCGCCCGTCCCTCTCGGTTGATCAATTGAGGACAGGGGTGGAGGAAGCTCGGAAGTTGAATAAGTAGCTGATCACCTCAGTGGCAGAAGCCGCAGTCTAAAGCCCGATCTGTGCGGTGCGTATACACTGCCGGAGATGGTGCGTGTTTTACGAAGGAGCTGCCGAGTTTTACGCGTCAGTAATGGTGGGCCATCGAAAATCTCACAATTCCGACTGGATCGGACTGTGCATTCCGACATTCACGCTACTCAGTATTCACAGGAGAGCCTCCTTACCCATCAAATAACTTCGACGTCTCCTGTATCGTGATTCAGTGATAGATATTACAACACGAAGCACGAGCATGCCTCCCTCCGTAGTGGAGCTTTTGTGGTATAACCCGACCTTGGCGTCAATTGCTATGATAGCAGTTTGATTTTCTCGAGCAGCACATTCTTTCCTTTAACCTCACTGTCCTTCATCTTGGTCACAAAAGCATCGTCGAACCAGCTCCTGACCGTCTTCTTTTGTTCGTCGCTGCCTTCTTCTCGTATCCGCTCCAATAGCTCTGCGACGACGAAGGCACCATCGCCCCGGGCAAGCGCGATTGTCGTATCTTTCCCGACCGACGTTAAAAATAGCGATGCAAATTCAGATGGGGAGAAGGTCGAGGAACGTATGACCGATTTTTCGGCATGTGAGAAGTGGCCACCTTGGAAAAGACTTTTGTACATGCGGGACGTATGAGGGAGGTCGATCGGATGTGGATGCGCAGGGTCGTCCGAGGGGTATGACGATGCGAGACCCTCCGCAAGTGTTTTCATCGCAGACGATTTATCTCCTTCAGCGTAGAGCATGATCTCAAGGATTAGCAAGCTTCCACCGGTATCTCTCGCCACATCTGTCCCGTTTTCTGATACGAACTGTAAAAGCCCCTCACTGGCAGCCTTTCGTATCTCCATTTCTCGTACTGCGCTGTCTTTTTTGCTTGTTTTCGCACGTATATGGTCTGTCTCTGCGATAACAGCGATTTGTGCGGGTGTGAAATGCCGTCGCGTACGAGGCACTATGAGGTAGAACAGCGATCGTCTACCTTGAGGACTAGAGGCGAGTGAGGAACAATGTGATGTTATGTCTGAGACAAGAGATTTTGCGATGAGTTTTGTATCGTCGATGACGTCGAGCGCAGTGAAGAGGACGAGCTGTGCTTCGTCGTCGGTACACATTCGTTCGACGTGAGGTTTGATCACTTTGATGATATGTTTTCGGTCCTGTACTGACTAAGGTTGGTCTGTCGAATCGTGGGGACAGAAAAACAGACCTTGGCAGTGCCCTGGGCGATGAACTCACGAACCGCTCTGCTGCCATCCTTTGTGTGGACCATCTCGGCCAAAATGTCTTGACAGGTCTCAAAGATCTCCCTTCGAAGTTTTTCTTGCTCGGACTGGTCGGCAATATCACTGAGAGCGGATAAGTATTCCCAAAGTGCTCGATGAACAATGGCATGGGTGATCGCCCCTTTGTCCGGATTATTGAATATTGTCGTCAAGCTCTCCTTGAGGGCAGCTAAAAGACGCTTGCGTCTCTCTCCTTCAAGCCCTTCAAGCAGACCCCGGAGGCCCCGTTTCGCAGCTTCTTTCTCTGCATCCGTTCCTCGATTTGCGGAGAACAACGCAGTTTCTTTGCCATAGAAATCTCGCAATAGAATCGACCGCTCGTACGCGTTAGCGTACAACTCAAATGCATCAGCAAGCACACTCGAGGCCTCGCGATGTAACAACAACCTGAGCACGTGGGATTGGAACTCCAATAGAATTGAAGCGCGGTGGGTTGGACAGAGTCTGATGAGTTTCGTAACCAAGAATCTGGAGTACTTGCTTTGAGCGAGCTGCCTATAGTTTCCCTTGAGCTCTCCAGCAACTTGATCTCTTTCCTTCTGACCTCCGTACTTGACGATAGTCTGAATTATCCTGCTAGCGTCGTGCTTGAGCACAATGTCCTTCACCTTCCCTTTCACTATCTCCATCAAGTCTCGGATATGCTTCTGACGCTCTGTTGTGGAGATATTTTTCTGACGCGCCAGTGACCATAAGCGCTTCGCGCTCGCGATAAGCTGGGAGTGAGGTTTTGCGGCCTTTCGTTGTTCCTGAAGTGCACGTTGAGCTTTATGCGAATCCCTAACAGCTGGGTCATGGTGTAATTGAGAACGATGAGACCATCACATCAACCCATGGACACGTACCGTCAGGATCCTTGGGTGGGCTGTTATCCACCTCCATCTCATCCTCTATATGCTTATCCTCGATTTCCTCCTCATCCTCATGTTCACTCCCCATGTTGTCCGATTCTTCCTCAGAGTCCTCTTCCTTGGCTTCCTTCACGGGAAGCGTGACGGGCTGTCTGCGTTTCTTGACGTTTTCATCATTGCTTTTAAACTGTGCATGCTTGAAAGTGTTGGGTTTCTTGGACAAGGGTCCATCTTGATATTGAGCAGGTCTTTTCTTTGATATTTTTTGAACTTCTGGCATTGTGTCCACCGTCCAGCTGAACTGCGCTAGTAGCAGGAATCGCAGTGTAAGTTTGCTGTTCACGTGACTTTGCGGAATAGTATCTCATCCAGATAGGTTAACATCAATCTCACCTCGCCAAAACTATATGGTGACGCTATCTCCTCGACCTCTGATGATGAATCCACGACATCCTTTGTCTGAGTTATTTGGGTAGCCCTCGATCGATACGCAGCATCTAGTCCTTGCACAGTGTGATGCGGTATCCTGACTTGTCCGAATATCCTTTTTTTCCGTATCGAAGTGTCAACTACACCTTCTACAGATCTTTCATCGCCGGGATAGCTCAGCTGGGAGAGCAACAGACTGAAGATGTTATCAAAGGATTTCTGGAGGTCCCGTGTTCAATCCACGGTCCTGGCATTTTTTTTTTCACTGTGGTGTTCCGATGCTTACTCCCATCTCATGCCGAGTGACGGCGTAATGAGGGTTCTTGGTTGGTCTGTTGTTTGTCGTGTCAGGATTGTCGCCTTCTCTGGTGGCTCAAGCTCACGTTCCATCAAGATCCATCCATGTGCGTCAATCACACCCGATATATGCCCATTTACAGACGGACAGCCAAAACTCTCAAAGGAACGAACTGACAGAGCTTCACCTCTCCGATGTCGGACTATCTCAACGTATTGTGCAGTGTCGTGGCAGTATTGAGTACAGATCCGCTTCAACCGTTTAGTGGCCATCTCGGTGACCGGAACCGGCTCTACGATCGCGTTTGCTTCTTCTCCAGAGAGTGCATCATTCCCCTCGTTCGGTAGAAATCTGTCGCTTTTATGGATTAGGTCCAATTACGGTGAGTTCATACAGGAAACAGCGTGACTATTCCGAGGGTTGGATAGCGGGGTAATCGTTGGCGCCTGAAAGCCCGGGAAACTGTAAGCTGCATTGACGTGAACTGGCACAAGTGCAAACTTTCTCCCTTTCTTAAAAGACCCTTCCTCTCACTGTCTCCCGCCCCGAACGCGGATTCCTTGGCGTATCACTTTGTGGCAGCTTCGCTTGATCTCTCTCGCCCTCAAAAGGCCATCATGGCCTCGTCAACGTCCACTTTTGCTACCCTTCGCGCCCTGTATTTGCTGGTCGGAGACGCTTTGGACGACATGCAACGCGTCTTTTCGCAGTCAATATTCGCTGAAGCACCTCTCTCCTCCGACTCGCGATCACCTTCCCCCGTTTATCCGGGCTCGTCTGAGCTCACGTCGTTCCCTCCAACTCCCATCTCCGTTGCATTCCCTTCAACCATCTCGAATACTGACACAAACGTCCCTCCTATTGATTACCCCTCCCCAGATATGCCATATGCTCCCGATTCCCTCAGCGAACAGCTGGCTGCTCATCCAGATGTCTGCGCAGCCGCTTCAAAGATCGTCGCTGCATGCGGTCAGATGTCGCATATTGTTCACAGACCATTCTTATCCCTCTGCGATGCGGTGATGGGTGTACGTCCTTTTCATGTTTCTTCTTTGACTGGTGAGAGCTGACCAGCTGCCTACCTGTTTTGGCGCGCATACATACACGTCAATATCTCGTGTCCGTCTTGGCTCCGATCAGTATAACCTTCCAGCATGCGTGCGTTTCGTTGAGCATCTTCACATCGCCGAAATTCTTCGTGAGGCGGAGGAAAACCGACAACGTAATTTCGCTGAATCCCAAGGTCCTCTTGTGCCAAATTCTGGTTCGGATGGTGGGCACCAGGACGCCCAAAATTCGAAAGTCGGTATCGCGGCCCTAGGTTAGTTACTGATTCGTCTTTCTGTCAGTAGTATTGATCTTGCTAAATACCGCGGCACATGATTCATTCGGACCTCGTCTGGTCTCTATCCAGAGGGAATGCACATCATCGATATCACAAACGTAATTAAGGCCCATCGAAGGAGTAATTACGTCGATCCCAACGATCTTGTTCACGTTCTTCGCTTGCTTTCGACGCACCACATATTCCGTGAGACGGCTCCAGATACTTTTGCACTGACCAGGGTGGCAAGCATCTTTGATAGTGGTAAAAGCGTGGCCTCTGTGTACTCAAGGTTGGTGCTCTTGCTTTAGACTCTCATCCGAGCGCCGTCTAATTCGCAATAGCCCGGAGAACAAGTATGAAAATACTGATGGAACAGCTGCCTTTGTCGCCATGACGTAAGTCATTCGAACGGCTTGGTAGCGTAGATGTATTTCTCTCGATCTGCTATTGACGTGCTATTGTACTACCTATAGCACCGATGAACTCTTTAAATCCGCCGCTTACCTGACGGAAGCATTGACCGGCGTTCCACTTCCGACACCGAGAGTAGAGCCAGGATCCGCGTATTCTTCCTTCTCCGCAGAAACTATGCCACGTTCAGAACCACGCGGCTGCACGACAAATGTGCTCTGCCCTTGTGCCCAAAGGACGCGAACCTCCGGCATCCTTAGCAGCATCGGAAACCCGGAGGATAATGTTTTTCAGCCACCTTCCCGTTTGGTTCCGTCTGCAATCCCAAGGACTGAACCGACGCCTTCCCGGTCACTTGCAATCGAACCTTCACTCATGCCTCTCCCTGCCAAACCCCACACTACTCCTACGAAAGAAGTATCATGTCTGCCTGGGGACGATGTCGAGCACTTCGAACAAGAGAAGCTTCCTGCATTTAACCTGGCTTTCCATACTTCCGCGTCTTACTTTGAATGGTTAGAGAATGGAGGCAAGGATCCTCTCGGCGGTACAGGACAAGGGGCTGGCGCGCGTACTCAGGAAGGGATGCAAGGGACAGTGCAGCCTAACCTACATTGTGGGACACTTGATGATGTATATGGGCCTGGGCCACGGAAGTCATTCAGACTGGAACGCTTCTCGAAGGCGATGACCGGGACGACTGGATGGGAAGCTCCTGGAGCGATCTTGGGTGGTATGGGCTTCTCTTCTCATCCGTTTTTACATCAATTGACGGCGTCACGTTCATCTCAGGATTTGATTGGAGCTCGCTCCCCGAAGGATCTACCATCATCGATGTTGGCGGTGGGATTGGAAGTACCACTATGATCCTGTCTCGGGCATTCAATAATCCCGCCGATAAGCGCAGTAGTATTGGTGATGACATGCTGAAGTCACCATCTTTGACGACGACGCGTGGTCATAAGACGAAGCATCCAAGCGATCCTCCTTTAATGCACAACGATGAGTTGCAAGGGGCACACGCACCAAAGAACGATAAGAATTTCCGCTTCATTGTGCAAGATAAGCCTGTCATGACAAGTCTAGGAGTTGCCGCTTGGAATTCGCAGTGTCCTGAGATGCTTGAATGCGGGCAAGTAGTGTTCCAAAGTATGTGGTACACCTCACAGCTGGGAAGTCTTGTAACAATGTCTTCGTTTTTAACACAGACCAGGACTTCTTCCAACCTCAGAGGCCCCTACATCCCCCCCATATCTCGAGACATCCCGCTGTCTACTTACTACGTGTCGTTCTCCATGATTGGCCAGACCAGTTTGCACGTCGAATCCTGATCAACCTCCGCGTTGCGTCGTCTCCAGAGACGCGTCTCATCATTGCTGAGCATGTCCTTCCATTAGCATGTATCGATGACGGTGTCAATGAATCTGCGCATACCGAGGGGTGCGAAGAAAGTAGCACGAATAGATGGACGCCCGATTCTGTGCTGTCCAACATCGAAGGGGCAGAACGCACCCTCGCACCACCCCCTTTGCTGCCAAATTTAGGTAAAGCAAGCGCGAACGGATATTGGATGGACCTCCTCGTAAGAGATACCTCTTTACGTGCATTCTGATGCTGAACTGCCCTCAGATGCACATCGTCTTCAATGGGAAAGAACGAACTTTGCGCGAACTTTGCGCGCTGGCTCTTTCCGCTGGTTGGCGAATTACGCGGATGACACGTCCCGAAGGAACATTGTTTGCCCATCTGGTCTGCGAACCTATCGCCCTTCCCGAGGATGCTATGGCTATCTATGATGCTGTTGTCCTTTCGTCAGCGACATCTACAACCATCCCTGTCGTGTCCGATGAATCAACAGTTCGGGGTAAAGCGAGATCGTCCCAAAGACTGGCGGGACAAGTATCACTGTTACCCTCACCTATCCTGGAACGATCATCGTCGCGCTGCGGTACTCCGACTTTTGGATCCCGTGTTTTGCTGCCCAACGACGACGAGTTACGGACCTCGAGCAGAAGGAGCGGTGGTACAGCGAAGAGGTGGCTCAAATCTAAAGGACTCGGAGTTCGCAGCGTCGTCATGCAAAGGGCAGAGAGACAAAAAGAAGAACCTAGCATTGTCAAAGGATCCTCTCCCAAGGGCAGTGAAGACGCACAAAACGGCGTGAATGCTTCGCCGTCTCATACACGCGTATGGTGGAAGAAGTCTCCGCCTAACTCTGCTGGTACCAGTACGACCTCTATACAGGAGTTAGGTGGGTCCGCCACGGAGTGTCGGAAGACGGGACGAACACGGCGAGCAACGTTGAGAGGGAATGAGATTCCTTCCACACCTCTTTTGAGTCCGAGTTTGACTTGTCCAAGTACAGAGTCCGTTCCCGTTGCCTCGCTTGAAGCCAGTCCACTTGTACCACCCCTGCCGCGTAATCGCAGACCCAGCGTTGCAAGTATCACCCGCAAGCTCTCCTTTGCTTCGTTCGGTCGCAGACCGAGCATCGTGGATCTCAATGAACCTCTCCCGACGCCACCTCCGAGCGCGAAATTACCGTCAGCATCAGGCTGGGATCGCGATCATGACTGCGACCATGACCGCGAGGGTGGACGCAAGATCAAGCATTTACCCAGTCTTCCGGCGATGGGAAGGGCTGAAGTTGTTCCGCGGACTTCAGAACGGCCTGATATACCCCAACGTCCTAGTCTGAGTTTTGCAAAGCATGTGCCAATGCAACCCACCTCAAGGGCTCATGCAGCTAGTCCACGTCGAGCTGATGTTACGGGTTCACCGAAACAAGGCATCCTCGTCAAGACGCCGAACACAAGTCCGTCGACGAGCCAACAAGGCTCCCCGAGCGCGGAAGACTCGATCAGGATGGAGGTGCCTGGTAGGACGCGACGACAACGGAGTGTGACGTTGCTGTCTGGACACCTGTCTGGCGGAATGAGAGTGCCGACACATAGACAAGTTCACCGCGAGGGAAGGAGGACGAGTACGGAGGTACCGCTGCCTCCTGAGCCTTCGGTCCTTGTGAAGCGGACATCGAATGTTCCAAAGCTACCTCGACGTTTGAGCATACCGCTTTTGCGGCGCGGGCGAGGTCAGGTCGTTCAAGGTGGTCGTGATGTGGATGATGAAGATAGGGGAAGCGGAAGTGGCGTCGGCGGTCGGTGACTTGGATCGAGGAAGGGGCCTAGGACCTAGGTAGATGGGCGGAGTGGGAGTGAGAGCGTTTGGATGATGATACTGGTTCCTTTATGCTACTTGTATGCGTTATGCAGTAATTTTATTCTGAACGTGCTTTAGATATCTGAAGTCTTTGGATGAAGATCGTACTTGTTGGACTTAGAGTGGTCTCCCTTTACCGCGGTTCGTGGGTAGACCCAAGAGAAGGCACTCCACTTGTCAGAAGCTTGCGAGAATCTCAACTTGACATGCCATCGCTGGTAGTAACGTACGGCTTGATTCAATTCTGTGGTTTATTAGGTCAACTTGGTAGAAGCGATCAAGCACTAACCATTATTGTTAACCAGGGCACGGTCATGAATGAACACCAGGCCAGAATCAATTCGTCGACTCCCCCTGACTTGAGCATCTGGGTAAGTTTCAGATGAGGATGAGTCTCCCTGCCCACGACTACAGTAAGTATAACCACACATGATGGCGAAAAGTTTACTTCATCTTCAGGTGCCGCATCTCCCGTTTCCCTAACTCGAATAGAAACAGATAGGTCCCTCGCCATAACCTAAGCTGGTGCACCCTCACTGTTTATGTCTCGCGCTGACCGTTGACGGGAACTTTAGGCTTATAGTCCCTGTGAGTCCTTTATTGCAAGCGCGATCGAGTGAGTGACACATCTGTTCACGTCAGGTCATTTGCTGACAGTCGCTAAGATTATGGTTAAGTTTTTTGTGCCTTTAGATAGGCCACTTGCCTCCACTTGCCGTCTCTTGCCGTTCCGTGAGGCAAATTTCATCATACACCTTAGCGTTCCAACGGTCATGTTTTATCTGAACGTTTGCTGAAACACTCTATTTACTTGAATTTGGTGGTTCCTAGTACAAGCCGCATAACTCAAATACCCATCTTGTTGAAACAGATGGGTCGTTTCAATCTTCCCGGCCATGTCCCAAGTTGAAGAATCCCTCGCCCCACTAAAATCACTGTCGCCAGACTTACGATCACGCTTGGTCGAAAGCACCAATATTCGTCTTCTGAATATCATTCGGGCCAACATCAGTACTCAGTACGCTTCCCAGTCGACATCCCTCGCTAACTTTCGCGATGCCATCTTTGCCAATGGTACCGATTCGGACGCGGTACTATTGAAGGATTTTCAGACTCATGTCCCTCTGACCGATTACGAATCGTACGGACCGTTCATCGCTAAATTCAAGGAGCATCCTTGCAAGGAGAGCGAGGTCCGGAACCTCCTTGCACCCGGTCTTCCCAATCACATATTTACTTCGAGCGCTACTTCTGGGAAGGAATCAAAGCTTATGCCAATATATCATCTTTACGAACTTCAACAGGTTCGACTGTTCTACGAGTGCCAAGGGCCTATATCTATTATATTCTACTACGGCTACAAGGAACTCAAGGAGATCGTATCTGATGATGATCCTGATAAAATCGTAAAAAAGATCCCAATCTGCATCCTCTCCAGCGCCATGAATCGTGGAATATATGGATGGGAGGTCGAGGACGACGACAAAAGGATGTCATTAATCATGCCCGGTTGTGTCACCCCGTGGGCAGCTTCCATGATTAACAACCACCAGTCATTTTTGATGATGCACGGGCTCTACACCCTCGCGTGCCGTGATCTCGACTCCATTTCCATATCATACTCAACTCTATTGATTGATCTCTTCCGATTCATACATGAGGAATGGGACTTGTTTGTGTCCTCCATCAGAGACGGTAAAGTTTTCGCGTTAGAAGGGGTGGGCAAGTTCCTACCATTCTTGCAGGCACATTTGCATGCAAATCCGGAACGTGCAGCGGAGCTAAGTGAAATCGGTCCTCCGTTGTCGCGTGAGGGATGGGCCAAGCTCGCCTGGCCGCAACTTAGGCAGGTCACCGCCGTATGCGGTGGTCCATTTGCTACTTCAGTTCCGAAGGCAAGCATACTACAGTGATTACTATGTTCTGCTATTCAAACATGAGTTGTAGCTGAGAAGTATTTTTGGTCCAAATGTCACCATCCGCACTCCTGGCATCACTTCATCGGAAGCAACCATGGGTGATGGGTACAGGGACAGCATTGACGTCTTGATTCTTCAATGCCGGGATCATATTGAATTCCTAGACATTGCTTCAGAGGAATCACACGAGAAGCTTTGCCAGGCCGTTAGTTTTCTCTTCATCTCTTCTCCTGACTCAAGCGTTTCCTGACATCCATCCAGCACGAATTGGAGGCAGGGAAGCAGTATGAGGTGGTGCTGACCACCAGACACGGCCTTTGGCGTTATCGACTGGGTGATGTACTTGATATTCTGGGGTTTGATGCGGACGATGGCCAGCCAATTTTCAAGTATTCGGGCAGAAGAGGGTACGCCTCTTGAATTATTCTGAATGAGGTATACTAACTGCGATTGCACGACTCGTCAGCCTGACAATCCGCTTACCCCATGCGCTCATAACTGACACCCAGCTTATAACGGCCGTTCAGGCCATCGATTCTGACATCCTTCCAGTGCACGAGTTTACAACTGTGATAGATAATCGTCACGGTCCTCCAACTGTGGGATTACTTGTTGAGATTTCCGGCGACCCTGGTCCGAATTCGCATCTCGCTCCCCAAATGTTCTTTGATGGTCTCGTTGCGACGAGCAATCAACACCAGGCAGGACTTGCTAACGGCAAGACGCGTATTCCTACCGTCCGAATCCTCGAGCCTGGCACATGTATGGAGTACCGCCAGTGGATGGCATCGAAGATGAATGTGGGATCTGCACAAATCAAACTGCCTGTCGTCATGTTGAATGATGAGGCCCGGGAGTGGATCCTGAAGAGGGTGAAAAAAGAATTATAATCCACCCAAAGCTTCAATTCAGGTAATTCCCGCTGTGTGTTCTCATGAGATCCATGTGTTTGAATATTCTCGTTACCACTGGCATGTTCTAGTAGTTTTTCGACATTGACTTCTTGCTCTCAGCCAATTGTAACATTCGTGTGCTACTTGCATAGGTTGCTTATGCAACCACGTACGACCCGTATACCTCCGTGAACTACCCTATCACTGAGGCTCTGACATTAGAACCGGACGTTTCAGCCTTTACTAGAGAGAGCCTCGGTATCTCCCTATCAACTGTACCTATCAATGACTCAAATGTCCGGAGCAGCTGGTTACACCATGTCATGAGTTTTGGCAGCAGCCCCTGTTTTACCTACGTGCGGGCCGAAACATCTATCTGCTTACTCGAGTTTAGTGGTTCCTAGCATTAATCGCATAACTCAAATACCCGGCGTATTGAAACAGATGGGTCGTCTCAATCTTCCTCGTCATGCCCGAAGGTGAGGTATCCCCTACCCCTTTAAAGTCTCTCTCTCCAGATTTGCGATCACGCTTGGTCGAAAGCACCAATCTTCGTCTTCTGAACATCATTCGGGCCAACATCAATACTCAGTACGCTTCCCAGTCGACATCCCTCGCTGGCTTTCGTGATGTCATCTCTGTCAATGGTACCGATTCGGACACAGTGCTTTTGAAAGATTTTCAGTCTCATGTCCCTCTGACCGACTATGAATCCTACAAGCCGTTCGTTGCTAAATTCAACGGGAGCCCTTGCAAGGAGAGCGAGGTTCTGAACCTCCTTGCACCTGGCCTTCCTTTTTTCCTTGCTATTTCCAGCGCTACCTCTGGGAAGGAGTCCAAGATTGTTGCACGGTACCATCCTCGATACCCTCCGTCGTCCTTCCAATATCAGGGGCCAATGTCTATTATATATCACTATGGATACAGGGAAATAAAGGAGATTGAAGGTCATGGCGACTCTGGGCAGATAATAAAGCGGATTCCTTTATGCCTCGGTTCAGCTGGCTACTTTCGTGGATTGCAGGGATGGAATATTGAGGATGACGACAAGAGGATGTCATTGACCATGCCTGGCTGTGTCACCCCATGGGCAGCTTCCATGATTAACAACCACAAGTCATTTTTGATGATGCACGGACTCTTCACTCTCGCATGCCGTGATCTTGACTGCATCGCGTTAGCCTTCTCAACTCTACTATTGGATCTCTTCCGATTCATGGATGAGCAATGGGACTTGTTTGTGTCCTCCATCAGAGATGGTCAAGTACCCGCGTTAGAAGGGGTGGATAAGTTCCTACCATTTCTACAGGTGAGCTGCGATCGATTTGTTGCGAGGTGCCGGCCTAGCTCAATTTGAACAGGTACACTTGCATGCTAATCCAGAACGTGCACTTGAGCTGCGTGAAATCGGTCCTCCGTTCTCGTGTGCAGGGTGGGCTGCACGCGTTTGGCCGAAGCTCAGGATGGTTGGCGCTGTTTGTAGTGGTCCTTTTGCCACCGTAGTTCCAAAGGCAAGGATATCACACTCGTTGCTCAGTCACGGTTCCGCTGGTATTGACATCCGAGCTCCAGATTAAAACTATTCTTGGCCCAACCATCAACATATCTGGTCAGGGCTACGCTGCATCAGAGTCTGTCATTGCTTTTCCCTATGCAGAGAGCCCCGACGTTCTCGTTCTTTACAGTCAGGATCTTGTTGAATTCCTGGATGTTAATTCAGCGGAATCGCATGCGGAGCTACGCCAGGCGTGGGAACTGGAGGTGGGTGGTCAGTACGAAGTTGTACTGACGACCATCGACGGATTATGGCGTTATCGACTGGGTGACTTAATTAATGTTGTGGGGTTTGCTACGGAAGATGGGTCGCCTATCTTCAAATATTCAGGTCGACGAAGGTGCGTCTCTGATTTATTCGCGGCTAAGTATTTTGCCAAACATTGCGGGACTCGCAGTTCGATAATTCGTTTCGTCATCGGGTCAATATCCGACGACCAGGTTCTGGCTGCTGTTCAGTCCATTGGTTCCGATGTCGTTCAGGTGACCGAGTTCACGGCAGTGCTAGATGACCGCTCTAGTCCTCCAGCTGTAGGATTGCTTGTCGAGACTACTAGTGATATCGATCCCGGGCCGTATTCGCATCTTGTCCGCCAAAGATTCTTCGACGGACTTGTTGCCGCAAACAACGAGCATCTGAAAGCGCTCGAAGATGGGGTGGTTCGTTTTCCTACTATTCGAGTCCTCAAATCTGGCACATTTATGGAATACCGTGAGTGGGTGGCTTCTAAGATGAACGCAGGGTCTACACAAGTCAAAGTCCCTGCTGTCATGCTGAATGATGCCTCCCGAGAGTGGATCCTGCAGAGGGTAGATAGGGAACTCTGAAAGTCCACGCACTCCCAATGTAAATCCAATATTTGAACTATTTTCTCCAGGGATCCTTTTTCATCATCATGATGACTTCAAATGCTACCCATTTTTATTGACCAATGAGTTGGCCACTACATTCTTCGACTTATCAGGCAATTCCATTCATACCTGTTACTTTCTGTAACACAGATTTTTATTAAGAGCTATCGCTAGAGGTGACACCCGGCACTGTAACGCTCGCCATGCACCATCGGTATAATAGGATAAAGGGACCAGCTTAGTTCGCACCAACGACGACATTAAGTCCACCAACAATGGACAAGAGAAGGTCAACGACACCGCAAACAAGGGTGATAACGGGTCCAAGGACACCAGAGATCGTGACGTCAACGAACACCTTGAGGCAGCCAACAAGGTCGGTAACAGCGTGCAGCAAGTTGCAAATGACAGTCTGGACAGTTCCAACCGCATTAGCGCCGAGAGCGAGGACAATCGCAACCAGAGTATTCAACACAGAGAGGACCAGAGAGAGGAGGGCGTAAATAGTGGCACAGAGGTTCGTAAGATCAAGACCAGTCAAATCGACCTTTGCAGTGGCCTGCAATTGAGCAACGCAGGTCGTGACGACGGCATTGATGTTGACCACGATTTCAGATACGGCATCAGGAGTGCATGAATCACCCTTCAGGTTAGTGAGTTGTGTGTTCAAAGGTTGGATGTTCGCAGTTGCATTGGCAATGATAGAAATCACAGGTTGAAGGGCAGCATCGTTTCCGTTACCGCCCATGTGAGGGACGCAAGCGTCGCTGGTACGGGCAACAGGAGCAGCAGCAACGAAGCTGGCAGCGGCGAAAAGGAAAGCAGGGATAAAAGAGAGGACGCGCATTGTGAACGAGTAAGAAAGAGTGTCGGGCGTCGAAAAGACTAGAATGAAAGAGATGAGATGAGCTGAAAAACTCTGAGGAAAAGAGGGAAACAGGACCCAGCCTTTATAGCCTGACGGAGTCCAACGGAGGTGAACGAGCCCTGAGGCGGAGGTTATAGTGACAGGGGTAAAAAGTTACAGCACATTATGGCAGCGTTTGTTGGCTATCACACCTCTGGATGTGACTGACCACTGGCAGGCTTCAAGTTGGGGTTCTTGAGGTCTTAGCTCCGCTTGGAAGACTTGAAGGCATGTTAACTGAATGATCTCCTGTAGGGCCATGTCATCGCCAGCATGCAATGCTGTCCACCTCGTGCCATCTAGCTTGGACCACAAAAAATGTGACAACATGTAAACGCTAACGTACGATTGCGTAAAATTTCTTCAAAAATGCAGGCCGCGAGTACTGGCAATGCCACAGACAGTAACCAGATGGACGACAACACTAGTAGCAGCAGCAAAGCGGTCTATGCGTAACGGACCCGTTTTTCACTTGAATGTTATTCCTAGTGGGTCAAATTCCGCGAACGGCTTCCAGGAAGACTCGAGTCGCGCTTTCCCCTGCGCACCTAAGTCAGTAACAAAAGCCATCCACTGCACTAACTTCAAGCAGTTTTATCCCACGCAGTCTGGTCCAAGTCTGCGGCCACTTCGGCCACTGCGATATGGATACAATGTATCAATAACGGGGACAGCGGGTTGCCATCCTGAATTGATGGAAAGTTGAAAGTATTCCGGTGTAGTGGTTGAACAGTGGCGAGACCTTGCAGCACTGCGACATTTCCGACTGGAACTTCCCAAGAGATACAGGTGAGTCCGACTGCACTAGATTATAGTCTGATAGATATCAATAACACCCGGGAGCTCGGTTAGGGCTGCTCTGGAATGGTTGTCCATCCGTTTTTTGTTTTAGCACCCAGATACCCCTGCAATCAGTCAGAGTCTGACTCATCAATCGCGCAATCTACTGGCCAACGTTCACCTCACACATCCTCACGGCCCAATTATGAACCACTTCGGCCGGGAAGGTACTTTTCATAGATCATCTATAGTGTCCAATTTCCCACCCAACAGTGACGACTCCCGCACGTTTCAGGTTGTCCAGGGGTATATATACCAAACCATTGTCGCTGATAACTCGGCAACCAATACTTACTACATAGCGACTTGCTGACGATCGCACACGACAGCTATCCACCATGCCCGCTGATAACTTCGGCACGACAGGTTCACTTAACTACTTTGTGGCTCCTAAAGACGGCTCTCGGCCTTACAACAACATCAATGCTGATAGTTCTACCGGTGCACCTCGGCGCAACTGGTCCGACGAGTCTCGTATTGTTGAAATCGAAAATGTCCGCGGCTCGGGGGATCAATACAAGCTCGATAATGCGGGTTTTCAGTTTGGAAGGCAAGCTTCGAAGCACACTAGCTTTTCAGACGACAACGAGATCGAGAAAGAATACTATCCTGAATGTATTGATATCATTAAGAAACTCACGGGGGCGGTCAGTGTTACCATCTTCGATCACACTTAGTGAATTTCCTTAGATTTTCGTTCTCGTGTGTTAACGAAATGCTTTGGTATCGTATTCAGCGATTCGCCGCCGCCGCCCTGGCGAAGTAGATGACAGCCCTCAGAAACGTCAACCTGTCCCTCTCGTACATGTAGACCAAACGACGGCCTCCTCCATTGCCCGTGTTCACCGTCACCTCCCTTCCTCTGAAGCGCCTGCTCTCCTTAAACGCCGCTTCCAGATTATCAACCTGTGGCGTCCCATCTCTCATGCTGCAGTTGACTGGCCCCTCGCGCTTTGCGACTTCCGTAGCGTTGATATGAAAAAGGATCTCGTTCCAGTTGCGCTCGTTTACCCTGACAGAGAGGGCGAGACTTACTGCGTGAGGTACAACGAGGCGCACAAGTGGAAATACATGAAGGGAATGGAACCTGATGAGTTTGTCCTCATCAAATGTTTCGATTCGGTGCAAGATGGAAGCGTGGCCATCTTGACGCCGCACACCGGATTCGAGGATCCAAACAGTCCGGAAGGAGCACCTTATAGAGAGTCCATCGAAATCAGAGCGCTTGTCTTCTATGATTACTAGGTTCCTTTGAATATAGGTTTATGAAGGAGGGCATGCTTGTATGTAACCTTATGTTTGTTTCAGCATCTATGTGTTGGCTATGGAAATCATGCTTACTAGTCATCAACCCCTGACTCCGCTCAACTCCTAATCTCACTTCGACCTGAAAACCGACAACTCAAGCTAAAAATGTCCAACGCTGTTCCTGCCAACCTCATTTACTTTTCGCCTCCCGTTGATGGCTCGCGCCCATACACTAGTATTAATGCTGACCCTGCTACAGGTGAACGTAGGCGAAATTGGGTACCTGATCAGCATATTGTTTCTGTCGAGAATATCCGGGGAAATGAGAAAGCATACACTCTGGATACCGCCGGGTTCCAGATAGTGAAGAGGGCGGCCAAACATACCGCATTTGACAGCGAGAATGCTATCAAAGCCGAATACTATCCAGAAAGCGCTGCTCTGTTGAAGGAGATTACAGGGGCAAGCAGGGTATTATTCTTTGACCATACTGTGCGACGTCACAGGCCCGGCGTTGCTGAAGCAGACGATACGATGCGTCAGCCAGTTGCTCAAGTTCACGTTGATCAGACCCCCGGATCCGCCACTGCCCGCGTCTACAGACACCTTCCACCCTCTGAAGCTGAATTTCTCGTCAAGAAGAGGTTCCAGATAATTAACATCTGGCGACCGATCTCTCATTCAGCCATCGACTACCCCTTGGCATTGTGCGATTATCGGACCGTGGACCCTCAGAGGGACCTAGTGCCTGTTGCTTTGATCTATCCTGACAAGGAGGGTGAGACCTTTGGAGTTAGGTATAATGAAGCACATAAGTGGAAGTACCAAAGACAGATGGGCGTGGATGAGATTGTACTCATTAAATGCTATGATTCCTCCAAGGAGGAAGGGGTGGCAGTCTTCACACCCCATACAGGATTTAAGGATCCTACTGCATCAGAGGACGCTCCGCGCAGAGAGTCTATTGAGCTGAGGGTACTGGTCTTCTACGACTGAGTTCTCGTTTCGGGCGCAAGCCTCATCATTGAAGTATGGGATGAGTCTGTTACTCCTTACTGACGTCGCTAGTGTCATCGGAGCCCCTGTCACGTATAATGATCGAATCGGTGATGTTGCGGTCCATCCGGGTGCAATCACTCCACCTCAATAATTATGTTTGCCGGTCTCTTATGTGCGCCAGGTCACAAGTTCAATCATGCACCAGGCTGTTTCAGAATTGGTCGGGTCAACTAACATCAGCTTTATAATTCGCGTCGTCTAGCTGCTTCCTGTGAGACGAAACAGATGAAAGAAGATAAGCATACTCTCTGCCATTTGCCTTCCCATCGATTCCCTGGGAGTTCATTCACGGCCTTTATCGCTCATTTAATGCCTTGGTGAGTCTCCCCATGGGAAAGCCATTCCTGGGACCTTGAGCCCTATCTGGATTCCATCTTCACACATCCATAGGTACGATGCCACCTGAAACTTGTATCATTTCTTGGGGTTGAACATTCACCCTGTGATCACGGGATGTGGTCTTCCGAACGTGTGATTTCGAGGTTCCACATTTGTTACATCTCTCACTTCCCTGCTGACCATCGATTACTGACCTAACAATGTCTACTATGTCAGGTGAAGCCCAACTCGAGGCGCTCCTCGAGATAATCAATACATCGGCCCGTCAAGCTATCGCCGAGTACAAGAAAGGTGGCCACGAAGTCCCTACGATCCATTCGAAGGAATATCACCCCATCGACTTTGCTTTAGATACCGTCGCACTTAAAAAAGCTGTGAGATTGCTCGAGGGTGCCAGTCAGCAGCTCTGTGCGTCATTGGCTCCACCTCAGCACACCGTGCACAACTTTGCACTATCGTTCGAATGGGCATGTATCGGCGTCGCGCTTCGTTCACACGTTGCGGACGCGCTACAGAAATATCCAAAGGGTCTCCATATTGATGAGCTTGCACCAATTGTCGGTCTTGAGAAGGGGAAACTCGCTCGTGTGCTTCGCCTTCTTGCTACTAAGGGATGTTTCATCGAAGTTGAGCCCAATGTCTTTGCCAACAACCGTATCTCCCTTGTTACACTTTCCAATTCTAACCCCGGAGCTCTCTCCCGGATTGAGGCAGAAGATGTATCTCAAGCTGCAGTGGTACTGTACGAAACGATGACAGAACCAGACTATGCGACTAGTTACCACCCTGAGAGAGCTCCAATCATGTATGCACTCAAGAAGAGAGGCTTTGATGGAGGTTTCTTCGACTGGATGAAGCAGGATGTGAGTGTTTGTATCTTTACGCATCACAAAAACATTATTAAGGCAGCATTCTAGGCCGAGAGGCGTGAAGTAAGTGTGTTCCAAGATTTCTATTTGATGGTATCGATACACTTGAATAGAATTACCACCGTGCCATGATTGGACTTGGCTCTATCATGGGCGCTCTGTCTGTCTTGCACCGTAAGTGGATAGCTCATAGTCGATGGCATCAACTGAGTATTCCTGGCTATGCCCTTGACAGAATATCCATGGAATGAAGTGAAGACGGTCTGTGATGTCGGTGCTAGTGTTGGAACATTCTCCTTGCCACTTGCGAAGATGTACCCGCACCTGAAAATCACTGATCAGGATCTCCCAGAGGTTCTAGTCCAGGCCAAGGACGTGAGTCTTTTATGAACTGATATGGTGTTTGTGATGGGGAACTGACCAGGCAATTTGTCGATGATGTAGGTTTGGACTAAAGATGCACCTGAGGTCTTGCAGAGAAATCAAGTGGAATTTGTTCCTCTCAACTTCTTCGAGCAAAGTCCCGTTCAAGGACAAGACGTATATTACCTCCGCAACATCATTCATGACTGGCCAGACGCTGAAGCTGCTGTTATCATGGGAAACGTAAGGAAGGCCATGGCCCCTCATAGTCGTTTGTTGATTCGTAAGTCTCTCGTTATCCTGTATCCCCTATCTTCACCTCACCTACATCATGTTTACAGACGATTACCTCTTAACCCCTGCCAGCCGCGACCCTAACGCGAGTAAATACGGAGCAGACGTGGCTCCTGAGCCAATGCTTCCCAACTTCGGAAATGGTAACAATCGGATGTATCAACAGGATATGAACATGTGGCTCCTACATAATGCAAAGGAGAGGACGCTTGATGACTCGCTTGCGTTAAGGTGAAACTACGATTTCTCTTACTCTGTTTAGGTTCAAGAGGAGCTGTTCGATGCTAACATCTGTGATACTCTTAACAGTGCTGCGGTTGGTCTGCGGCTGGAGAGGGTCTATGACCTTGCCGAGTCCGCTGTATTGGAATTCAGGATAGCTGCCTGATCGAAGGTGTGTTTTTTCAGCCAAGCAAATGTTGTATTATCATGTTTTCTTGCACTCATCCGTGCATAATGTGCTATAACTATCTATCTTACGTCTGTAGTCGCGCGAGACGCAGTCTTTGGGCCCTCAACGGGCTCACACACACACAGTGAATAGTTCAACATAATTCATTCCATTATCTGCCAGACTTTATTGCATGTATCTGAGGAAGGGATCTAACTCATTTCTGTTAGACCATGAAGTCAGCGCGTGTGTCTGCATCGCGTAGACTAAGTTGGACGTGCACAAGTCGCACATCGTCGTTCAAATTGACCTCGCAATCAAGTCGTCTGTATTCCTTGCACGAGCTTTACGAAACGCAACAAGTCTTCCGTAGGACGATATCACATCCAGAGTAGTATAGATATGGCAGATTTATTCTTGCTGTGCAGGGGAGGGTCGTAGACTCGTAGTAGAAAATCATCATTGACTTAGTATAGTGCGGACGAATGATTCGTAGTTGATATTGCCGTCGCTTCCAACCTGTACACCTTTGAGTAGCTCATCCACTTCTTCATCCGACATTTTCTCCCCAAGTTGTGTCAGTACATATCTGAGTTCCCCAGCGCCGATGAACCCATTTCCCTCCTTATCGAACACTTGAAATCCTCGAATGAACTCCTCTGGTGTCCCTGCGGGCTTGAAACCATCAGGTCGATTGAGGATCGCCAAGAAAGCCTTGTAATCAACTTCTCGCGGTGCAGCTGCTACGATCTCTGCAACTTCAGCTTGTGTAGGGTTTTGGCCCAGCGCACGGATTAGATCGCCTAAGCTTTCCCTAGGAACGGCACCGGTTCCTTTCTTGTCAAAGAGTGCGAAGGCTTCCTTGTACTCTGCGGTGCGTTAAATTGTTGCAGCCAGCTGTAAAATCATATTGCAGTACCTGCGTTATCGTTTGACATTGGATTGCAATGTGTATTAGGCCAAGTCGTTGAAAACGCTGAAGTTTCAAACCGCCAACTGTGTTACGTATGCGAGTAGCGCCAATTCAACTGCCACCAAGTATCTCACCGCTACTACCATTATCACTACGACCATTACCACTACTCAACTACCTACGACCACCACCATGGTCACAACCACTTCACACCCAGTGGAATGAGTCGCGATTTCGACGTTTCACGGAAATACATCATCCGAAGTGAGCCCATCGACCATATCATGATGCATCCTGCGGGAAATTTCCCAAGGTCGTAAACCTGTGAGTGTAATCTCTTTCCTGTCGTGTGTTGGAGCCCTAGGTAAGTATGATCATTCTTCTTCTTCTCCATCAGAATCTATGATGTTGCGACAGAGAAACGCGTGTCTTGCTACTGCTTGGGGTTGGAGAACAGCCGAATCCTTGCCCATTTGTCATATGCTACGCACTGACTTCCCTCAAAGAACGCCTTTCCCATCGACCAGCCTGAGGGCCTGAGAGCCCAGTTCTCCCTCCGCTGTCGGTTACCGTTTCTTCGGTGCTTAGCAAATTCATAATGTAGACTGCAGTTCACATGTCGTAGAGTGCCACCATCACACGAGGCGATCTCTTCAGCTGTTCAACATCGAGCGAATAATCAATATCGCGAATCACGCGTGACTAAGTATTGCCAGGGAACCCGTCTCCCTGAAATTGACTCATCAAATAGGGCAACATGTAGCCGTGGCGATATAAGGACTCGGCTGTAAGGAGACTAGGGCATCTTGTGTTCCGTGACCCGTCATGGAAGCTGCTTCTGCATTTTCGCGACAAACATTCGACTATATCGTTGTTGGTAGGTTGTTGGGGTGTATCTCTGTGCATCTAACGAACACAAGCTTAAGGGGGTGGCAACACCGGACTGGCTCTGGCCTCGTTGTAAGTATTTAAACATATCTTCCTGAGCGAGGTTGACGAGGATACCAGACTTTCCGCTGACCCAAACATACGAGTTGGTGTTATTGAAGCTGGGTTGAGGAAAGATGACGAGATGATTCTCTTACCAGGAAGGCGTTCCGTCAGTATAAGTGTATACATTTGTGCTGAAGTATCAAAAGGAATGATTGGGAAGCCTCTAGAGAGTCAGTCCGTTTAAATCCAGGTTCCCTGATAAAAACTCACGGATCATGTAACTACAGATCCTGATTACGACTGGTCCTTCCTCACCAAACCCCAGGCACTGGCGAAGAATCGTAGAATTCCAATTCCTCGGGGGAAAGTTCTTGGTGGCTCGTCTGCGATAAACTACATGGCCTATACAAGGTAAGAGTTATAATCTCGAAATTCAAAGAGTATTCCCACCAGGGATAAAAATGAACCAGGGGCTCGAGATTAGAGTTCAATGGTCAGTGCCCAGCTTATCTCCAAAAAGTCTGATAACTGACATCGGGTGATGTAGACTGGGAGAAACTGGGAGTTACAGGTGAGCACGCCCGGACGGGCAGGATACGGGTGTCCTTATTAAGAATCCTTCTCAGGCTGGGATTGGAACACGATCCAAGATGCGGTGAACGCCGCGGAAGCGTGGACGCCACCTTCAGATTATGCAAAACTGCATAACGCAGACGACGTCGCCCACAATCATGGAAGGAATGGCTATGTCAAAACAACAGCGTATAGCTATTACTACGATCTCGTCCAACCGTTCTTCAGCACTATGAACAAACTAGGGGTGCTAACGAATCATTCTGAGGCTTCAGGAGATCTGATCGGTATTTGGACTTATACCGCCTCTGTCGACCCCCAGACCAACACTCGCAGCTATAGCACCAACGCATACTACGATCGTGTCTCAAGTCAACCCAACATTGTTTGTCTCACGGGAGCATATGTTTCCAGGGTGGTTATGTCTGATAGTAAGAATGGAGTTTCACGTGCGCTGGGTGTCGAATTCTACAGTTCCGGTCAACTCTTCGCTGCCTCTGTGAGGCGAGAGGTGATTCTCTCTGCAGGTCAGTACGGTTACAGTGAATGAAGCTAAAGTCGTGCAAACGCGTTCGGTGATAGGCGCTCTCCAAACGCCTCAGCTTTTGGAGTTATCTGGTGAGTTAGGCGAGACCGGGTCGCAAATTATCTTCCAACGCCGCTGTAGGAATCGGGAACCCAAACATTCTTCGCAAGCTTGGGATACCCCTGAAGGTTGACCTACCGGGGGTTGGAGAGAACTTCCAGGATCACTTCACAGTGACATTAGGAGCTGAACTTCGGAGTCACCATACCACCGCGGACGACCTATCTTCGGAAATTTTCGCTCAGGAACGTCTTCAAGAGTATAGAGAAACGCGGAGGGGCATGCTCAGCAGCACGCTCTCGACCCTTGTTTTTATTCCAACGTCCGCATTCATCTGCGCGGAAAAGATGAAGAACATCCTTGCATCGTTGGATCGAGCTCTGCAATCTCCCAAGATTAAAAACTCGCCTTACAAGGCGTGGTATGATTTGCAGCGCGCTTGGCTTGTGAATGATGGTGTGGCGCAGTTGGAGATCATTCTCTTCCCATCCTACACGCACGTTGGATGCACGAGAGAGGGCGCGAAGCATTATACTATGTCTGTTTTCCTTCAACATGCTTGGAGTCGTGGAACGGTATGCCTGGCTGCTGATGTTCCCGAGGGGTCATTGACCGTGTGCTCTCGGTACATGCGACGTCAACGTCCATCTTTGATCCCCCCGAAATCGATCCCGCGATGCTTGATTCGCCTGGTGATATCGGTACGTCATGCACGCCCACTCAGTGATGGACGATCGAAATTTACACAATTCATGCTGACCGAGCGGGTGGTGGCCAGACATGTTGATGCTCCTTGAAGCTGTGAAATATGCCTTCAAGGTGATGCAAACTGGCGCGCTAGGCGATCTCACCGCAAAGATTATCGAGCCGCTCCCGACGTGGTCAGATGATCAGTTGAGGGATTATATCCGCGGAATGGCCAAGAGCGCTCTGCACCCTATCGGTACGTAGATGTTGCTATCATGCAATGGAGACAGACCATAATGATAGTATGTTCAAATCGTAGGTACGGCGTCAATGCTACCGAGATCGACAAATGGGGTCGTCGATAGTGAACTCAAGGTTGTCTGGATTTTGTTGCGTTCAATCGAAAGTTTGCTCACGATGATTATGCAGGTCTATGGGACTGAGAACCTGCGGGTGGTGAGTCAATCGGGTTACCTTCACTCTCTACAGGATCGCTGACTCAAGAGGACGCGTCGCGTCCAGGCTGATGCCAGTATTTTCCCCATCGTAAGTACAGTCTATGGATGGGAGTAGTCAAGTTCAATAGCAAACTGACTGCCTCTATAGCACCTCGGAACACACCCTCAGGCGACTCTCTATGGGTAGACACTTGTCTCTTCGTCCTCCAGAGTGCACATCTGACGGTTGGCGATATGCTCACAGAATCGCTCACCGCGCTGCGGACATTATCCGAACGCAACACAAAGTATCAGCCAAGCTCTAGAAGATGCTTAGCATTCCGTTTCGTCTCCGAGTGTCTCTCACGAGAATAATGAAAGATGAAGGCGGCTGCAAAGGGGGATTGTATGCATTGGTGTACAAGTCGGGCGTGAAGGTCGATGCTCTGTATTTATGTTCTATCCTCTTGCTCGCTCCTCGAACCAGGTCTACCATGCATCGTCGACAACACTAATTAGTAATCGTGCCATTGTTCTCAGTGGCGATGTTCATGCCCCTATGACGCCTGTCCAGGTATCGATGAGGTCAATAACACAGTAACCTTTGACGGGGACATATTGTTTCGTGATCATCTTGATCGTCTCTTGAGCGACCATACCGCCGATGAAGGCTGCCGTATTGGGAAGTTCGGCAGATGGGGCACGGGCACTGGACAAGTGAACCACGGACGTCGGTGAGAAGGACGACGAGAAAGGATAAGTCCAGGAAAGTGACTTACAGCTCTCCAATGGCATCGTCGAGGGCTTCGGGAAGAACAACGTCACCGCCAACGATACTTTGCGCTCGTTCGCGAAGTGTCGCGATTATCGGAAACGATCCTGGATTAGTCTGCTGTAGAGAAAACAACGCAGACATAGCGAGATGTGTCGCTGTTTCCTTGGGACTGGCTATCAAACCATCGGCTGTACGTACAACAACTTAGTGAGCGTCGCCTCCAAGCCAGCAGCAAAATACTTGGCCAACGCAACCTTGTCTTCGTCGAACGTACCCCACTGTTTCCCTCTAAGGACTTGCAATGCATGTGCATTCTTAACAAACGTATCTACGATCGCATCGTCCACAGCCGCCCGGAGATGGCTCTTGAATGCTTGTTTCTCCTCTTCGGCACGTGCCTTGTAGAGTCGCTGGAGATGAATGTAATTGGCCGTGTCGGATTTCATATCTGGAAGCGTAGACGTAAGGGGGAGCGTGTGCGTCTCTGATTGGTCGGTAAATTCTTTGAGCGCAGCGAGGAGGTGGAAGAATGGGGATTGGTTCTGACTGAGCGCCTCAGGTGATATGGCGGGATCGTTGAATAGTGCTGCAATCTCGGATGGAACCTGGGTGAGGGAAGGTGAGGGAGAGATAAGGGATTAGAGGGGACGTTGGGCAAGGATGAAAAGCAAACTTTGGTCTCTGTCCAACAGCGATAGGCTTGCGCTTCAGCTTCGTCAAAGTTTTCTTCGTCAGTTTTGACTTTCATGGAGAGTACCTTCTTCTTGAATGCTTGTCGCTCGGCGTACGTCTTGGGTGGGTTTCCGTCGTGGTCGTTTTTCCATTCTTCTAGGACGCGTACAAGGATGAGGATATATGGGATTTGACCATGCTCAGTTGGGTCCATCGAGTCAAAGTCAAGGGATAGGGCGTGATCTCGAAGTGCGGGGAACGGTTTGTCGATACGTAGGGAGGGGGCTGTCTCCGAATGACTCTCGATGACGGTGTGTTCATGGAATTGGATGTAGAACTCGGCCAGGAAGCCAGCAGAGCGAACAACGACGAGGGGAGGACGTGAAGGATCGCTCCAGAGATAAGAAGAGAGTCTTCCGAGGAGTACGTTATCAAGGTTATGTGCAATAATGATAGTGAAAGAATTCAGCCACACTGAGTCGTTGTCAAGGATGGAGGACAGTTCTCTTGTGTCGGCTTTGCCATCTACGCTGTCGTTGAGCTCACAGAGTAATCTGACCGCTTCTGAGGCTCTGTTTTTTCCAATACTGTCGAGACTCTCGAGGAAGAAGTTGTTTCCGGCGTCTGCATGAGAGACAGTTTCGTGATCGAGGATGGTGAAGTGACCGATACCGGGGAGGACGAGATTCTTCAAGATCGATGTGGATGAGGCGCGAGCAGAGATGACGAGCACGCGAGATGATTCGAGGGCTGTCTGCCCTGTAGCTGCCCAGAGACTAGATGAAAGAAGAGTTTAGAGGGAGCGGAGAGTTAAGACTGTCAGGGGGATACACACCGCAACTGACGATCATATCGACGAGATTTGTTGTCTGGCTGGGCCCTTGGGTTGATCAGCGACCTTTGGCGAGTTTTTGGTGCGATAGACGTACTGTATCGCTGTCGTTGCCGCTTCGATGTCTTGCGAGTCTTGGGACATGGTGGTCGGGGTGGAGGTGGGATCAATCAGGTCGAGTGTGCTAGGAGTCTCACACGCCCGCTCTTTCACCCTGGACACAATGTCAGAGACGCGTCAGTTTGGCGATCTCGCCACGCAGCTCATCCTAGAGTCGCGTCGGTCGACGATGACAGACACCCTTCTCAAATACAACGACCTACTCGTCCGAAACATCATCAGAGAACAGCGCGATCTTGACAAGCTCATCGAATGCGACGCTTCCGACGTCAACCCTGCGATGATCATCTACCAGACTGCGATCATACGCAACAAGCGCTGTCTTCTCGCGTACCACAAACACCGTCTGGATCGTCTGCGCGACATGTATTGGACTGTCGGTGGCGCATTGCCGCACCTACTTAGCAATCCGGATGTGCGTAGCAAGCTGTCACCTCACGAGGTCGATTTCTTGCGACAATACAGTGCATCTGTGATGGACTATCGTGCAGGTTTCTCGAACGAACTGGACATCACTGCGAGCATCACACATCCCCCCAAGGATCTGCACGTCTTGGTTCGGGTTGTGAAAGACTGTGGGGTGATACAAACTGAGCTTGGGTCGATTGACTTTCAGAAGGGACAGAGGTTTATGGTCAGAAGGGCGGACATTGAGCATCTCATTGTACAGGGCTACTTGGACGAAGTCTGAGTCAGTCCGCCCCATTTCGTATGGTATTCAACACTGACTTGTGTGGCGTTGTTTATTTCTAAGGCTACTCCTCCTGCCTCATCGCATCCATACTTCAACCTATGCAGTCACTCAAACGTCAAACCAAGTACCTTGCGATACACAAACACGTCACTCGCTGCTCTGCACCACGGGTAGCCTCCTGCTCATACACACTGCATAAGCATACCAGACGTTATTCAAACGATCCAACAATTTCAAGTCATCAGTCCCATGTGCATCATGTTTCGGTGACTGGTGGGCCCACCATGCCCATGTTCACTCCAAATGACCATGGACCCGAATCGCCGGAAGAGATTTCTGATCAGGAGTGGGAGATTCGAACGGGTAGGGTTTGAGTCGCGCTTCTTCGCGAGATACTCTGATACGACGCGTAGCCATATCATTTGCATCCCCTTACATTTGCATAACGACACACTTTTGTTCAATGTGCTCAAGGACGCGCAATCTATGTTTTGCAACAGACACTTCCTGACTTTTTCCAAGTTGGACTCGTAGCGAATATTGATCCTACGAAAGGACCGGAGATTGTGGACGTACGGCCGACGGAGAGCGAGAATGTTGAGAGCATATATAGTCCAACGATTCGGCTGAGTTATACACCGCCGGTCGCGCTGCCACCTCCTTTTCCAAGAACGCTGTCACTCGAAGGTCTTCCATTGTACATGGCGTCGTCAGTGTTCGTTCGTCACACGATGAAGACGCTGTATTCAGGCCTGCGAGTCGAATTGCGGAAACTGATTGTCCAGACGCCGTCAAGTTCGTCGTCACAATCTGCTGAAAGGAGTGCTTTCAAGCGGGAAAAGAGTGTGATCGTTGGACTGAGTGTGTATGGTACTACGCGCGTGAGTGGTGGGCTTGGCGAGTGGCAAATAGATTCAACGTATACGTTTTCACCGCTGAGCGGGTTGATCCAGGTCCATACGATTGATTCGATACAACCTGCACCTCATCAAGCTGCGTACGATACCCTTCGTGCGTCGCTGCGCAGCGTGTTTGGGATGGGGGAGAGTAGGGATGTGCGGCCAGGCCAAGTTGGTGCGGTGGAGAGGAAGCGATAGTAGTATTACGTAATATGAGCGTTGACGGGTATAGATACAGTTGCGAAGGACAAAAAACCGAACGAGTCTTTCTCTTCACCCAGTCCCTCCTTTACAAACACAGTCCCTCCTGCATCATGTTTGCCAAAGCACTCGTTACCCTCTTTTTCATCGCTCAACTCGTGTACGCTCAGAGCGGGACGTGCGATCGCACTTACACCGTGCAAGAGGGTGACATTTGCGATAGCATTTCAGCTGCCAACAATGCCTCTACGTACCAACTCGCTGTTGTTAATCAGGGTGTCATCAACGATGAGTGCACCAACCTGAACCCTGGCTCAAGTATTTGCCTCGGCTGGAACGGCGAGGATTGTACGAATACCTACGTTGTTCAAGCGAATGACGACTGTGAAGACATTGCTGCCGCTTACAATATCAACATGACCATTCTCTACGAAAACAACCCTCAGATCAACTCGGATTGCAGCAACATCTACGTTGGCGAAGTCTGTTTTCTATATTGTTCTGTCGTGTTCGACCAACTGAAGTGAATTTGAATTTGTAGGTTCTTTGTACTGCGGGTATCGCTCAGGTCCCCCCTGCGCCTGCCAGTGGTACCATCCCTGGCAGCGTTATTCCCGCAACTGCTACCCCTGCCATTCCCTATTGTGATTGAATCAGTCTGTGAGCCTGTCTCCGTCAAGCACGGGATAACCATGGGCCGAGAGTAGGCTAAGCCTGTCATTTGTGTCCGGAATACATTGGCTTCCATTTTTATTTTTTCATCATCGTTTTAGAGGGTTTTTTCATTGCCGAGATCTTTCTTGTGCGTATACCAATGCCTGTTGTTTTGGAAGAATTAGCTGCGCTTTATCTGCATCGTATGTGGTTCGTAATTCTGGTTGATTGCGTGTACATACGAGTTACCGTCCTGTGGACAATACAATACACTTTTGAGGCTTTCATCAAATCACAAAACGACAGAGACAGAAGCAGCATGTCTTGAAATTTGAAAAACTGTGCTGAATCCTACCTATCAAGTTGGATGAGATGCTCCATACAGAACCAGAGTTTTGCGATTTTCCAGACATTGTGTCCACTGCTGTAAAGTGTTCTTAGACTCTGCAACTTCGAGGTTGATTAGATAACATTGACAGCCACGTGTCTTCCTACCGGAGTTTGTAACCCCAGCGAGACTCATCGAGGACGCGCGTCGCTCTGAACATCTCTTTCTCTTTTACCACCACCACACATCCATCCCATCCTCAATCACAATGGCAGATCCAAGCGGTGCACCCCCACAGCCTGGCCCAAACGACACTTCCACCGCTATCCTCCGTCCAAAGAAATCGTATGTCTTCTCGCGTCCATTGACTATGATCTCACCAGCTTCTCTCTCATTACTCCCAATCGTCTCATCGTAGACGAGGCGGTCTCCGATGATAACTCTGTTGAGTATAGCACTAAAGTCAGAGCCAGTCCAACTCAACTGCGAACTCTGTCGCGACCCTGAACCCCGCTACGATGGAGACACTTTCGCTATTCCGAGGTGATACCATCATCGTAAGATATGCTCTCGCCATTCAGCGATTTCATCTTTCGCGATTTTCATCGGTCATACGCATCATCCAGAGGAAAGAAACGCCGCGATACCGTTCTCATCTGCTTGTCCTCGGATGATGTCGAGGAAGGCCGCATCCAGCTCAACAAGGTCGCTCGAAACAATTTGCGCGTCAAACTTGCCGATCTCGTCAATGTTCACCAATGTCTAGATATCAAGTATGGAAAGCGGATACATATCTTGCCCTTTGATGACTCCATCGAGGGTCTCAGTGGCAACCTCTTTGAGGTCTATCTTAAGCCTTATTTCCTAGAGGCCTACCGACCTGTCCGCAAGGGCGATACTTTCCTCGTAAGAGGAGGTATGCGGACCGTCGAATTCAAAGTCATTGAGACCGATCCCGCTGAATATTGTATCGTGGCTCAAGATACTGTCATTCACACAGAGGGTGACCCAGTCAAACGCGAGGATGAGGAGGCAAACCTGAACGATGTTGGTTACGACGATATTGGTGGTTGCCGCAAGCAGATGGCCCAAATTCGAGAACTTGTCGAGTTGCCCCTTCGTCATCCCCAACTCTTCAAATCCATCGGTATTAAACCACCACGGGGTATCCTCATGTACGGTCCTCCGGGTACCGGCAAAACTCTCATGGCTCGTGCGGTGGCTAACGAAACCGGCGCATTCTTCTTCTTGATCAACGGTCCGGAGATTATGAGTAAAATGGCGGGTGAGAGTGAGAGTAATTTACGCAAGGCTTTTGAAGAAGCAGAAAAGAACTCTCCATCTATCATCTTTATCGACGAAATCGACTCTATTGCTCCTAAGCGTGAAAAGACGAATGGAGAAGTCGAGCGTCGTGTTGTCTCCCAACTACTCACCCTCATGGATGGTCTGAAGGCACGGTCAAACGTTGTTGTCATGGCTGCTACCAACCGCCCGAACTCCATCGACCCTGCGCTCCGTCGCTTCGGTCGTTTCGACCGTGAAGTTGATATCGGTATTCCTGACCCCACTGGCCGTTTGGAAATTCTTCGTATTCACACAAAGAACATGAAGTTGGCTGATGACGTTGACTTGGAGCAAATCGCAGCCGATACCCATGGTTATGTCGGTTCAGATATCGCGTCTCTTTGTTCTGAAGCTGCCATGCAACAAATCCGTGAGAAGATGGATCTCATCGATCTTGACGAGGATACTATCGACGCCGAAGTTCTTGATTCTCTTGGTGTCACCATGGACAATTTCCGATTTGCTCTCGGCACTTCCAACCCTTCCGCACTCAGAGAAACCGTCGTCGAGGTGCCAACCGTCACGTGGGACGACATCGGTGGTCTCGAAAAGGTCAAACTCGAACTGCAAGAGACTGTACAGTACCCCGTCGACCACCCAGAGAAGTTCCTCAAGTATGGCATGGCACCATCAAAGGGTGTCCTCTTCTACGGTCCACCAGGAACTGGTAAAACTTTGCTCGCCAAGGCCATTGCAAACGAATGCAATGCCAACTTCATCAGTATCAAGGGTCCGGAATTGCTTACCATGTGGTTCGGTGAATCCGAAGCCAATGTTCGTGATGTCTTTGACAAGGCTCGCGCTGCCGCACCTTGTGTCATGTTCTTCGATGAGCTCGACTCCATTGCTAAAGCACGTGGTGGTTCATCAGGTGACGCTGGAGGTGCCAGCGACCGAGTTCTCAATCAGATCCTGACGGAAATGGATGGAATGAACACGAAGAAGAATGTCTTCATTATCGGCGCCACCAACCGACCCGATCAAATTGACTCGGCGTTGTTGCGTCCAGGACGCCTCGACCAGCTGATCTACATCCCTCTTCCTGATGAATCATCAAGATTGTCCATTCTCACAGCTCAACTGAAGAAATCTCCTGTAGCTCCAGATGTCGATCTTTCATTCCTTGCCAGATCAACACACGGTTTCTCCGGTGCTGATCTTGCTGAAATCTGTCAGCGCGCTGCTAAGCTCGCTATTCGGGAGAGTATTGAAGCTGACATCAGAAAGCAGCGGGAGAAACAGGAGAAGGAGGAAGCTGGAGGGGACGCCGCTATGGACGAGGACGAGGAAGAAGACCCCGTTCCTCAGATCACTAAGGATCACTTCGAAGAGGCGATGAAATATGCCAGACGGTCCGTCTCAGACCAAGATATCAGGCGATACGAAATGTTCGCCCAGAACCTCCAGCAATCGCGTGGATTTGGCAACAACTTCCGATTCCCCGAGGGCTCCGGTCCTACTGGTTCAGCATCAGCGCCTTCTGGCAATGCTGGATTCCGCGATGATGCTCAGGAGGACGATCTGTACGCCTAGACAGGATGAATCATATCGAATTCATGGGGCTTTGATCCAGAATCACACTAGCTTATCTCGTAGTCTTGCCCCCTCATCTCCATGCGCCGTAACGCGCTTGTTTTCTGTAGTAATTCCTGCGTTTTCAATGAACAATACATGTAGAGGTTCAGACCAAAACACTGAGACTTAGATGTCCAAGTGCAATGTCACGTGTAATGTACTGATCACACGGGCTGCTATGGCCAAGTTGGACATTTGCTACGTCGTCAATGTCAAATTGACAAAGTAATACACAAGCAAAACGAAAAAAAGCAAAGAGCGAGTCTCGAAGTTTTTGACTTTTCAGAATCGTACTCTGCCTTCAATCTATCTCATGGCGGTCGTTTCCAATTTTCATGTCAAGTCATCCCGCTACGAGGAAGTTTTCTCTCGTGCACCTGTCTACGACCTCATATTTTCTTCCTTGTCTCCGCGTTCGCTATTTCGAACAGCTCGAACTTGCAGGGAGGCCTATCGTGCTGTCGCTGAATTCAAAAGCCGCGCGTTCAACATCACCCGCCATCTCGATATTTCACTAACCCTCTAGCCTTTCGCTCTCTCCAGGCGAGAACGGACACACTCCTCTCTGGCTCGAGCGCTCTCCAGTTCCTCGATCGGACCTTTTATCCCGACTCCGACCTCGATCTATATACCCATCCTGGACACTCGTTCGCAGTTGCTCAATTCCTGATCGAACGTGAGGGGTATCATTATACCCCTCGGGAAAATCAGGCAGATGAATGGAGGGAAGCAATCAAAGAGGAGTGGGACGGAACTGTGAAACGAATGATATAAGGGAATTCCCATTGGTACCCTATGACAGGGATCGATGCGGTGTGGACGTTCAAGAAGGCACGGGAGGTGAGAAGTTGGAGTTGGAGGTGCAAATTATCGAGGCGAGCGGGTGTCCGGTGGAGGTAATTCTTGCTTTTCATTCCAGTGAGTGTGCCGACATCGTCTCTCTGTCGTCTTTGGCACAGGCGCTTAATGTCTCTGGCGTGTTCATATTTTGTGACGACAGCATGCGTGATGAACTTCGTCACAGTCGATGCAGCGTACTCGGTGTATCCGATTGCGACGTTTGAAGAGAGACGTTTGCTGTGTATGCCGAGTGCACTCTCTTCGACCCCAGAGACGACGCAAAAGTATGTTCGGCGGGAGTGGCGTATGTATTACGAGGCAACACCCCGAGATCTCGCAAAACCCATGAATTCGCCATTCATGTTTGACGAACCGCGATGGGTTGGTGACAGGCACACATGGATCCTTCCACTGGTGTCAAAGACCGTCCACCGTCGAGTCTTGCCTCAGAGCCGCTGTCAATCAATCCTGTGCTGTGCAACGGATGGACATTGACGCGGTGTAAACTTGATCGGGGGTATCATTGTCAATCGCATTATCTTCAAACGACAGTATTCCGGTATGACTATGTGTTGCCAGACGAAGAGGTGTTGATGAGTCTGAGTAAGTGGGCAAATGTGCAAGCGAAGCATAGTCATATGGATCTGACAAAGGAAGACTGGGTGTGGTGAGTTCTTTTTCCTTTTTGCTGTTTTTTTTTCTTCATGGGAATTGGTGTCTGACCAGGATGGACAGGTTCGACGCGGACATTCCGAGTTTCTTGCCTCGCAGGGACCGAGCAAGTGCTATATATATTATATCGGTCTGACCATGGTATGGCCTAGTTTTTTTCCCTTCTGATTATCGGCTTTCTTTTCGCCCACTACTCATTCTTGGGCTTAGTACAGTAATGGCCCTTCAATTTGACGCGTCTTCGGTCTATGTATCATAATCATGTTTGTCTATCTCCCGCAATCAGTAAATATCACTGCTATCGCATCCGTCAACAAAGTTCGCAGTATGCAGTGTGTATAGTATAATCAAGTTACTTGATTGCGCAGTCTAATTATGATGCAGTAATGGCGTCGCTTCAGAGGCTAAGACCTCAGGAAATGAAGCCGGTAGTACTACCCTTGGCACGCGTAAGCGCGACATATAAGAAATCGAACTGAAATAACTTATCGTTGTTTCCCAACTAGAATTCCATCTCAATGTCCGACCAAACCTACGCTCGTGTATTTCTTGCCGCTCTTTGCCTAGTATCATTCGTTATAGTGACTGAGTCTCTGCTGGTCAGATATATGCCTGCCTGTCCAGAGATCGAAGCCCACTGCTGCGGAGACAAACCTCCACCACCTAGCCTGGATATTCACGAACCAACCTCAGACGGAGCGAATGCGAGTTCAAGTATTCTTCTGAAGGCAATCGGTGCGTGATCAAGGTCTTTAGTTTTCATCAACCGGAGAGTTCATCGAATTCGCATGGTTATAGTTGACGCACCTCACTCATGGGAGTTGATCATCAAAGGTCCTCTCTATGGGCTTGCGCTGTGGACCCTAATCAGCGTCACGATCATGCTCCAGATTATGGATCAGGTCACCAATAACCAGCTGCGTCTGTGTTTCGATGTTCACTTCTTGTCCGGTACGTCACGATATCTTTCCCAATCATGTGCGTTCTGTTCATAGCGCAAGGGTCCTTTCTAGTGATGATGTTACGCTTACAAGCAATTGTCCAAACACGGGCAGTCTCATTGGCGTCGGCCAAGGTCGTCCCCTTGATCGTCTCATCCCCTAGTAGCGTGCCAAGGACGTCGGGTAAGGGAGACCACATGCGATCGGCGAGCAGTGTGTCGATCGAGTTCTGACTTGCAGGGACGATGGAATTATTCTTATTTAGATTGAAGTTATGGACCGTTTTTTGATATGGATGTTTCGGACTTGATGAAAGTTACATCGTAGGTAGTATGGCTGAGGTACTAGTACTTGGGACATTATAATGTTATTCCCGCACATTGATTCTTTGCGTTTTTGGAAAGTCTCTGATGTTTGCAGATGCTGGACGAAGAACCTGCCGCAGTGACGGCCGGTTGGCCTTGAAGATGATCTTGGTCTACAAAGTCGGATATCAGCTATGATGGACTCTAGGAGGGTACATAGCACCAGTGTACTGTATCAAGGTACATGTGGTATTTCGTCTATTTAGTGGAGTCACGTGACAACTAAATGTGGCAACACTACCAACTCCACTTCATTTGGCTACTTAGGCCTATTAGTCGTGTCCTGCTACGCGTTCTTCTTTAGCCACTGCAAGCTGAACATCTAGGACAAGAACATCAATTAACATGTCTTCTAGAGCGCTCAACGATGAGGAAGTCCTCAGCGAGATGAACAAGATGGTAGCCTTTATCAAGCAAGAGGCGATGGAAAAGGCACGGGAGATCAAAGTGAAAGCGGATGAGGAATTTGCTATTGAGAAGGTACGTGTTTGCTATCTTGGTGCACGCCGATGGAAAATCCATGTCTCACCTATTGGGTTACGACAGGCCAAACTTGTCAAGCAGGAGCAACAAGCCATCGATGCACAGTATGAAAAGAAACGTAAAGGTGTCGAGGTTGCACAGAAGATTGCCCAGTCTAATCTCACCAACAAGTCGCGTTTGCAGCTCTTGCATCGTAGGGAAGAGCAGGTCCAAGAGTTATTTGCAGCTGCACGCTCAGAGATCACAACATATGCTGAAGATGAGGCGCGGTACACGCAGTTCCTCGAGGGCGTTATCGTTCAAGGGTTCCTTCAGCTTATGGAGCCGAGCGTCACTTTGCTGTCGCGAGAGAAAGATGTCGAGCTCGTTCAGAGGGCTGGAGAGTCGGCTGCTGAGAATTACACCCTGATCAGCGGTCGCAAGGTCTCCTTTGACGTCCAGGGCTCACTGAGGAATGACGGTGCTGGTGGCGTAAAGTTCGTGAACGGTTCCAAACGAATATCCATTGATAACACCTTGGACGAACGTCTGCGATTGCTGGAAGACAGAATGTTGCCAGAGATCAGGAGAGAATTGTTTGGCCCAAATGAGAACAGGAAATTCTACTCATGATCTTTCACACTCCGTAGAACTTGCATGCATGACATCCGTTATATCTGTGTATCTGTCTTATACTCCACCTGGCATCGCGCAACCACGGACCCTGGATGATGCAGTTTGTCTGTCCTTATTAAACGGTGCGGTTGAGACTAGATGCATATAATGGAACATCATCAATAATGAAAAACGATCGCAAATCATTCTACTCCTTTCCGAGAATTTGCGAACGAGAGCTCTGAGACTTGTAAGAATATGGGAAGCGTTGTTTGGCAAAAGCTTTGAAACCAAACAGACATCTTCCATTTCGGACACACGCGTTGTCAAATTAGCACACAGATGTTATAATTCTTGTTTCACTGTCGCCAATCAATGTTGAGCAGTTTTTTACGCAGCCATGGATTACTGAGGATACACTCTGTCCGCCACACGCTCGCTTCCGCTAGACGCTCCCAGTCCACAATTTCGAATACGACTGCGCTGGACCAACTCGAAAAGGACGGCATACGCATTCTTCGAGCTGTGAAAAAGCGTGTGGACAAGCGGAATGATCTTCTTTCCAAGGTGAGTTGATCAGTGAAGACTTTTCCGGTAACGGTTCACCCGTCAGAAGGTGTCAGACGTCATGTCGTCTCCGGAAGACATTGCTCGCGCCCGGCAAGCCAAGGAACTTGAACCTTTGCACGATGCATGGACTTCTTGGCTGAAAACGAGAGAAGTTAGTTGTGTCTCTTTTCTGTTTTTGATCTGTCGTATATAACAATCTCGTAGTCCTTACTGGATACACTTCCTCTCCTGCAAGACCCAGACCCGACCATGCGTTCTTTAGCGGAAGATGAATTCACAACTCTCAAGCAGAGTCTATCGATGTATCTGTCTGCCACATTTCCCTCTCTACTTGTCCCGCCTTCACAGACTCGATCATTTTCCGCGTTGTTGGAATTGAAGGCTGGAGTGGGTGGATCGGAGGCGACGCTGTTTCTGACAGACCTCTTGAAGGTATATGTTCGTTATGCTAATTCGAGAAATTGGCGGGCAGACGTTATTCAAAGTACTGAAGTACTAGGTGGAGGGATGCGGGATGCTATCGTGGAGGTCAAAGGTGAAGGCGCGTACGATACATTGCGATGGGAAACAGGTGTCCATCGTGTGCAACGTGTCCCCGCAACGGAAACGAGTGGAAGGGTACATACGAGCACGGTTGCGCTCATTGTTCTTCCTCTCAGCGAAGAAGCGGAACCTTCCGCGGAAGATAACCTTTTCAAAATGGAAGATGTACGCGTCGAAGTAATGCGTTCACGCGGTGCAGGAGGTCAGCATGTCAACAAAACTGAATCAGCCGTTCGTTTGACACACGTGCCTACGGGTGTTACCGTGTCCATGCAAGATGAAAGGAGTCAACACCAGGTCAACACGTCATGAATAACTTTCATAATCAGTGCACTGAAGGTGGATCGTGTTTATCCCACAGAACAAGCGTCGTGCATTCCAGGTTCTTCGCGCTCGTCTTATGGACATGAAAATAACCAAAGATATAGCCGACCGTCGTGCGACACGACGGAATCTGGTCAAAACGGCAGATCGTAGTGAGAAGATTCGAACGTACAACTACGCACAAGAGAGCCCCCGCGCCTCTTCTTTTGCGTATCCGTATTCACCTTTTCTCAAGACCGAGTCACAGACCATCGAATAGGTTTGTCGTTGATGAATCTGCAATCCGTTATGGAGGGAGATGGTGTGCAGGATTTTCTAGATGCAATGAAACGTAATTGGGAAGAAGAGATGATGGAAGAGGCTGTGAGCGAGGCTGCTCTAGACTAGGTTGGATAATAAATATGCCCCACTCTATATTTGTAGAAGCACCCACCTACATATCTTATAGACAGCTTCGCTACCTGACAGACAAAGAGACCGATCGGATATTAGAAAGAATCCATTTCAGTGACCATAATATGTGTGATACAATGCAGATCAACTACATTATCAAGCAACCATCACTGCGACGTTGTCGTTTCCGAGCATTGCGGTATTCTTTCATTAGTTCCTGGGTGACTTCGCGGTCATTTGCACGTTGTTTCTCCCGAGACTCGATCGGAAACCAGTCGGCCATAAAATTGAGAAGGGCGTAATCGACATTTGTCGCATTTGCCTGCAGTACCGTTGGGGCACGACACATTGGGCAATCCGGCCACCCACGTTTCTGCAACTTCACAAGACACCTAGACAGGTGGAAGCCAGATCGGTAAGACCATGGATGACCCGTAAGTGGTTCATACCTGACGCAGAAGAAATGCCCGCAGCGAAGCCGAACTGGCTTGAATGCGATTGCAGTGCAAATGAGACAAGAAAAATCGTCTATATGTGGGACGACAGGTAAGAGGATCTCTGCAAGTGCTTGGATGAAAAGCTTGGATAGCGGTTTCGCGAGACTATGCATCGACATCAAGTTGAGGGGTAAACCTGGGGAGTTGTTTGGTAGCAGGAGGTAAGAGGGGATGGAGAGGGTAGTCTGTTTGGAATGTTCTTGCAGGATCTTCCGCACTGTCTTCGAAGTTGCGACCTCCAACTGTGACGCGTAATCGGTGAGTCCTACGTTCGGTGAGCCAAGGGTTCCGGAGAATCACCTTCTTGACGTCCAGTATGAACATGCTCAATTTTAAGAATGCTTCCAACGTTTCCTGGCTACCCGCAAGTACAAGGGAGCTTTTCTTTTCCCGTGCGAGTGCCGTGAATAATTTGAGTCGAGTCTCCGAATCCTCGACACTTCTATCCCCACGAGAAGACTCCCCGATACTTTCGAAGACCTCTACCTCACCGTAAAGTCTGAATATCTCGCGCCAGGCGAGCAGGTCGGATCTACCACCCGATCTTGGTCGCAGAGTTAATGCATTACCAGCGGTCATTGAATACGCTGAGAAGGAACGACGAGCAGCGGATGATGATGGAATAGCGGTTTGGGTTATTGCTTCAGCAAGCTTCGCGAGCGCTGAATTGAAACTGCCCATCAGTTTGTCGAGCTCTTCAGAGGGAGAAGTAATGTCGGAGGTCAGAAGGTGGAACAAGGCAGCATCGGTCGGAAGAGGGATAATGAGATCTGAGGAAGGGGGATTCTCTGCGTCGCTGAGGTGATCCTCTGGGAAAGAGCGTGGGTGGGACCCTCTTGCAAGTGCCTGAATGGTAACAATTCTGAGGGATTGTTGCGGAATATGAAGCTCAACACGATATGATAGATGTGGATCTGAAGGAATGACGACATCGGGAGGGCACTTCAACGATAGTCCAAGTCTGGGTTGGACAAGACTTGGAGTTGCATGGGAAGGGTTATCGTTGTCGATCACCGGTTTACATGATCCCTGTAACTCCCCACTTGAAGACACTACTTGAAGAGGACACCCATGCAGTTCAAAAGACAGATTGTTAGCTGATTGTCCGTATGTAGCATCGAGGGAAGGAGGGTGAAGTCCCAGTGCCAGAGACAGTTCAGAGACAGCCTGATTAACCAGTCGCTTGAGCTGGGCGAATCGGAGTCAGCGAGCCAACCATCGCAGTGCCCAGCTGTACATGCGCACCTGGGCATACCCGACGACATGATCGCAAAGTTCTGGTGGCAGGCTAAGGAACAGCTGAGCCATTGACTGAGACACACAAGTGAGAACCTCGGACTATGGATCACCTCCAGACCGACAGCTACTAAACGCATACACGCTGCGTCCCACTGCCAGGGACTTCAGATCGACAGAGAGTTGACGTCACTTTGTTAGGACCAGAAGCTTTTGGCCAAACAAACAGCTGTGTTCGGTAACGCCCGTCTAACAGCTTTCTACTACCACCCTGTCGAGATGTCCGGAATTCTGGCACAACTCGCGCGTGCTGTGGACGACACTGACCCTGATCTACCTCCAGGCTCTCCACCGACCTACAAGTTCGAAGGTCCCTGGTTCACGACCCAACTATTGCTCTCATCAACTATCGGATTGTTCTCATTTCTAGTATTCTCGTACTGTCGCTCTCGCTGGCCCCTGCTTTTTGCACCTCGCACCAAGCTGAAAGGGTTCTCTCCCCACGAAGCTCATGCACACTCCGCGTTCTTTGGTTGGATTCTGCCAACTCTCAGGACTTCCGAATACACCGTGTTGCAGATCGTCGGTTTGGATGCTGCAGTGCTACTTAGTTTCTTCAAAACATCTTTCTACTTGTTCTCAATATGCTCTCTCTGCGCCATCACCGTCTTGATGCCCATCAATTGGACTCACAATATTGGAATCGGTGGTGGCGCCGACGACGACGACAGTGATTGGCCTCAATGGGTCTCTTCTACTCCGGGCGCAGAACCTCCTAGCCGCGACTGGCTTGACCTTATCAGCGACGCAAATTCCTATCTCACGATCCACTTTCTCTTCACCTATCTCTTCACCGCTCTCGCCCTCCGTTTCCTATACAAGAATTACCGTCGCTTCATTCGCTCACGTCAGCTGTTCTCGCTGGAACTCGTGCATTCCATCCCTGGCCGGACCGTGATGATCGACGATCTACCGCAACATCTGCGCTCCGAGCGCGCACTCGCAGAATACTTCGAAAACATCGGATTAAGCGTGGAGAGCGTGTCGCTTTGCAGGGAGGTTGGCACATTACAAGTTCTCCTGGATCAACGTACGGAAGCTCTTCTGAAACTGGAGAGTGTGTGGACGAAGTATGTTGGGAACCCAAGTCTCGTAGAGTCTTATGATCCCTCAGAGAACATCCTGCAGCAGTCGGGTGACATTGAACCGTCTATAATGGAGAGTCAGACTGCAAGGTTTGTAGTTCCCCATCGTCCACGCCCTACGCTTCGCCCCGGATGGTGTTCTGCCAAAGTCGATGCGCTAGAGCATCTCGAGGCTAGGTTCAAAGAAGCAGATGAAAAGGTTAGAAGGTGGCGCAAAGTTGGAAAAAACAAGGCCACGCATGTTGCATTCGTGACCTTTGAGAAAATGTCCAGTGCACAAATTGCAGTGCAAGCGGCACATTCACCGGATCCTTGGGAAGTAAGGACACACCCGGCGCCCGAACCGCGAGATATCGTCTGGTCCAATATTGCGCATACTCCTGGCTCATTGCTTAGTCGAGAAATTCTTGTACTTGGCGCTGTTGCGTTGTTGATGTTCTTCTGGCTATTCCCCATCACTGCCCTTGCCAGTCTACTCAGTTACAAGGAAATCAAGAAAGTGATGCCTTGGCTCGGGCAAATCATTGACAGCAATGACAAGTTCCGAGCTATTGTGCAAAACTCACTCCCGTCGGTGGCGATGATCACGCTGAATGCCCTTCTGCCTTTCATCCTTGAAGGTCTAACATATGCTCAAGGTTATAAAGCACGTAGTCTGATTGAGTACTCGCTGCTACGAAAATATTTTCTTTTCCTCCTCGTCAACGTGGTATTCATCTTCTTGCTAGCCAGCACGTACTGGCAACTCGTGAGAGATCTGGCAAACTCTCCTGCAAAGATTCCCGAAAAACTTGCCCAGGCGCTGCAACAAGGTCGAGCCAAGTAAGCTTCAAGACTTGACGCGGTTTTCGCGACTGACGCCATCGTCAGGCACTTCTTCCTCTCCTACGTCATACTGCAGGGTTGGTGAGGCTCACTCGTATCCAGATGATCCACTGATTCTCGATCTAGGGTTTGGTATCATGCCATTACAGCTGCTCAATCTCGGCGTGTTGATTCCTCGTATGATCTACCGGATGTTCTGGACGCGAACCCCTCGAGATTTTGCTGAGCTAAATGCTCCTCCTATGATCAATTATGGCGTCGTATACCCGCAAGCAATCCTCATCTTCGTCATCACAATCTTATACAGTGTCGTACAACCACTCATCGTCATTTTCGGGGCATTCTATTTTGGGGTGGCATATATTGTCTACAAGTACAAATTACTATTCGGTGAGCATGGCAATGCAGTTCTAGAGTACATCATCACTAGACTCAGGTGTGATCACAGTCTTCTATAAGCCTTACGAATCACGAGGTCAAGCATGGCCGCTAACGTTTGCGCGGCTCATCTGGGGGATCGTCATCTTCCAGATCTTCATGATCGGTATCCTTACGTTGCGACAATGCTACATCATGTCGTCTCTCCTCGTACCGTTGGTTTTGGTGACGATCGCTTGGTCCTGGTATATCCATAGACTCTTCCGGCCCTTGAGCAATGCCGTTTGTTTGAGCTCCGTATGCGAAGTGGAGAGGGGAGAAGAGGCTGCGGATGTCGCAAGATTGCGAGAAGGACACCCAGTAACCTGGTCACAGAGTAACCTCAGTCGTAGGAGGTACGCACAAAACGACGATACGTTATACGTTGCTCCCGAGGATGAGAGGACAGATTACGTGAGAGGGAATACACTTTTTTAAAAAAATAGAAGCTGACTAGGATTACTCTCAGCCGCCAATGGCAAACTGGTACAATGGAGTCCTGAAGTAAGGTATCTTGAGTTCTATCCTTGGTCTGCGCTGACCATCGGGATTGTCAGTACTGGAAAACGACGATACGGCCATCCTGCTTTCACCGGTGTTCTGCCTGAACCTTGGCTGCCACTGAAGAAGGGACAAACGCTCGTGAATGGTCTCCGCCACGGCATCATCAGGACCCATCTGGACTCGACGCAAGGAATCGTACTGAGTCTCCGCAACCGCTATAGCATGCTGCGGAAGAAAGTAGCACGCCGTTCCCGCACCGCGTCAAACGGCGACAATACTGTTACAACTTCTCCACACGAGGTCCACCCTCTTGTGTCCGAGATGAATGGCTCCAATCCATGGACGGAGCCAGGGGCGGGGAGGTCACATTCACAGAGCAACCTCAACCACCGACTCAGTTTCGACCCTGCGTCTGGTGTCATCATGCTTCCTGAAAGCGATGATTGGCTAGTGGATGACGAAGTTTCATCTGATGACGACGGAGATGTGACGCCACCTTTGGGAGAACAAACAAGTCATAATGCATCGCAGGAGGATCTTCCGCATGCTTCGTCTTCGTCTTCTTCCCCTTCATCGCCGAAGCGACGGTATGGGACAACATATTATCACCATCCTGAACGTCGCAGGGTAACTCTCCCGGGGGCATTTCATCCTTGACTTTCGATCACTGCATGTCATTCCTTAGCTGCTTACTTTATACACCGATTCTCATTTGTATGGCATGGATAGTTAATAATACCGATGGAACCTATTTTATGTATCTGAAAGGAAGATCTGGAACTCGTTCACCCCAACATGCATGGTATGTTGTAAAAGCGCAACTTCAAAATGTAGGTAGACACAGACCCTTCATCTTCAGAGGCTATACGCGTAGCACCCCAAGAGCTCAAACAGCTTTGCAGTTCAACACAAACGATCCTTCCGTCTAACTGCAAGCACGACATGTGTGTATCAGGTCGGCTTGAATACCGACAGATGTTTTGATTCATTATTCTACGAGAACCGATGATGACAATGGGTAAGTAAGATTAAGCAGATGTTGGTATAAAAGACGATGATCAAAGCTGATTGAACTGCGCGCCAATTTTCACCTGCAGGTCGTAAGCTCTATCATGTACCTCCAAACTCAGAACCCCGAATGTACAGTAAAGGGGGATGGATCTACTCAATCGATACCCATTCTCTGCCTTCACGCTCCTTGATGTGGATTGAAGCATGCGAGGGCACTCCATTGATGCGATGGTACGCATTGAGGTTCTTGTGAAGCGTAAGTTGGAAGACGGATGCGGAACCTTGACGCGAGATGATCGTGGAGTAGGCAAGGAAGAATACCCAGATACGGTACCATCTGTCACCGTACTTCTCAACAACCTTCTCCTTGTTGCTCACCCAGTTGAGGTACCATCTCCAGATAGTTGCGGAGTAGTGGACACCAAGAACATCAATATTCTTCACCTCGAAACCAGCAGCCTCCACTTGGTTCACAACCCAGCCAAGGGAACATGATGCATCTGCACCAGGGAAGATGTATTTGTTCATGAAGAGACCCCAAATCAGATCCTCAAATTGCCATGACGGACGAATACCGGCAACTTGGAGGACGAAGATACCGTCGTCATCCAACAACTCGTACATCTGCCTCATGAAAGCACCGTATCTCCTGATGCCAACGTGCTCGGCCATTTCCAAGCTGACAATCTTAGTGAAATAACCAGGGCCACCAGGAATCTCTCGGTAGTCCATGCACAGAATCCTCGCCTTGTCCGGAGAAACACCGTTGTTCTTGATCCGCTCGTTGCCAAACTTGGTCTGGTTCTTGCCAAGGGTGATACCAGTGACGTCACATCCATAGTTCTTCGATGCGAAAGCGGCCAAGGTGCCCCAACCGCAGCCAACGTCAAGAAGACGGTCGTGAGGCTGAAGGTTGAGCTTTGAGCAGACAAGGGCAAGCTTGTTGTCCTGAAGTTGTTCCAGAGTCTCAGTTTCTTCGAGGGTAGTAACGACACCCGACGTGTAGATCATGCGGGGACCAAGGAACCATTCGTAGAAATCATCACCTCTGTCGTAGTGGTCGCGGACTTGTTCCTCATCTTGGCTCTGAGAGTGGACAATGACCTCGGGTAAAAGGTGGGTGAAAACGTATTTGAACAATTCCGGAGTGAAGACCATCTTTGCCCAGTCGTGTCTGTGTTCCATGATGTCGAGCACATCACCATTGAAATCAATCTTTCCCTCAAAGTACGCGTCATGGAAGACCTGCATAGGAATTTTCTCCTTGCCATGGTAGAGGGCCTTGAGCTCGGGGTCCTTGATGGTAATATATTCCTCAATCTCCTTTGAGGGAAGTATGACCTTTTGATTTTTGCGTTTTCCATACATAGACGCGACTGTCCAGTATGCAACGGTGATAGGAACGCCAAGAACGACGACGAGGAAGAGGTAGGTTTTCAGACCACCACGGTTAACGATGGGAAGGATACGTTTGAGGAGGTAGGGGACACCGAGGACAAGCGCAGCAAGCTGAGCATTAGAGAAGTAACCATTACCCTCTGCGAGCCCTGCGAGCGGAGCGTTCTTGATTGCAGGGGTTGTGGTTACGCGTACTGTAGAGAGAGACATGACTGACGCGTGCAGCAGAGACTGACACGACGTCGGATCAAACAAGGGAATGGATGAACGAACAGGTTAAAGAGACAAAGCGCGAACTCGACTCTTTTTTATGCGACGTGTCGTTAAGCGGTATTTGTCTCTATTTGTAACAAATACCCTACGTACAGCGAAAGGACAAGGACGTGGACTCGACCACTCGCCATCATGAGCAACTACTACTCTCGCTCTCCACCACCTCTCCAGCACCCAGTCCCGACTCACCCTGCGTTCATACCAGAGCCCCCATCCACTCCTGGTCCTGGTCCCGCTTCTCCCCCTGGCTATCAGCGTTACCAGCAGGCCCCTCCACACCACATCCCTGACTTTGCAGCATGGGGCATGAACGACACGACAGCACAGTTTGGTATGCAACTCGGTCAGAGCGCAGTCGCAGCAGGTCAAGAATACGTGCAGAAGAACTTCGGTGGTTTGATCCCCCTCTCTATCCTCAAGCACCACTTCAACGTTTCTAATTCCTATGTCATCAAAAAATTACAGCTCGTCGTATTTCCTTGGAGACATAGACCCTGGTCACGAAAAGTACGTCGTCTAGAAACAGGTCAGACCGAATGGCAACCTCCAAGAGACGACGTAAACTCTCCTGACTTGTATATCCCCCTTATGGCCCTCGTTACCTACATTCTTGTCGCAGCACTTCAAACAGGTCTTCAAGAACGATTCCACCCACAAATTCTAGGATCATCTGCCTCACGCGCCCTCGTCGTGGTCTTGCTTGACTTCCTGTTCGTCAAGGGTGGATGCTATCTGCTCAATGTTCAGGGTCCAGGTCAAGTCATTGATTTGATTGCGTACGGGGGCTACAAGTTTGTAGGAGTTATCTTGACGTTGCTCACTGGTTTGACGAACGCGGGGATGACCATATATTCAATCGTATTCCTCTACGCTTTCGCCGCAAATGCATTCTTCATGCTCCGCTCCCTGCGCTCAGTCGTTCTCCCTGACTTGTCAAGTACCACGACTCCCGTCACTGTCTCTCATGCCCAGCGCAAGCGACGTATCTCTTTCCTTTTCTTTGAAGCCGTGGTGCAGATCGTGTACATGGGCATCTTGGTGAGGGTGTAGTTGCTATGCTAGCATTCGTTTCCATGTCTTTGATTCCCGAGTATGATTACGCTAGTTGCTGCTGACAGCCACCTTGCCTGCAGCATTGTCACGGATCATACGCTCATCCTCGCTAGACCCCACACTTGCTAAAACTGGTGTACAGGATCAAGTTCGTTATACTACGATAGAGGTGCAGAGATTGATCTTGGTGAGCGAATGAACGAACCACGTCTGGGACCTGGGACAAAGTTACTGCATCGGCAACCACACCCTGTGCCGCAGGTATCCGCTTCTTGGTCTCTCCAGCACTTGATGTGTGTGATGTGCATACATTGACCGCAGCTCCGTGCAAGACCTGAACAACAGTTTGTAAGAACTAGAATGCTATTTCCAAAATGCAAAGCAGACCTTTGACAGGAAGTCTGCATATCGAACAGCGTGGGTTGGTCGGTCGACTGCCACACGTCAAACATGCTTCTTCGACGGGAGGTCGATCATCGCCACACCGCCTACATGCTGCGCAGATATCAAATTCCATGTTCATGCTCTTGGGGGGAGTCCTGATGAATGCTGATGTCTTGACCGTATTCAAGAGCTCCAGACGTTTATTCAGCAACTGCCAGCCGAATAGCATATCTGCATATGCTGATATATGACAAGCCAATTGGGCAAGCAGTCCAGCTTCAAGTCTTCGTCTGCAATTAGCTAAAGTGAGCCTTGACAGAGTGAACGGGTTCGCGTCGTACCTTTGTGACACATGTAGTGTTTCTTCCTCAACAACGATCAGTTTTTTTTCTTGTATAACTTGCGGCCTTGGATCTGACATCTGGGAAATCGTTGGGCGTCTACCGGTTGATGAAGTGGATGTTCGGCTTTGCGGCGGTGACATTATCTGCGTCTCGGACCACGACTTGGAGATCGGGGAAGATGTTGATGTGGGGTCCCTTCCGCGCTTACGGAGCGAGGAGCGTGGCGAGTCGGCGCTCGGCAGACGCAAAATGCCTTCGCCTTCGGGAATTGTAACAGACATCCTAGAAGGTATCGTATCGAGCGGTGTAGAGATCGATTCGTGAACGCCAGACATGAATTGTCTGACGCTGCCAGTGTTGAAGAGACTTGACCAAGATCCTCGAGACGAATTGGATGCCGACAGAGAAGGCCCGACAGCATAGTTGGTAGCGGTGGGTGAGGTGGAAGGAAGTCGGGGCCATCCAGGGGAGAGTACGGTTGCGCGGGGATCTTTGGGCCTCGCTAGGCTAAAGTAGTCACCCTCGTTCTTTGATAGCGTAGGTGATGGGTCTTTCGTGGATGGCGTATGCATGTTTGATTGCTCCGTTGATAATATATGTGCTCTTAGCAACACTATAGCTAACATAGCTAGCAGTTGCACGTCGCGATTTGCACACAACTCTTCATGCATTTTTGTAATGACGTGATGAGAAACCACACCAAAATAACGTTGTGTGGCTGCTTGGGTCGGAAATAAGGCCTGGAGCATCCTGAACATCCGCTCATGGGTAAATAATCCATGTTGCCTTGCTATCTTGGCATTAGCATCACACAACTCTTCAAGTGCACCTGCTTGGAAAATGTACGCAGCGGCGACCCTCCTTCTCGGAAGCGAGTGATCCGTAGATAACCTGATAAATATTGTGCTTCGCCGGGTCGGGATCATGGAAACGTTGTTTGCTTGATCGCTAATACCATTGCTGTCCTTGGTGTCAAGTCCAGGCTCCTCAAGTGATCTTTGCCGGGAGAAAGTGAGAAGATTCGTCATAATACGTAACGTGTTTTCGCTCTCCCCCGATTGTCGAGGGTCAGTGACATGTGAACTCTGATCTGAGGAGGCCATCCCCAGGCGACGAACAGCGTCAGAAAGTAGAGCGGGAGATTGAGAAAGTAGGGCGGAAGTTGGTGGTGAGCGAGACGCAGTTGTTGAACCTGGTGCTTCGCTTCCCCCGCTAACTTGATGATGGCGGACTATCCGAGGGGGTGCTCTGAAGAAACAGACCAATTCCCCATTCGGTCCAAATACGCCTTGCGAAGTCCTCGGCTCGGCAAGATTCTTGTTGCTTCTAAGCAGTGAAACTGTGAAATCCCTTGGTTTTCTCTGATTTGGTCCTTCATCTTCCGAGGATGAATCCGACCTCATGTCTACCGGGATTCCTACTTGTTCGTTTTCATCTCCAAATAACAAAAACCTGAGACATGCTTCGAGGCACGGACGACGACGCTCCCGGATGGTTCTGAGGCGTCTCAGCATGAATGCGCGATTCTGTATTGATATCAGGGGGCTCCGCTCGAGGTCAACCTCAGGAGTACCTTCAGGATGTGGTGCATGAGGGTACCCTTTAGGGAAGCGGAATGAAACGCGAATGAAAACCGATGACGATTCTCCCCAAGGGCCATGCAGGCCCAGCGTACAAGTTCGTTTCTTGGTGAGTTCATGCTGCGAAGCACAGGTTAGGTCGAGTGGTGAGGAACTCGAGGACTCACCTTTTCAAGACGGATTTTCGAGGAGGAAAGTTTCGTGAGCACGGATGTAATCCTGGAATTCGTTGTCAACACTCTGGAAAGCCTTGTGTGACTTGCTAGAAGGAAAGGACACCTACTCGTCAGGCAAACTTTGAGCGCCCTCTACTTCTTTGCCCTCCCTAGGGCGACTCTCGCTTCTCTTCCTCTTTGGCCCCTGAGTGGTGGAACCGCCATCTTCCCCACGGGATGCCCTTGATCTTGAGCCACTACTTGCCATACTGTCTCCGCCAGAACTCCCCCTCTTACCTCCAACTCGGACACTTGCCAACCAAGTGAACGCATCCATACCCACTCTGACACTCCTCCCGCCGCCCGCATGGCCTCGCGACATTGTCATAGTGCCTGGTATCGGGACAGCTCGTTTATCTTGTTGGAGGCGACTTTGGTTGACAGACTGGTCGTGTATGTGGCTTCGTAAGTCTTCGTTATTAGCCTCAGCATACCGCAGATGTGACTGGAGCTTCGTATCTGGCGATCCGGGTTCAAACAGCAGGATTCTCTTGCCTCTGGCAGCGCTCCCATGGTGTGGTTGCAGCACGGGATTAGCAGACTTCTTTATCCCAGGCGTTGGGGCTGGTCCTGCACGCACCTCTGCCAATATGCTCCGTGAACCCACTGGAGCAGATAATGGCGGCGGAGTGTTGGATGGTTCTGGAGCGTGTCTGAATGACTGATGTGGTCTTCCAGGGTCGGCAAAGGGGAGTGGTTGGGGGGGCGCATCGGAGGACTTGGGCGTAAAACCAGTTTTCTACGTTAAGTAATGTGAAAGTGAGCGATCATATATGTCAGCAAATCGTTACCTCCAAAGTTTCAGAGTCAATGGGCCAGAACCTCAAGGTGCGGTCTTTCGACCACGTTATGAGTTGGTATTCCGCGCCTTCCAAACCTCCCTTTCTCCAAACGAATTCTTTCACCACGTCGCTGTGCCCCTCAAACACTTCCACTGGTACCGTGTCATTGCCAGCTGCCCACATTTCGAGAGCCGTCTCGCCTCTCTGTGGCAAACTAAGTACGCCTCGTCCAAAGGGTAGGTTTCGGGCTCTCCAGACAGGATACCGAGTTGTAATTGTGGTCAAAGGTTGAGATAACTGCTTAGAGCTCTTGTGGGAGGCCGTGTTCAAGAAGGACTCGCAAGCTGAGGCGTCCTCTACATTCCACACTTTGATAGTCTTGTCGAGGGAGCAGGTGACGATGTCATGGACGCGAGTGTGTGCCCAGTCGATACCATATATCTTGGCGTTATGTGCACGGATACGAGCGGTAGGGAGGGATCCCTTACGACGGTCCCAGATAAGTACCTCGTCCATATGCGAGGAGGAGAGTACATTCGCGTCTTGGCGATTCCACTTAACTTGTGTCCCTCCCGCTAGAAGCAAGGGCTCAAAAAAGCTGAACGTGGAATGTGTGCGTTCTCACCATTGAATGCACAAAGTCCTGAACCAGCGAGAGTGAGTGATATGGTTGCAAACAGAAGGCGTACTTACCCATGACTGGTTTACGCGGTTGTCGCAGGTCCCAAGACCACACCCACGAGTCGATGCCGACACTGCTAACCGTGTCCGGTTCCGAGGTATGCCAATTAATGTCGGTTATCGCACGGTAGTGTGAATGTAATATGTGCTCAATGGAAGTCTTGCCTACCATCATGAGATTCCATATGAGTAGCTTCTCAGAGGAAGTTGAGACGATGTACTCTGCTCGTACTCGGTGAGGATTCCACTGAACGTCCGCTACATCCCAAGTTCCCCCTTGTGGCAGAAATCTAGGTATCTCGAGGGGTGCTTCGAGGTCGATAATGAACAGGCCACGGCGACTGATAGCGATAGTTAACAGGGGGTTATTGATGGACTAATCTTGCGTACGCTGCGAGCACAATATCACGACTTGATGGACTGATACTCATCTATGAAATCGAGTTAGAGGTATTGTACGGTCTCGGACTATAGCCAACGACCGACGTTTCCTACTGCGTCTCCAACAAGGTCTTTCATGTCTATCTGTAAGTTTCTCCTGAAATTGCCGCCATCGTCGGGAGACGTAGACGGCTGGGACAGTTGACTTGGTTGCACAGGGAGGTGGAGTGCCGGAACGTCGCGATACGACGCGAGCCCAGCTGAAATGTTATCCTGGGGTAGGTCGTACAGCGGGGGAGCCCAAGACGGTCTGCGAGCAGAGAGCAGGCTGAGACTCGATGGAACGGGACCGTCTCTATCACGTTCAGCGAGGACATCGTTGGCAATCCGAATGCGAGCGGAGGATTGAGGAAGGTTCGGTCGTGTCAGTGACTTCGAGGATGAGCGCGACATATGGTCTCTGAGTTAGTTATTTTTCGAATATTTATCACGTATAGGAACTTAACAGTAAAAAATAAATAAATAGCATTCGTTGAATTTACGAGCTTCGAGTCAGCGAAATCTAATCGATACAAGTGGACAGGAAATAAAAAAACGCTGGCGGTGCTACTCTCTTTCTTCCGTTCTTCGAGATCTCTCGTTTCGTCCACCGTCTCGAATTTCCGGTGCATCCGAACTATGGTTTCTTCCTTGCCCTCTCTACCACACATCCCCGGCACGGACCCTTCCTCTTGCATATTAGATGCATTTCGGACTGCGATCGCGAAACGCATATCAGATCGGTTATCCCCTCTCACAATAGAACAGGCATACGCAGGCGTAGACTATGGAAAGAAAGGCGTGGACTTCACCGTTGCTCTCCCTCGATTCCGACTGCCAGGAAAGCCTGATGAACTCGCCAAAAAAGTACTAGAAGACTTTCAGCCAGACGACTTTATCGCGTCAATAAAGCACGACAAACAGTTCCTTCACTTTCAACTCAACAATTCAAGTCTCATTCGCGAGGTGCTCACCCAAATACATACCCTCACGTACAACAGTCCGTCCGGAACACCTTCATATGGTGTGAATAACGTCGGGGCCGGCAAAAAACTCGTCATAGAGTATTCTTCTCCTAACATCGCAAAATCCTTCCATGTCGGACACCTGCGCAGTACCATCATCGGCGCATTCCTCGCAAACTTGTACAAAACATGCGGTTGGGAAGTCGTCTCAATAAATTATCTAGGAGACTGGGGGACCCAGTTCGGCATGATAGCTTTTGGCTTTGAGAAATATGGTTCCCGAGAGGAACTATCCAAAGACGCCATCAAGCACTTGTATGACGTATACGTCAAAGTCAGCAAGGATGCTGAAGCAGATCCAGACGTCAAAGTCGAAGCTGCAAAGATCTTTAAACGGATGGAAGACGGCGATGAAACCGTTTTAAAGAACTGGAGGGAGTGGCGGGAGCTAAGCATCAAAAAGTACATCGACGAATACGATCGATTAAATGTCTCCTTCGACCGTTATACAGGAGAAAGTGAAGTTGGGAAGGAATGGATGGACAAAGCAATTGCTCGGCTTGACGAACTTGGACTCGTTAGCGATGCAAACGGCGCTAAACTTGTTGATTTGGAGAAGTGGAAGTTGAGCAAGGCTGTCCTTCGAAAAGCTGGTATGTCTTTTCTCTTCTTGCTCCTCGCCGCGATGGCCCAGAGATTTGATCGCTTTCGCAGATGGAACCTCGATATACCTCACTCGAGATATTGCTGGTGCTATAGAACGATGGGAAAAATACCAGTTTGACAAGATGATATACGTCGTTTCTTCTCAACAAGATCTCCATCTAGCTCAGTTTTTTCAAATATTGAAGCTCATGGAATTCCCTTGGGCGGATCGTCTTGAGCACGTTAACTATGGTTTGGTTCTCGGGATGAGCACTCGGAAAGGGACTGCCGTCTTTTTGAATCAGATTATCAAGGAGGCGACGTCTGTGATGCACGAGCAGATGAAACGGAACGAAGAAAAGTACAGTGCCATAGAAGATCCTGAGTATGTGAGTCAGGAAGTGGGCATCACGGGTATCAAGATCCAGGACATGGCAGCCAAAAGGATAAATAACTACACGTTTAATTGGGACCGCATGCTGTCTTTTGAAGGCGATACAGGACCATACCTTCAATATGCTCACGTCCGGCTCACATCTATAGAGCGTAAAAACCCGGAACTCTTCCCTCTTCCTCCACCTTCCCAAATTGACACTTCGCTCCTCGCTGACTCAGGACACGCCCGAGATATCGCCATTTTGCTTGGATCATATCCTGATGTTGTCAGGACTGCATTGAAAACGCACGAGCCAAGTGGCGTGGTCACATTCGCATTCCGCCTTGCACACGCAATCTCAAGTGCATGGGAAACCCTTGTGGTGAAGGGTGAGCAGGATCCGGAGAAGGCTCGTGCGAGGTTGTGGTTGTATATCTGTGCGCGGGACGTGTTGGGTGCCTCAATGCGATTGTTAAGCATTCGGCCTTTGGAGAGGATGTAGCCTTAGATTCTAGAGTTGAGCTGTCTGGATCTATAGTACTTTTTCATGCAACTGGTCTCATGAAGGCCTCGAGTCACATCGAACGTTCGAACCCACATCCGGCTATTTCGGGATCTTTGATCGTTTGCTACTAACAAGCAAATCATATCAACTCATCAACTATTCGGGAATCCTTCGCACATAGCTCAGAATCATGTCGAGTGAACTCTTTCCATCCATCGGGTCTGTAGTAGAGGGAGAACAGACATCCGAGAACCAAGTGGTAGAAAAAGAGCAAGTCACAGAAGACGAGGACAGACTGGTGCAGGAGATCGAGTCACTGTGCATGCAATGCAGGGAGCAGGGTGTTACTAGATTACTGTTGACATCGATCCCGTTTTTCCGCGAGGTCATTGTAATGTCTTTCCGGTGCGAGTACTGTGGATTCTCGAACAACGAGACACAGGCCGCAAGCACTATTCGACCGGAGGGCGTTGCGTACACCGTGCATGCTCTATCAAGGGATGATCTGGACCGTCAGATCGTCAAGTCGTCCACCTGCAATGTCACAATTCCGGAGTTTGAGCTGACTATTCCGCCCGGACGTGGCCAACTAACCACCATCGAGGGTCTTATCAGAGATGTCATCACGGATCTCGGCGCTGACCAACCCCTGCGACGAATAGAGAATACGACCGCGTACGACAAGATAGAGATGATCTTAGATGGATTCAAGGAGATCTTGGTAGACAGTGAAGAGGAAGAGGACAGCGGTAAGCAGCCAAAAAAGGCGTCTGAAAAGGACGCCCCGATGCGTCCTTTTACCGTCATTGTAGACGACCCCACAGGCAATTCATTCCTCGAATTTATGGGCAGCATGACGGACCCAAAGTGGAGCATGCGTACTTATCGCCGCACGCGCCAGCAGAATATTGACCTTGGCCTTATTTCTCCGGACGATGTGGAGGAACAGACAGCTGGCACACACGAACAGGAGAACCAGACAGAGAATACAAAGGAACCCAAAGCAGAGGAAGCACAACAAAATGAGGAGATCTTCACTTTCCCTGGAACATGTTCGAGCTGTGGACACTATATCAACACGCTCATGAAGAAGGTCAATATTCCGTACTTCAAGGCGAGTCTCTCTCGGGCTATTTCTCTTCTTTGGAGATTTGTCAATGTTACAAGTAGGATGTCATCATTATGTCGACCAACTGTGAGTTTTGTGGATACCGTGATAATGAGGTCAAGTCAGGTTCCGCTATCTCGTCTCAAGGCAAGCGGATTACTCTGAAAGTTGAAGATAAGGAGGACCTTAGTCGGGATGTTCTAAAGGTTTGTCTCTTGAGTAGTCGTCAACGCGTGATATGATGAACTCGTCTGTGAAAGAGTGAGTCTTGCGGTATGGAGATTCCTGAGATCGATCTCGTCCTCCAACCTGGTACGCTTGGTGGTCGTTTCACTACGCTCGAGGGTCTCCTCGAACAGATCCACGAAGAACTTGCGAACAAGGTCTTCGCTGCAAGCGACTCGCATTTGGACGAGGGTGTGTTTGCAACTTTCTTGGAGAAGCTGAAAGAGGCGAAGAACGCCGAGCGGCCTTTCACAGTCATTCTAGATGACCCGCTGGCGAATTCGTACATACAAAACATCTACGCACCAGACCCGGATCCAAATATGACGATAGGGTTATATGATCGTACATGGGAGCAAAACGAGGAGCTGGGATTGAATGACATGAAGGTCTAGGATTAACAAATAGTAACAGGTAGAATTTTAGATACGACTGAAGTCTAGGTTTGTCGGCTGTAAGTGAAGGGGACCGCAGGGTGCGCGGCACTTTGAAGACCATTGGATGGTGTACCAGTAAGTACGACCAGACTCGGATGTTGTGTCCAAAAGGGCTGCTTCTTGTGATACTAAAGAAGGAAATTACATGCCAACTTGATCATGACCTCGCACCATTAGTACAATCCTGTTCAATAAGCAAGTTTCATGCGCAACCTACTCGAAATCGTAGATTAGAACTACAAACGATACGACTAAGAGTAAATCATAAACTATCTATCATACTTACTGTAACATCGGCATGAAACTTGAACTTGGAAGGTCCTTGGCACCTTTACATAAGCACCCTCCTTCCACTACTACCATACCCTGAGAGCGATACAAGATTCAAGCCTTCACCGTAGTTCTTCAAATGCCTTGGTCCTTACCATTCTCCAACTATCGAACACAGAGGCAAGCTTATCCAGATTCTCGGTCCACAACTCGTCGCTGGATTACAGCCCTCGAAGAAGAAACGGGCGCGGTCAGCCTGAAGTTCACCGCTGTGACTGCAACGGGCCTTGATACTGGCAGTCGACAGGCAAACTCGAGGTCGCATACCTTCCCGCCAATGAATCCTTCCGAGGATGGGAAGGTTTTACCTGATTTCTTCGACGGGACCTACGAGGAGGTCTTAGAGACTTGCCAGAAAGAGGGGAGGATAGCTTGTGTCATCCTCGTTTCTGATGAACATGATGATGTTCCGGAGTTTAAACGATTGACCCTTACCGACCCAAGTTTCGTCCGGATTCTCAGTACAAATCATTTTGTCGTTTGGGGAGGAGACGTCAGAGACAAGGATGCATGGGATGCCGCTCAGAAGTTACAGGCAACGACGTACCCGTTCGTCGCTTTCGTAGCGCTGCAGCCTCGTCGGACCCATTCTTCGTCTGCATCGTCTTCTACCCCTGTGCTGACCGTCCTTTCACGCCACTATGGACCCTCTGTTCCGCAATCCGGACAAACCTCCCCTTCAACGCTTACGCAGCATCTGGAAGAACAGCTCCTGTCTCGTGTCAACCCCTTTCTCGTGCGGTTCAGGTCACAGTTACAGGAACGCGAACAGAGTAGATTACTCCGAGAACAACAAGACAGAGCTTTCTTGCAATCAGCGGAGCGCGATCGCGATCGCTTACAAGCTCGTATCCGGGCAGACGAGGAAGAAGCGGAGCGCTTACGCACAGAAGAGATGGCACGCCGTCAAGGGGAACGATCGTTGGAAATGGAGCGGGAGAGGAAAGAGAACTTTCAGGCTCAGAGGCTTCAATGGCGCCGGTGGATGCGTCGGTGGATTGTTCCCCTTGAGCCTGAAGAAGGGGTCGGCATTCGTCTCGCTCTCAAGCTGTCCGGAAAAACTCGCATAATTCGGACCTTTCCTCCCACCTCTACCTTGACTGAGCTTTACGCATTCGCAGATACGCAGATGATACCCCTCACACTTCCGTCAGAAAGCGATCCGGAACAAGTGTTGGAAGGTCTAGGACGAGATTTACACAGTTTCGAGCATCATCTTCTATCACAAACGAACGACGCGGAATCCTGGTGGGGATTTAGGCTTATACTCGCTTACCCTAGAAGAGAAATCAAGTGGATTTCTGGAACACAGTTGGTGGATGTGGGCCTCAAAAGTGGGGAGCAACTTGTGATGGAAATATTTAATGATGAGAATTCATCTCCTCTTTCTGAAGATGAGTATGATTCTGAGGATAATTAGCATGTATAGAGTAAACTATTTCATTAGGAGTAGAATTTTGTGAATATTATTGCAATGCTGTTAAATGGCAAAATTTTGGCATCAATAGCTAGATAAGTTTACATGATATGTATGTGAGGGGAAAGAGGTTATACTTGCACTGGATAGGTCAAAGCATAGATGCAAAGTCATGGGTTTGAAGTTTTAAGAGAGAGTTAGCAACAAGTCTTTCATGCAAAGCCTAGTATCCGTTTACAGTACATATTGATAGGCCAGTTTTCTTCATATCTTCAAGATGATATAGTAATTGCCCAAAGTTACACTGACTTGAGAGTTTCTAAGTACTTGAGTCTACCTTATGTCTAATGTAGCATCAATGATAGATGATTTGCACTGATGTACAGTGACTGAATAAACTATTGTAATGTTGTCTAAATATGGTGCATGAAGTGTGCTGTATGAAGGCATGGAAATTTCACTTAATCTTGGCTAAGTAGAAGGTAGTATTTACTCTTGGCTACAAAATGGTTCCTAGATCATGTGATTTGGTTTATTGGTTCTAAAGATATGGCCATTTCAAAACCAGGATACAATTGCAATGGTTTATGAAACACTCAAAAGTCCTAAGACAATCAGGTGCTACTCAAACTTAGGAGGGGAGGACTGGAATAGGATGGTTAGACTTTGGAGAAAAGACCAAGTGAACTAAACTGGAGAATGTCCAGCTTAGCCCTTGGGGTCTATATACTTATAGGCTTATATGTACATATTTGGTCCTTATCTACTACTAATAGAAATACCTATAACCTAAGAAGATAAGAGATAAAAGAGACATATGCTATTGGGAGAACAGAGATGAAATGCAGGGCCTTTGTGATATGTGATGCATAAGAATAGAAGAGAAGTAAAGAAGTGAGGCTATGGCATAGCCATACAGAAATGAGGAATATGAGGAAAAGAAGAAGAGAAGAAGCAGAAATGAACATGGGAAGACACATGTTCTACACATGTTCAATATAACTAAAAGAAGAAATGACTGGAGATTTAGATCAGGAAAAGAGAGGAAAAATGACTAAGTCCATTGATTGTCCTTGTGGAGGTAATGAACCATAACACTACCCCCTCTCTATAAGTCAACTTCTAGGCAACTAAAAGGTTCATCTGAATATTCTGTGACATTTTTGGGATGTCTCTTGAAGAGATAAGCAAAGTCTTTCTTGTCAATGGATAGGGCCCGAGGTGCCACTGGGCTTTTAAGGTGGAATTCTCTCATGCTTTCTTTTGCATTTGAGAGGTTAGGCTTTGGTTCCCATATATGGTCTATTTTGTCATAGCCCTTCCAATATACAAGATACTTGAGTTTGCATTGCCGCAAGCAGCTGTCTATGATATAGTCAACTTCCCATTCATTGTCTCTGTCTTCCATAACATTTACTGGCCCTAGCCATGATACAGGTTACTCTTCAAGGATTTCACAGTAGGGTTTAATGCAGTCAACATTAACTATGGAATGAATCTTCATGCTATAAGGAAGTTTCAGTTTTACTGCATTTGGTCCTGCCAAACCAATAATTTCATATGATCTAAGCCATCACTCAGACAGTTTTTTAGACACATGTATCAAGTGCAGATTTTCGGTACTAAGCCAGACTTGCTGGCCAATTTGATATTCTGATGCAGCCAAGTAGTGTTTATTGGCCTGTACTTTTATTTTTTCTTTGGCCTTAGCCAGGTTATTTTTAATGTCTTCAATGGTCTGAGCTATCATTATAGTAAATAAATCAGCTGCTAGGGCCTCAGTGGGAACTTTTGGAGGTTTAACTCCTATTCTTGGCTCATATGAGCATATGACTATGAATGGGGTCTTTTTCATTGTAGTGTGGATTTTATTGTTTATAGAAAACTAGGCAATGACTAGCCAATCGGCCTATTTATCTTGTTTTTTGAAGCAGAATATTTTCCTACTTCTTTATTTACAATTTCTGACTGTCCATTAGTCTGTGAATGGAATGCCATACTAAGCTTGGTATCAATACCAAGGGTATTATTGATTTCATGTGTGACCTTTGCTGCAAATTATAGACCACAATCTGATGTGAGCATCTTAGGTAAGCCATGATGCTTCCAGATATGGGAAAGGAAAAGGTGAGCTGTGTTGAGTACCGAGATTTCTTTAGTATAGGGCACTAACTCTACTTCCTTCAAGAATCAGTCAATGACTGTTAGTATTGCCATATAACTATTGGGAAGGGGGAGGTTGGTAATGAAGTCCACAGTGACATCTTGCCAGGGCCCCTCAGGGGTAGGAAGAGATTGTAATAGACCACTGGGTGCCTGATTTGAACTTTTGAATCTCTGACACATGTTATATCTAGCAACATAGTCTTTGACATAAGTAACAAGTCCAGGCCACATGTAGTTGCACCAAATTAATTCAAGTGTCTTTTCATAACCAAGGTGACCAGCACTTGGCATGTTGTGGTGTAAGTGGACTATATCTAGCTGCAGTAAAGGTTCTTCTGGAACATAGAGCCGGTTCTCAGGGTCATAGAGATAGCTATCATGTTTTTTGACATATCTCTGTTTGTATAGCTTTTGTATATTACTTTCATGTACTTTGTATCATGCTAAAAATATTTTTTGTTTTATTTGTACCTCTTCATCATTCAAAACAACTGTGTGAATATTCTCCGGGGATATGACAAGAACTCCTTTATTATTATTTTCTATGCTGATTTGGTGATCTTCTCATCATAAGAGAGTATCGGCTTTTCCCATAGAAGTACCAGGCTTATGTACCCAAACCATATTGAATCTAGACAGGTATTGCACCCATTGCGCTTGTCTCCAGTTGAGATCCTATCTGGTCATAAACTATTGCAAATTTGCATGGTCATTCTATATTTCAAATTGGTATCTAGTACCTTCTAAATAGTGACACCATTGCTTTAGTGCCTGAATGACTGAGAGCATTTCTTTGTTGGTGATAGGGTAGTTCCATTTCTGCGAGGTCATAGAATGAGAAGAGTAGACAATGGGGTACTATTTGTCATCCTTGAGAATCAAGAGCACGGCACCAGTTGCATAATCCGATACATCTAATTCTACTCGGAATTGACAGTCTAGATCAAAAAAGGCTAAAATAGGAGTGGAGGTGAAATATAAGAGAAGAGTTGGTGATGCCAGAGGAACCACCTAAGAAGAGAATGTGTATGATAAAGAAGCTGGCACAGTTCAGAGCAATGATCAGAAGACCAGTCACAGAAGACCCAAGACCTGACAAAGAAATTACTAGGATTACTCTTAGACCTAGAAACCCTAGAAAACCACTTCCCTGCTATAAGTTCTGAATAATAAAATGTCTACCTCCCGCTCTTATAATTTGGCTGCAATCCTCAGTGTAATGGCACTAGATGTGGCAAACCTGCAAGCCTCTGCTTTAGGAACATAACTAAGGTTATTTCTAGAGCAACAAGCAGATACTATGCAGGCATTGGCAAGAGAGAACCTACATCTGGAATAGGAAATTGCCACTCTCTCTTTCTAATCTGGACTGTCAGGATCTACAAGTTCTGTACCGTCACCAGCTGGACTAGTAAAAATATCAAAAATTGCAGTGGATCCCAGTGACTACAATAGATCTAAGGGAAAGAAATTTGAGGAATGGTGGATATGAGTATATGTATGGCGCAAAGAAAATTATGTCTTGCTCAGAGAAATAGGAGGCATAAAGGCAGTCCTCAGCCAAATGAAAGATGGGGGTGCTGGTGATTTCTTATGGGCAATTATGTCAAAGATTCTTGATGGAGACTGGTGGACATGGCCGGAATTTGAAAAGATAATTACAGATCAGTTCCGGTCATCTAATGAACAAGAATATCACCGGAAAATAATTATCAGTTTAAAACAAGATTTACTGAGGATAGAAATATACCTCACTAAGTTTGAAATATATCATACCCTTGACAACTGGGACAATGCAAGACACATTGAGCTACTTGAGCAAAATGCTGACCAAGAGCTTGTAAAGAAAATTATCATGGAAAAGGGATGCTACAATAACTATGATGGATTCATAGTGGAGTTAAGGAAACTTGCTGACAGGAAGCAACTGCTCAGCTTCATCACCAAAGGAATAGCACAGCACACCACAATAAAGGACCCTAATGCAATGGACATTGATGTGATCAATACCAAGGCCCTCTCACAGCAAATGCTATAATTGTCAAGGGGATCATTTTGTAAAAGATTGCAAGAAACCCCAGGTGCAATGCCCAGAGTGTAAACTCCTTGGAGATTCCCACAGAAAAGACTGCAAGAAGTGGTCAAAGCAAATTTATGCTACAAGCACCAAGGATATGTCCAGTGATAACATTAAACTCACACAAGTGAGTACCTCTGCAATGGGCAAGGGAAAGCAGAAGGAAGGCTCTGATCTGCCAAGGGCAATATAGGGCATGTCATTTGAAGAAGCTCGGGCCTGGTTCTGAGACTATGAAGGTCTTCTCTCAAAAAAATAAATGACTCTTCACACAATCCTGGGTATGTGAAGGGTTCTCAATTTTCTTCCCTTAGTATAGAAAATCCTGTGGATGTCATGGATGAAAATTACAAAAATATTTCTACTTACTTTACAATGTCAGAGAGACCTTCTAGTGAGCTCAGCTGGAACGTTAATCTGGTGCTTAATTCCTCTTTCTTCTCCTCCCAAAATAAAATCCCAGAAGGGTCTCTTATCCAATTAAATGTGATGGATAGAGAGATCAATTTACAAATCTTGATCTGGCCTAAAGAAGGTTAAACATTCACGCCTCTCAATACTCTTCTGAACTCAGGAGCAAATGCTATTTTTATTGACTGTCAATGGGTGAAAGATCACCACATTCCCTTATAGAAACTCTGCCATAATATTCCTGTCTATAATGTGGATGGAACATAAAATTCTGCCAGATCTATTACATATTCTGCAGAATTAATATTAGATTACATAGGATACAGGGAAAGAGTTTCAGTAGAAGTAATGGATTTGGGCAAGAATGCCTTTATCCTGGGTTTCTCATAGCTATGACATCACAACCCAAAAATTAACTGGCAGAAGGGCATAGTAAAAATGACAAGATATCCAAACTCGTGCACCTTACTCCAAGAAAAGGAAAACCTCCACATAGAGGATCCAGACTGCCATGAAAGAAACTCCTAGTACACTGCCTATGCTATTATCCATACACTAGATGCAGTCCCCAAAGAAAAAGAAAAGACCATTGAGGAAATGGTGCCAAAAGAGTATCACAAGTTCCTGAAAGTCTTCTCAAAAGGAGAATCAGAGCGAATGCTCTTATGAAAGCTGTGGGATCATGCTATAGAACTGAAGGATATGTTTAAACCCAGAAAAGGAAGAATTATACCATTATCAGATGACAAACAAAAGAAAGTGTCAGACTTTATAGATAACCAACTCAGAAAGGGTTATATTATCACTTCTGAATCAGAACAAATATCCCTAGTATTTTTTGTTCCAAAGAAAGATAGGTGCAAATGGATAGTACAGGATTACCATTATCTAAATGAACACATGGTCAAAAACAATTACCCATTGCCATTGATCAGCCAACTAGTCAATAAGCTCAAAGGAGCAAAAATATTTACAAAAATAAATCTAAGATAGGGGTACAACAATATAAGGATTAAAGAAGGTGATGAGTGGAAGGCTGCTTTCATATGCTTCAGAGGATCCTATAAGCCAAAAGTAATGTACTTTGGTTTATGCAATCCCCCTGCTATCTTCCAAGCAAATGAATAAGATCTTTGCAGATATGGATGATGTGGTTATCATATACATAGATAATCTAATGATCTTTACAAAAACAGAAAACAAGCCAAGCATGACAAGATCATCCTCAAAGTTCTTCACAGGTTAGAAGAAAATGATTTATTTGTAAAACTGGAAAAATATGCCTTCCATATTGACAAAGTAGATTTCCTTGGGATGATTATAGAGAAAGATGGGATAAAGATGGATCAGAGCAAGGTTTTGGCTATACTGAAATGGCCAGAACCAAAAATGGTAAAAGGAGTATAGAGCTTCTTAAGCTTAGTGAATTTCTATCGATTATCAAGGACTATGTGCAGATCATACATCTACTAAATGATTTGACCAAGAATGATTAACCTTTTGAATGGACAAATGTATGCCAATCAGCATTTGACATGCTTACTTTACTACCCTGATCCTATCTCTGAAATCCTCCAGGCTCCTTTTGAAATCAAATGTAGTATACCTTTGATACACTAACAAGGATTCCTTCTTGAATGATCCATGTTCTTCTATAGAGGGCAATAGATCAGGGAGTGTGGGGTAGGGTGTTGGAGCACATTCCCATGGTTGGGGGATTTGGTCATTTGGGTCAATTTCTTGTTCAACCTCCTCAGAATCTGTTTGAATCTCTGAAAGCTAGTCTATCTCATACTCTCGGAGAAGCTCTCTATTTACTCCTTCTAGGAGAAGGGCTTGAGCTATGATCAGATATGTGTTGTGATATATGATAGATTCTCCTTCTGAGTCCTCACCAAAGTAAAACTGCTCGGGCTCTAATGTGTCAAAAGCCCTGAGTATGCAAGAGAAAGGTGAGAGGAGTCTTCTAGGGACCTCTTCCCCTATCAAGGCCTGTGCAACTTCTACAGCAATGTCTGGCTCTTCAGTCATAACTACCATAGGGATTGCTTGTATCCTGCTAGGCCCTACAGCTATAGATGCTATATAGGGGTGGTCTAAACTAATGCTTGGCATCAAGTTGCTAGCATTTCTACAGAAGCCCCAAAGGGTAGCATGAAAGGATGGGAAGTACACTAATCGAAGCTTCTTCAATAATGGTACTACTTCTTAGAGGACGGAGCATGCACTTGAAATCAGTTTACAAGCAGTGCAAGGGAGTAGCAGGTGATAAGGGGGAGTTTAGTTCAAGTGAAACACTCAAAAGTCCTAAGACAATCAGATGCTACTCAAACTTAGGAGAGGAGAATTGGAATAGAATAGTTGGACTTTGGAGGAAAGATCAAGTAAACTAAACTGGAGGATGTCCAGCTTAGCCCTTGGGGTTTATATACTCATAGGTTTGTATATATATGTTTGGTCCTTATCTACTACTAATAGAAATACCCATAACCCAAGAAAATAAGAGATAAGAGAAATATATGCTATTAGGAGAATGGAAATGAAATGCAGGGCCTTTGTGATGTGTGATGCATAAGAATGGAAGAGAAGTAAAGAAGTGAGACTATGGCATAGCCATATGGAAATGAGAAACATGAGAAAAAGAAGAAAAGAAGAAGTGGAAATGAACATGGGAAGACACATGTTCAATATAACTAAAAGGAGAAATGACTGGAGATTTAGATTGGGAAAAGAGGGGAAAAATGACTAAGTCCATTGATTGTCCTTGTGGAGGTAATGAACTGTAACAATAATCAATCATATATGTGACTAGAAATAAAAAGTGATAGATCATGTGATATCATGTCATATGATATAGGGGTTCTTCCTATATATCTAATATACTCTTATCTAGTATAGTATAGTACATGCATGCAGCTAACACTTCATTTCTTCAATACTTCTCCTCAAGTATTATCTTAAGAATATGGAAGAAGTTGCAATTACTTATAGTTGAGCTCAAATTTCTGCCAAGTGAGATTTTTTGTGAAGATATCAGCAAGTTGATCCTCAGTTGAGACTTAAGAGACTTTGATCTCATTGAATTCAAGAATAGACTCCTAAATATAATGATAATAAAGATCAATATATTTGAGTCTTCTTTCTTAGATAGAATTCATGGACATGAGATACTTCCAAGGTTGTCAGTATAGATAAAAAGAGATAAAAGGGTAATCCCAACCTCTAAGAGAAGATTCTAGATAAACTTCAACTGTTTTGTCATATCCAAAAGAATCATATAATCTACTTCTATAGAAGATTCTATAACTCTTGGTTAGTATCTTGATAACTATGATACAATACCATTTGCCAGAAAGATAGCATATCTACTAGTAGACTGCCTTGATCTGATATTGGTTGCCCAATTTGAATCAGAATATGCAAGATTACTACTGTTTGATTTACTACTATTGAACTTGATGTGATAATTGGTAGTTCCTATGAGATAGCAAATAATATATAGTACTTTCTTCAGATGTTTCTATATAGGATTGGTAGAGAATTATGATATCTTGATCTTAGAGAAAGCAATGTCTGGTCTGATACTGAGCATGATGTAGAGTAATAATCTGATGACCAATTGATACTTGCTGCAAAGTTTTGTATCTGGTATAGAAGATCATGATAGTTCTAGATTATAACCAGAAGGAAGTAGAGTACAAGTAGGATTTGTATTCTCAAAACCAAATCTCTTGACCACTTTCTTGACATAGGCAGATTGGTCAAGAAGTAAGGTTCTTTTCTTGTAGTCTCTGATAATTTGCATTCCTATAAACTCTTCAGCTTCTCCAAGATTATGAGATTCTTAAGTCTTTATGAACTTCTTCTTGTGTTCAAGAATGAGGGGCCTATTACTACCCATCAATAATGTGTCATTAACATAGACAATCATAATGATAATATCAAATCCAATAATCTTAACATAGATACTGGGATCAGAGAAAGTTCTCTTGTATCCTTGATCTTTAAGACTCTGGTATAGTGCCTTGTTCTATTGTAGAGCAGCTTCCTTTAAGCTATAAATGGCTTAATTAAGTTAATAAACTTTCTTCTCTTGACTTTTATCTACAAAGCCTTTAGGCTGATCTATGTAGATCTTCTCATCAAGTTTTCTATATAGGAAAGCAGTCTTGATATCTAGAAACTTGAGTTCTCAATCCTCAAGTGCTGCTAGAGCTAGAAGAAGTCAGATGGATTCAAACCTTATAACAGATATGAAGATTTCTTTATAGTCTATTCTAAAGACTTGAGTGAAGCCTTAAGCAACAAATCTTGCTTTTTTGCAGCTATTACTCTTAACAGCAAATACTTATCTTTCTTTGATGGTTTTACAATCTTTGGGAAGATTCACAAGATTCCAGACTTTATAATCTGTGAGGGATTTAATTTCATCCTTTATTGTGCTCATCTACTCTATGCACTCAGTATCTAGAAGTCTTGTAATATTCTTGTAGTATTTGAGGATATCTTGTAGAGTCATGGCTGTATTCAGATAATAATATATTCATTTACCAGTATATATCTGTCCAGGATCTTCTTCTTTATTTGTCAATTGAGCAGGATAGAATTCTTCTTCCTCTTCTATATCAAGCATAGAGTTATCTCACTCCTCCTGAATTGGATCTCAGCCAGCTCTGATATTTCTTTTAATTTCAATAGTAAGATGGTTGCTATGGGCATTATTTGGCCAGATATTAAGTTTAGGGATCCAAGCAGAGCATCTAAGCTTTGGAACTATAGGTATAGGTTTCTGTAGTAGAGATAGAGATGAAGGCAAGTTGGCATCTCTTCTTGGAGGTGTATGAGAAGATAAAGGAGATGGTAGTTGCTGATTATTATCTTTATTATCTAGATCATTATTGGATAGATCTTGAAAGTCTAAGTTAGGGAAATTATCTAGAAATTAATCTAGAATCTCATCTGATAAGTCTTTTGGGTTATCATCTTTGAAGTCTTTATTATCAGCAAAGTGATATAGAATAGAGGTAAGTTTGTCTTCCCTTTCTCTAGAACAATTAAAGAACTTTATTTCATCAAATATAATAGCGAAGAAAATAAAGATATATTAGCAAGTAGGTGACTAGAAGCAATAGCCTTTAGTGCCTTTCTCATAATCAATAAAGATTATCTCTTTAGATTTAGAAGCAAGTTTGCTTGCTCTCTGTTCTTTGGAAATAAAGATATATGCTTGATATCCAAAGATCTTGAAATAGGAGATATTAGACTTATCTTCTATAAAAATCTTAATAGGAGTCTTCTATTTATGATAGTACAAGAGTTGATGATTATAGATATGTACTGAAGTTTCCACAGTATCTTGCCAGAAGTTGCATAAAAGACAGGCATAATAGCACATGACGTCTGCTTTCTCAAGGATTATCTGATTGAAGTATTCTATATAACCATTTTATTGAGGCAGATAAGGCATAGTCTTTTGATATTTGATTTCTCTGAATATAAGAAACAACCAATGCTCTTCAGATATGTATTCTTCTCTTGGTCAGAATAGACAGATGATAGTTTCTTGCTGGTCTGGTTTCTGATCCAGGCAATTAACTCCTTAAAGCAAAGGAATATATCTGACTTATTTTATATGAAAGCTAGGCATATGGAAGCAGAACAATTGTCAATGAATGTTAAGATATAGTAAGCATGCAAACAAAATTCAAGTAGTATCTCAACTAGATTAGTATAAATATAACCAAGAATCCTTGAAGATCATTTGTCTAAGATAGGGAATGATTGTTTGTATATCTTTCCAAGAGTATATCCTTTACAAGAAACTGAATCTAAAGAAATAGAAAGTTATGGTAGATCTTTGATATGATTGTGCACATGCCAAAAAGAATTCTTGGCAATATACCTAAAGTATTAATGCCATAAATCATAAGAATCAATATTCTATGAGGAACAAATGCCTCTATCTGGAATAATCTATTTAGACTAAAACCAGTGCAGTATACTATATAATAGCAAGATAGAGGCCTGTACTACTAAGCATCTATGCTTGTTCCAGATTTTAGTTTTTTATTTAATCTCAAAGTGGAAACTAATACAAGTCAAAGCCAGAACTAATAAGATATGATATGTAGCTTTGGAGAAATATCAAACTTTGGTAAGTATAGTACAGGAAAACTTCTCTCCTTTAGATTTAATAATAATAGTACTAGAATCAATTATTTCAAGTACCTGATTATTTGTTAGAAGTGCCATATGAGTAGTCTCAGCAATAGATATAAAATCAGAGAGAAAGTTTGATATGTGATCTATTGCACCACTATTAACTAATCAGTGATCTTGATAGAACTCTTGCAATGACTTGTCTCTCACTAGAGCATTGATCCTTGAATAATTGTAAAAGTAGTCCTCAAATTCTGCATAGTAGTTCTTGTTGTCTACATAGTTATTATAACTGAGAACTGCAGAGGAATTACCTCTGCCATTATCAACACCAAACTCATGCTTCCAATGACTATTAGTAAACTGCCTATCATTGCCATTATAGAACTCTTTGGCCCCTTTATTATTTCATTCCTACTAGGGCTTCTCTTTTCTAGACTTTGCTCTCTTCTCTCAGGTTTTAGAGGAGAGAGCTGAATTGAAAGGGCTGGTTAGAGGAACCAGCAATATTTATACCATTATCTATCTCCTTGCACTATCTGGTAGTAGCTAGCAGCAGTGATGGATATGGCATCTGAACTAGGTAATTGAGCATATAAGGCATGTTTCTCAGCAATCTTGATATAGTTGATAATAATATCCTCAATAATAATAGGGTTTTCTTTATCAGTTAGGCAAAGAGATAAGTGGATAGTATTAACAAAAAAATCTCCCTATATAGTATTTATCTACTTTTTACCCTTATCAGGCCTTAACCTCTGTTACTGAGAAGTACCTGAGGGAGCCTGATTCTTCTGTTGAAAGAAACTACCTTATCTGCCCTAGTTACTCCCTTGACTATTATTGCCATAGCCCTTATCATGGCCATCTCTTATACTATGCTTACATTCCTATCACATAGGATACTACTGTTAGTTAAAGGAGTTCTAGCTATTAGATTGGGGAGGTCTGTGATTAATAACCATAGTCTAGTTGACAGTAGGAGCAAAAGTGGGAGCAGAGGAGCTAATATTGTTAACATGAGCAGAGTAAGAAGGTTATGGATGAGATTGTCTAGTTAAGCAAATATTCATCTCTGAAATGAGATATAGGAGAATTTTCTTGACTATAAAGTCTATTTTAGTGATAGTCCAGATAATTGTCAAATAGAATTGACTAAATTGAGGAGGGAGTTTCAATAGTAGTATCATAGCATAGAAGTTATCAGAAAGGTTGAGATTAGTATAAGATATCTAGGCATAGAGCCTGATGAGAATATTGATGTTCTTGATGATATGACATAAGGAGAGGAGAAGATTCATGGTCTTATGGAAGAGCCAATATTGGCTTGCAATTTCAATAGTGCTATATAATCCTTTGAGCATCTGGGATAACTTCCTGGCAAGAGATAGATATGTCTCTATACTCTCAGTGATATAGTTCTAGGAAACATGAGTATCTTAGATATGAAGATCAATGTAAACAGATATGATCCCATTGGTGCACTTGTCAAAAATATCCCATTTTAAATATTCTCATTCATCACTTGAATAAAGTAAAGATAAGTATTAAGCACAATGTGCCTCTAGAGTGAAATAATCACTTAGAAAGTGGTGCTGAGCTTCACAAAAGTGTAGACTAGAGTCTACTATAAGTAATCAAGTGAATTGGACAAAGTACAATAAGCCTATACACTTAGAGTCCACTGTGAGTAACCAAGGGTTCTCAGAAAGTGGACTCTGGGTATTTGAGTACTCTAAACTAGCACAGCTATCAAGCTGTCAAAGTATGAAACATATATCAGCTATAAATGGGTAAAACGAGTGATAGCTATTAGAATGTAAAATAAGGGGTAGCTATGATAGTGGAACAAGGGGCAGCTGTCACAGTAAAACAAGTGTTGGCTGCCAAACTTTGAAACAAATGTCAAAGGCAATGCCTTGCTTGTGTAGGATGAGAGAATGAAGCTAAGTCAGTAGTGTAAGTGGAGGGTATAGGCAAAGTAAAGGTGTAAAGTCAATCTAGCCTTATTAGAAGTCTTGGTAATAGCTAGACTGCTCTGTAGGTGTGAAATCAAAGTAAGTATAGCAAATAGGTAGAGATGCAATATCACCAAAATAACACTTCTCTCTGATTGTACATCTCTTCAATCCTAGCTCCCCTTAAATGTAGCAAGTCCTAGTAGACTGCTAAGGTGCTCAACCTTTACACTAGGCAATACCTTGGTCAGTAGGTCAGTAGACATGTCCACAGTTGGCACAAACTCAAGAGATATAATCTCCTTATACATAATATCTCACAATCAGAATTAGTATTAGTCCAAATGCTTCATACACTCATGATACTCTGGATTCCATGTGACCTGGATTGCAGACTAGTTGTCTATCCGAAGGACAGATGGCAAGGTTGCTGAGAACCTCAACTCAAGCAATAACTTATTATTTTGATAATATTGTATCTCTACCTATTTGCTACACTTACTTTGATTTCACACCTACAGAGTGATCTAGCTATTACCAAGACTTCTAACAAGGCTAGATTGACTCTATACCTTTACTTTGCCTATATCCTCCACTTACACTACTGACTTAGCTTCATTCTCTCATCCTACACAAGCAAGGCATTGCCTTTGATATTTGTTTCAAAGTTTGGCAGCTGACATTTGTTTTACTATAACAGCTGCCCCTTGTTCCACTATGACAGCTACCCCTTGTTTCATATTCTGATAGCTATCACTTGTTTTACCCATTGACAGCTGATATATGTTTCATACTTTGACAGCTTGATAGCTGTGCTAGTTTAGAGTACTCAAATACCCAGAGTCCACTTTCTGAGAACCCCTTGGTTACTCACAGTGGACTCTAGTCTACACTTTTGTGAAGCTCAGCACCACTTTTTAAGTGGTTATTTTGCTCTAGAGGTACTTTGTACTTAATAGGTTATAAGCCCTGTACTCTAGTGCTTTATTCATTCAAGATTATGTCCCATCAACATTACCATTTGATTTCTCGACCCTGAAAACCCCTATTCCTATTCTTGAAACACTCAAAAGTCCTAAGACAATCAGGTACTACTCAAACAAAACAAAGGGGAGGACTAAGATAGAATGGTTGGACTTTGGAGGAAAGACCAAGTGAACTAAACTAGAGAATGTCCAGCTTAGCCCTTGGGATTTATATACTCATAGGTCTGTATGTACATATCTGGTTCTTATCCACTATTAAAGAAAATACCCATAACCCTTAAAGATAAGTGATAAGAGGGACATACACTATTGGTAGAATGAAAATAAAAAGCATAGCCTTTGTGATACATAAGGCAAAAGAATAGAAGGGAAGTGAGGCTATGGCATAGCCATATGGAAATAAAGAATATGAGTAGAACATGAGAAAAAGAAGAAAAAAAGAGGTGAAAATACATATGGGAAAACATGTATTCAACATATATTCAATATAACTAAAAGGAGTAATAACTGGAGATTTGAATCAGAAAAGGAGAGGAAAAACAACTAAGTCCATTGAGTGTTCTTGTAGAGGTAATGAACTGTAATACTATCCTCTCTCTATAAGTTGATTTCCAGGTAACTAAAAGATTTATCCAAATGTTCAGTGACATTTTTGGGTTATTTCTCAAAGAGATAAGCAAAATCTTTCTTGTTGATGGAGAAGGCCCAAGGTACCACTGGGTTTCTCAGGTGGAACTCTTTTATGCTTTCTTTCATATTAGAGAGATTAGCCTTTGGTTCTCATGTACAGTCTGTCTCATCATAGCCCTTCCAGTACACAAGGTGTTTGAGTTTGCATTGCCACAGTATAATCAACTTCCCATTTGTTGTCTCTGTCTTCCATTACATTTACTGGCCCTGGGCATGATATAGGTTGCTCTTCTAGGGTCTCATGATAGGGTTTAATGTGGTTGATATTCACTATGAGATGAATTCTCAAAGTATGATGAAGTTCTCATTTTACTGTATTTGGTCCTGCCAAATCAACAATTTTGTAATGTCCAAGCCATTGCTTAGATAGTTTTTTGAATATGCATATCAAATGCAGGTTTTTGGTAGAAAGCCAGACTTGCTGGCCAATTTGGTACTCAAGTGCTGCTGAGTGGTGTTTATTGGCTTGTATCTTTATTTTTTCTTTGGTCTTAGTTAAGTTATTTTTAATATCTTCAATGGTCTATGCCATTATTGTGGTAAATGAATTGGCTGCTAGGGCTTCAGTGGGAACTTTTGGAGATTCAACCCTCATTCTTGGCTCATATAAGCATGTGACTGCAAATGGAGTCTTTTTTATTGTAGCATGTATTTTATTATTTATAGAAAACTGGGTGATGGCTAGCCAATCGGCCTATTTATCTTATTTTTTGAAGTGAAATATCCTCAGGAATTTTCTGACTTCTTTATTTACTATTTCTAACTGTCTATCAGTCTGCAGATAGAACACCATGCTAAGCTAGATATCAATACTAAGAGCATTGTTAATTTCATGTGTAATCTTTGCAGCAAATTATGGACCATGGTCTAATATAAGTGTCTTAGGTAAGCCATGATGATTCCAGACATGGGAGAAGAAAAGTCAAGCTGTGTTGAGTACTAAAACTTCTTTAGTATAGGGCACCAACTCTACTTCCTTTGAGAATTGGTCAATGATAGTCAGTATAGCCATGTAACCATTGGAAAGAGGGAGATCAGTTATAAAATCTGCAGTGATATCTTGCCAGGGCCCCTCAGGGGTAAGAAAAGGTTAAAGAAGACCACTAGGTGTCTGATTCAAACTTTTGAATCTCTGATACATGTTGCATCTAGCAATGTAGTCTTTAATATAAGTGGCAAGTCTAGGCTATGTGTAGTTGTACCGAATTAATTCAAGTATCTTTTCATAGTCAGGGTGACCAGTACTTGGCATGTCATGATATAAGTGGACTATATCTAGCTGCAATAGAGATTCATCCAGAACATAGAGCTGGTTCTTAGGATCATAGAGATAACCATTAGCTTTTTCGGTATATCTTTGTTTGTACAACTTTTGTACATCATTTTCATGTACTTTGCAGTATGCTAAAAATATTTTTTGTTTTAATTGTACCCCTTTATTATTCAAAATGACTATGTAAATATTCTCTGGGGAAATAATAAGAACTTCTTTATTATCATTTTCTATGCTGATTTGGTGATCTTCTTGACATAAGAGAGCATCAGCTTTTCCTATAGAAGCTCCAGGCTTATATACCCATATCATATTGAACCTAGACAGGTATTATACCTATTGCACTTGTCTCTGGTTAAGATCCTGTCTGGTCATGAACTACTGCAAATTTGCATGGTCATTCCAAATTTCAAATTGGTATCTAGCACCTTCTAAATAATGACACCATTACTCTAGTGCCTAAATGACTAAGAGTATTTCTTTGTTGGTAATAGGATAGTTTCATTCCTGTGGGATCATAGAGTGGGAGGAAAAGACAATAGAGTGCCATTTGTCATTCTTGAGAACTAAGAGCATAGTACCAGTTATATAATCCAATGCATCTAATTCTAAGTGGAATTGATAGTCTAGATCTAGGAAAGCTAAAATAGGGGCAGAGGTAAAATGTTGCTTGTATATGTCAAATGCTAATTGGTAGGTGTTTGTCCATTTGAAGGGTTGGTCTTTCTTTGTCAGATTGTTTAATGAACATGTGATCTATGCATAGTCTTTGATAAACCTTTGATAGAAGTTTGCTAGCCCCAAGAAGCTCTACACTCCTTTTATGGTTTTCAGCTCTGGCTATTCTAGTATAGCCAAAACCTTGCTTGGATCCATTTTTATCCCATCTTTTCCTACAATTATCCTGAGGAAATCTACTTTGTCAATGTGGAAGGCATATTTTTCTGGTTTTACAAATAAATTATTTTCTTCTAACCTGTGAAGAACTTTGAGGATGATCTTGTCATGCTTGGCTTGGTTTTCTGTTTTTGTATAGATCATAAGATCATCTATATACATGACAACCATGTTATCTATGTCTACAAAGATCTCATTCATCATTACTTGGAAGATGGCAGGAAAATTGCATAAGCCAAAGTACATCACTTTTGGCTTGTAGGATCCTCTGAAGCATATGAAAGTAGCCTTTTACTCATCATCTTCTTTGATTCTTATATTGTTGTACCCCCATCTTAGATCTATTTTAGTAAATAGTTTTGCTCCTTTGAGCTTATCAATAAGTTGGCTGATTAATGATAGTAGGTAATTGTTTTTGACCATGTGTTTATTTAGATGCCAGTAATCTTATACTATCTATTTGCACCCATCTTTCTTTGAGATAAAGAATACTGGGGACGTTTGTTCTGATTTGGAAGGAACAATATAACCTTTTCTAAGTTGGTCATCTATAAAGTCTGACACTTTCTTTTGTTCATCATCTGATAAAGGTATAAGTCTTTTTTTTTTGGGTTTAAATATGTCTTTTAGTTCATTAGTGTGATTCCATGGCTTTTGTAAGGGCATCTACTCTGATTCTCCTCTGGATCCTCAATGTGAAGATTTTCTTTTTCTAGGAGTAAGGCACATAAGTATAGACATCATATCATTTTTACTGTGCCCTTCTGCCAGATTGTGGCATTTTAGCCATGAGAAACTCAGGATAAAGGTATTCTGCCTAAATCTGTTACTTTTGCCAATACCATTTCTCTATGCCCTATATAATCAATTACTAATTCTGCAGAGTAGATGATAGATCCAGCGGAATTTAGTGTTCTACCCATATTGTAAATAGGGATATTATGGTAGAGTTTCTATAAAGAAATGTAGTGTTTTTTCACCTATTGGTAATCGATAAAAATAGTGTTTCCTCTCAAGTCTAGAAGACCATTAAGAGAAGTGAACATGTGACCTTCTTTAGGCTGTATCAAGATTCGTAAATTGATCTCTCTATCTACCATATTTGACCAGATAAGAGACCATTTGGAAATTCCGTCTTTTGGGAAGGAATAAGGGGAAGAGGAATTAAGTACCAGATTAATATCCCAGCCAAGCTCATTAGGAGGTCTCTCTGATAGTATAAAGTAAGTAGAAATATTTTTGGAATTTTCATCCATAATATCTGCAGGATTTTCTATACTAAGAGAAGAAAATTGGAAACCCTTCACACATCTAGGATTGTGTGAAAGGTTATTCATTTTTTTGACAGGAGACCCTTATAATCTTGGAATCATGCCCAAGCTTCTTCAAAGTTTATGCCCTGTATTGCCCTTGGCACATCAGAGTCTTCCTTTTGCTTTCCCTTAGCTATTGCCAAGGTACTCACTTGGGTAGGTTTAACATCATCACTGAATGAATTTTGTGTGCTTGTGGCATGAACTTGCTTCAACTGCTTCTTGTAGTCCTTTCTATGAGAACTTCTGAGGAGTTTACGTTCTGGGCATTGTACTCGGGGTTTCTTGTTAAGCACAAAGTGCCTGTAGAGTGAAATAACCACTTAGGAAGTGGTACTGAGCTTCACAAAAGTGTAGTCTAGAGTCCACTGTGAGTAACCAAGTGAATTAGATGAAGTACAATGAGCCTACACACCTAGAGTCCACTGTGAGTAACCAAGGGTTCTCAGAAAGCGGACTCTGGGTATTTGAGTACTCTAAACTAGCACAGCTTCAAGCTGTCAATATGTGAAACATGTATCAGCTATCAATAGATAAAACAAGAGACAGCTATCAGAATGTGAAACAAGGGATAGCTGTCATAGTGAAACAAGGGTAGCTGTCATAGTGAAACAAGGGGCAGCTATCACAGTGAAACAAGTGTTAGCTGCCAAACTCCGAAACAAGTGTCAAGGCAATGCCTTGCTTGTGTAGGACGAAGGAATGAAGCTAAGTTAGTAGTGTAAGTGGAGGGTATAGGCAAAGTAAAGGTGTAGAGTCGATCTAGCCTGGTTAGAAGTCTTGGTAATGGCTAGATCGCTCTGTAGGTATGAAATCAAAGTAAGTGTAGCAAATAGGTAGAGATGCAACATCACCAAAATAACACTTCTCTCTGATTGTGCATCTCTTCAATCCTAGCTCCCCCCAAGTGCTGCAAGTCCTAGTAGACCGCTAAGGCGCTCAACCTTCACCCTAGGCAATGCCTTGGTAAGTAGGTCAGCAGGCATGTCCGCAGTTGTCACAAACTCAGGAGATATAATCTCCCTGTGCACAACATCTCGCAACCAGAACCAGCGTCGGTCCAAATGCTTCATGCGCCCATGATGCTCTGGATTCCGCGCGACCTGAATTGCAGACTGGTTGTCTATCCGAAGGACAGATGACAAGGCTGCTGAGAACCCCAGCTCATGCAACAACTTGCGCAACCAGACAATCTCCTTACCAGCTTCAACTGCAGCAATGTACTCAGCTTCTGTGGTAGACAGGGCAATGACCGGCTGCAGCTTGGACATCCAGGAGACAGCCCCAGTGCCCATTTTGATGATAAAAGCGCCAGTAGATCGACCAGTGTCAATACAACCACCTAGATCTGCGTCCGAGTAGGAGGTGAAGAGCTCAGTATTGTCAGGCAAAGGGGAATAGGTGAGGGCGAAGTCTTTAGTGCCTTGGATGTAGCGAAAGAGGTGCTTAACTGCATTCCAGTGGGCTACACCAGGATTCCCACTAAAGCGAGCAAGGACACTGACAGAGTAGGCAATGTCTGGCCTAGTGCAAGTAGCAAGATACTGTAGTGAGCCAATAGCACCTAGGTAGTCGACTGAGCACATGAAATCAAGGTCTTCAGGCGTCTGGGGGCACTGGGAGCGAGAGAGACGAGCTCCTGGATCCATGGGGGTAGTCACAGGCTTGCAGCTGGCCATACCAAAGCGCTCAAGCATGTCTAGGCAGTACTGGCGCTGGGACAATGATAGGGAGCGCTTGGACCGGTCCCTGTCTATCTTGATACCAAGAAGCTGAGTAGTAGCACCTAGATCGCGCAGTTTGAAGTGGCCCTTGAGCGATTCAATGGCCTGCTCAATAGCCTCTAGAGACTTTGAAGCAAAGGTCATATCATCCACAAAGACAGGTAGAATGATGCGGACATCACCTCGAGAGTAGACATAGATAGATGCATCTGCATAGGACTGAGTCCAGCCTAGTGACTCGAGTACAGATCGCAATTTGCGATTCCAGCGATTACCCCCTTGCTTAGTGCCATACAAGGCCTTGTCAAGCAAGCACACAAGCTTCTTGGGGTCGCCTTCTGCAAATCCCTCTGGCTGCTCCATGTAGACCTCACAGTCCATGTCACCATTCAAGTAGGCATTAGAAATATCTACTGAGCGGAGATGCATATCATGAAGAGCAGCCAGGGCTAGCACTATCCTAACTGTTATTTTGGTGATGTTGCATCTCTACCTATTTGCTACACTTACTTTGATTTCATACCTACAGAGCGATCTAGCCATTATCAAGACTTCTAACCAGGCTAGATCGACTCTACACCTTTACTTTGCCTATACCCTCCACTTACACTACTAACTTAGCTTCATTCCTTTGTCCTACACCAGCAAGGCATTGCCTTGACACTTGTTTCGGAGTTTGGCAGCTAACACTTGTTTCACTGTGATAGCTGCCCCTTATTTCACTCTGACAGCTGCCCTCGTTTCACTATGACAGCTATCTCTTGTTTCACATTCTGATAGCTGTCTCTTGTTTTATCTATTGATAGCTGATACATGTTTCACATATTGACAGCTTGAAGCTGTGCTAGTTTAGAGTACTCAAATACCCAGAGTCCGCTTTCTGAGAACCCTTGGTTACTCACAGTGGACTCTAGGTGTGTAGGCTCATTGTACTTCGTCCAATTCACTTGGTTACTCACAGTGGACTCTAGTCTACACTCTTGTGAAGCTCAGTACCACTTCCTAAGTGGTTATTTCGCTCTCAGAGGCACTTTGTGCTTAACACTAACAGTGGGCAAGCGCACTGTAGGAGCAAATATCTCGAGGTAGTCAAAGCCAGGGCGTTGGTTATACCCCTTGGCTACGAGCCTAGCCTTATAGCGGTCTATAGAACCATCAGCATTGCGCTTGATTTTAAACACCCACTTTGAGCCTATGACCTTGCGATCAGCAGGTCTGTCCACTATGGACCAAGTGCCATTGCTCTTGTGGGCAGCTAGCTCGTCTAGAGCTGCTTGATGCCATTGCTCTGCATCAGAACGACGCATTGCCTGCAAATAAGTGTTAGGCTCAACTGAAGTGCTCGAAGAAACCTTGTAGGCATCCTCAGAGTCCTCAGAGTCCGAGACAATGTCTCCTTCTACCTGCGCAGGACTAAGCTTCCACCACTCTCGAGGAGGGTTTCTGCGCCTGGCAGGTAGTCTGGCACCAATACCAATTGGACTCTCAGGTGGAGCAGGAGCTACAGGTGCAGGTAAAGCATCAGGAGCAGCTAACAACTGATTAGCAGGCGGAGCAGGCTCAGGATCATGACCCAGATCACCAGGAGCAACCACTGCTGGAGCAGGCTCGACTGGGATCACAGCAGGCACAACTGGCGCTGCTGGTGGATCAATCTCCCCCCCAGGATACTGAGCCTGCTCAAACTCCGGCTCATCCTCATCAGAGGGCACAGGAGGGTGATAACCAGCATTAGCAGGCGGCTCAGGAGGAGGATTAGGCGCACCAGAGTCAAGGGAAGGCCTTTTAGACGCAAGGAAATGGCGTTCGTCAAAGTCAGCGCGCTCAGAGATGATACTGCGCTTGGTGGCAAGGTTGTAGAACTTCCATCCCTTGTAGCCCTGTGGATAGCCAATAAATACACACTTCTCATAGTGAGAACCAAGTGCAGGACGCTTATCCTTCTGCACATGCACATAGGCAGTGCAGCCCCAGACCCTAAGGTGCGATACATCAGGCTTGTGGCCATGCCACAGCTCGTATGGCGTCTTCTCTACTGCATCAGAGGGGCATCTGTTCCAGACATGGACCAGAGCAGCTAAGGCCTCGCCCCAGAAGAAGTGGGATAGCCCAGACTCGTCAAGCATAGCTGTAATGCGCTCAGAGAGCACTCGGTTGGCGCGCTCGGCAACTCCATTTTGCTGGGGGCGATTCCTGACTGTGTGCTGGCGCTCTATACCACAATCAGTAGTATAGTCAAGCATAGCTCGACTCATATACTCCCCACCCTTGTCGTCCCTCAAGGTCTTGATTTTGCGCTCGGACTGGTTCTCAGCATAAGCCTTGAACTGCTTGAATGCCTCAAAGACATCAGACTTGGCCTTGATAGGGATCACAAAGCGAAAACGAGAGTAGTCGTCGATGAAGGTGACCCAGTAGCGATAGCCAGAGAAGGTCCTGTAGGGTACCTGGTGTACATCAGAGTGTACAAGCTCGAGGGGTCCAGAAGCGCGCCATTCTGAGCTAGGGAAGGGATTGGCATGCATCTTACCCGCCAGGCATGGCTCACAAATGGGGTCAGGCAGGGACTTGGACTCGAGCTTGAGACCAGTGACTAGGTCGCGTTCAACAAGGGATTTAACACCAGCAAGGTGGTGGTGGGCGAGTCTGCGATGCCAGAGAGCAAGGTCGAGCGGTAGAGTCGTCGCTGGGTGTGCAAATTCACTAATAGGCTCAGTAGTGCCATCTAGGAATGCAGCATTGTTGTCATTGATGCTCGCAACAAAGAGTGGTGGTCCAGGAGGGCGAGAGAAGGTCATATGAGTAGCATTGATATGGACGACGAAGTTAGAATGGCGAGTAAGGTAGAGCACAGAGAGGAGGTTGTTGCGAAGGTCTGGGACATGTAGGACACGAGTAAACTCGACCGCTCTAGCCCTCTTTCCCTCAATCACAGGATGGAATACCACAGACCCTACACCAGCTGAATAGATGACAGTAGAGTCAGCTAGCTTGATTGGCACGCGTTTGGGGGTATAGTTGCGAAGCCAGTGGCGATGGGGGGTCATATGAGAAGTGGCGCCTGAGTCTGCATTCCAATCGACATCAGCATCGACTGGAGATAAGGAGAGGGGATGGGAGAGGGTATTGGAACGAAGACTTGCATTTCCGGCATGCTCAACGATGTCCTGGGTAGCAGGGCTTGCTGCCTGCGCCTGGTTTGCCTTCTTGCTCTTGTTAGAACGCTTGGACGACTTGTGGGAGTCCCTGGCTCGGTGCATAGAGAAGCACTTGTGAATACAGTGGCCAGGCTTATCACAGAACTCGCATGGGGTAGTAGGGCTACAAGCGCAGGAGCTAGGCATGGTGGCAAGGGCAGAGTCAGGAGCAGCGTCCGAGTGAGCAGCTGGGCGAGGGCGACGATTGATGTCCTCGGCCTGGAAGGCAGCCTTGACAGTAGCCTTGTCAAGGGTCGAGAGGAGAGAAAGGGACGAGGTGAAATGGGCATAGTCCTTGCCTAAGGCCCTAATCATTGCTAGACAGGCTAACTCCTCGTCCAGCTTGGTCAAATCAAAGTCAGGAGGGCGCAGTTGCTGAATCTGGGCCATACCCTGCTCAACTCGGGCAGATATGTCCATTAGGGACTCCTCTGGACGCTTCCTAATGCTGAAAAACTCGTCGTAGGCCACAAAGCGAGTGCCAGGCTTCTGTTGGAGGTAGATAGCCTTAAGGGCAGCCCAGGCAGCGGCAGGATCGTCCTCGTGCGCTCGGATA